>CM046876.1:317451264-317911264 GCA_025667525.1 Glebionis coronaria | reverse complement strand
GCAACATGGCCTTCTTCTCACAAAGTGAAGGTCAATTTGATTCTATGAACTCCTATGGACATCCAGTCACTGGATCTGCATGTGTCAACATTGGATCACATCCTATCAGCGTTGGAACACATCCTGTCAGCGCTGGATCATATCCTGTCAACGCCTCATACTCAAGCGTTGACACTCACAACTTTGGCGCTGATGGAATTAAACCTGCTGGTTTAGATCTAGATACTGTGTGTGCATTCATTGCTTCTTTGCCCAGTGATTCAAGGATTACATATGAGGATCTTGAGCAAATAAGTGATGAGCAATTGGAAGAGATGGACATCAAGTGGACTATGGCTCTTGTAAGTTTAAGAGCAAACAGGTTTAATAAAAGGTTCAAGAAGAAGATGACCTTTGATGCTAAGGATGTTGCTGGATTTGACAAATCCAAAGTTGAGTGCTACAATTGTCATCTCCAAGAAGATCTGATGCTGGTAAGCCTTCAAGCCAAATGGTTAAGAGCCAAGATTCCAAGGCCATGGTAGCTGTTCAACAAATTGATGGTGTTGGAGGATGGGACTGGAGCTGGAACTTTTTGGCTAAGGATGAGGAAGAGGACAAAGCATTGGTTGCTGAAGTTAAAGAAGAGCATGTTGAATATGCTCTCATGGCACACTCCTCCTCTTCATCAGATAATGAGGTATATGATGATGCTTTCTGTTCTAAGGGTTGTCGTTTAAATACTGAAAAACTAAATCAAGAGATAGTAAAATTATTAGATGAGGCAAGTGCTGAAAGATGCAAAGTATCTAATTATCAAATTGCTCTCACTCAAACAGAAAGGACAGTAGCTGAGTATAAGAAAATGGAGTTTGATTTAAAGGATAAAATAAATATCTTAAATCATGAGTTACATCAAAGTAAAGATATTCAAGATATCACAAACAGGGTTAATCTTGATTTGATAGCTAAGTTAGATGAGGCTAACAAAAATAAAGATAATGTGAGTCTTAAAATCCAGAGATTTGATAAGGCCACACAAACCCTAGGAGAGTGTGTTAGTAAACAAAGAGACTCTAAGGACATGAGTGGGATTGGGATGAAAGATTATACTGGTGTTCCACCACCAGCTGGGGATTTCTATGGTGTCCAATCAAAGGACTTATCTTGGACTGGCTTGCCAGAACTCCAAGAGAAGGAATTCATTCCTCCACCTAGAGTGACTTCCCCAGTTGAAGAGTATAATCAAAAACTGACTGACCTAGATGAGTGGAAGAAAGCTAACCACACTTTGTTTGTTAAGGGAGGGTTGTTGTGTGAAAGTCCAAATGAGCCTACACCAATCACGAGCCATGATCCTACACCTATTAAAATCACACACCCAACCACTGGCAAAGCTGTTGACCTTGGCTCACAAACTGTTAGAAAACCTAGTGTTGAGTATGCAGAGATGTATAGAAATACTAGGTCACCAAAAAGTCAAGTTAGTAGCCATGGAACAGGCTTCTTCGCTTCTAGACCTAAGACTATGTCTAGAAAAGCCTGTTACACTTGTGGTAGCTTTTCACATTTGGCATACAAATGTGTCAACGCTTCAAATGTCAACGCTGACAAGAACCATTTCAGCGCTGACAAAAGTCAACATAGGTCAAACACTGTCAGACCCAAAACCTTTGTGAACAAAAGTTCACAAGTTGTTAGACCAGCCCCATTCTTTTCTAGAGGGTCTAACACACATGGCCTAAGACCTTTCCAAAAGTCAAACACTTGGTCCAATAGGCAATGGGTTCCTGTAGCAAACCCTAGGTTCAACGCTAATAAAGGCAATCAGGGCGCTGACAAGAACAATTTCAGCACTGACAAACACACTGCCAAACCTAGGTATTTGCAACCACAGGGAAATGGGTCTCAAGCTTCTACTAGCTTAACATGGAGACCAAAACAAGACCAAAACCCTAATTCTACTGGTCTTTCTATGACATGCAACAGGTTTCATTATATTTCAAAGGTCATGTCAAGACCAATTGGGGTTAACTGGACTTTTCATCCTAAAAGGGATGAGAATGGGGTTGTTGTGAGAACTAAGTCTGTTCTTATTGAACAACCAGATGAATCCAAGTCTTCTGATACTTGGGTTCCCAAAGAAAACTAATGTGTTTTCTTTATGTGCAGGGCATTCAAAAGAAGATCAATGATTATGGATATTGGGATAGTGGATGCTCAAGGCACATGACAGGAAAGAAAGACTATCTGACGAACTTCACTCCTATTCAAGATGGTGATAAGGTATACTTTGGAGGGGGCTACGGCACCATCACAGGAAAAGGAACCCTTATCACCAATAATCTACGTTTTGAGAATGTCTTCCTGGTAAAAGAACTAGATTATAATTTGTTTAGTGTATCACAAGTGTGTGATAACAAAAATAAGGTTCTTTTCACTGATACTGAGTGCTTGGTGTTAAGCAAAGATTACAAGCTCCCTGAGGAGAAATACATAGAATTTAGAACACCAAGGCATAAAGACATATATAATGTGAATCTTAATGGAATTAAGATGAATAATAAAATGATGTCATGTTTTTATGCTAAAGCTTCAGTAGATGAAAGTAATCTTTGGCACAGGAGATTAGGGCACATAAACTTTAAAAATATCAATAGACTTGTGAGACTTGGTTTAGTTGATGGTTTGCCTGAAAAGGCTTTCCACAATGACCACTCTTGTGTTGCATGTCTTAAGGGCAAGCAGCACAAGGTCTCATTCAAATCTAAACAGGTGCACTCTAGTTCTAAACCACTTCACTTATTGCATATGGACCTCTTTGGTCCAACTAATATAGAAAGCTTGAAGGGTAAATCATACTGCTTTGTCATCACTGATGACTTCTCTAGGTTTACATGGACTTTCTTTTTAGTTAAGAAAAGTGAAACTGCCCAAATTTTGATTGATTTCATTACCCAGATTGAAAAGAAGAGTGGTGATGAGGTCAAAATTCTTAGAAGTGACAATGGGGGTGAGTTTAGAAATCAGTTGTTAGATGATTTTTGTGCCAAGAAAGGGATTACTAGGCAGTTTAGCATAGCTAGAACCCCACAGCAAAATGGGGTTGCTGAAAGAAAGAATAGAACCCTAATTGAAGCAGCCAGAACCATGTTGGCTGATGCCCACTTTCCTATAGCCTTTTGGGCTGAAGCTGTTAACACAACTTGTTATGTTCAAAATAGGGCATTGGTCAACAAAATACATAATAAGACACCTTATGAGTTACTTTGGGGAAGGAAGCCAAATATTGGCTTTCTCAAGCCTTTTGGTTGTCATGTAGTTGTTTTAGAAACTAGTGATGACCTAGGTAAATTTGATGCAAAAGGTGATGAAGGATATTTCATGGGTTATTCAGTGCAGAGCAAAGGATATAGGGTTTACATTAAAAAGGAAAAACGTATACTTGAAAAAGTACATGTTAGGTTTTTAGAGAGTAAACCTAGTGATCCTGAAAGTGGTCCAAATTGGTTGTTTGACTTGGAACCTTTATCTAGAGCTTTAAACTATATGCCTGTTACTAATCCAGACATTGTGAAGGTAACTTCAAGTGTTTTGGAAAAGAGAATTGGTAATGTTTCAGGTACACAGGTTGCTAAGAAGGATGGACCACCAGTAGTTGAGTCATCTCCCACACAAGAATATGTTACATTTCCTATATGGACAGATGAGTATTATGCTGCTGCTGCTGCTAGAAAGGATAAAGGTGGTTTTGTTTATGGATGATGGTTGGAATATTTATATTCCTATCTTGACATAAATTTTTAATGTTCATATATATTTTGAGAAACTCTTGTATCATAGTTTAAGGGGAGGTTTAAGGAACCTTTAGGACTCTTGGGTATTCTTATAATACTCTTATCACAATTCTAGATTGTGTCCACAGGTGAGTATGGGTTAGTTTTACTAAACCATGAGGCACTGTAGCATGCAAAGTTGACAAACTATGCATGCTGCCAAGACATTTTTGGCCTAGAATTGGTTGTGGTCTGTTGGGAGACTTGGGAATATTTTTGTTATGGGTTTCCCTGGGAGTTACACAGGATTTTATGAAATAACTTTGTTGGTAAGTATTTTGGTTAGCAAGGGACACTTGAGGACATTTGTGTCTATCTTGCTTAAGCAAGTGTGCATAAGTGGACAGTGCTTGCCGCCCAGTAATTATTATCAACTTGCAAGATATTTCCCTTAGGATAAATTACTCTGTTAAGGTCTTTTTCTTTTTAAATATTTTTATTTTTAGACGCTGACAAGTTTTTCTCCAAACGCTGTTACGACCAATCGTGACGCTGACAAGGCTTTAGTCAAACGCTGACAAGAAAATATAGCCGTTGGGCGTTGATGGCCTATTTTTGACCGTTGACACCTAGTGGGCCCTACCCAGTTGTTATTTTTGACTAATCTTTGGCCGTAATTTTTGGGGAGTTGTTACTTTTAATTAATGCATGAGATAAGTTATATTTGATTCAATATTTTCATCATTACTCTTTGAATATAACTGCCTCATTTTTGACCAATCATAATCATGCATCTCTCCTATAAATTTGGCTAACTTTTCATTCTGGGTATTCATATTTTCTTGTCTAACATTTTTCTCCTAGATTTTTCCCATATCACATAACCTAAACAGCTTTCATCATGGCACCAAAGTTCAACTCAAACAATCTGACATTGGAGTTCAAGAGCCAACATAATATGGTAGCTTACTTGGACGCTGATAATGATTTGTTCCCTCAGTATTCACAAATGGTGGCATTTTTAAATGCATCCTCCATAAGGTATGCACTTTCTCATGAACCACTAGTCCCTGTCGCACACATTAGACAGTTTTGGAATAATGTAAGTTCCACAACAGCTAATGGAGTGACTACATTAACATATACTGTTCATGGAAGAACATGGGTGGTCACTGAAGCCTTGGTTCGCCAAGCTTTGCGTCTTAATGACGCTGATGGTGTGACTACCCTTGCCATTGCAACAATAGAACAAGGTCTTAGGGAATTGGGTTATCCTATTCCTGCTGGTAAAACTTTAAATAAATATCATAAGCAGGAATTTCCCTCGGATTGGAAATATTTGATACATGTCCTTCTTCAATGCTTAAGTCCAAAATGTACTGCTTTTAATGAAATAAACAGGTCCATTGCAAGTGCTTTGGTTTGTATGTCACGTGGGCTTAGGTATAATTTTTCAGAAATGATTTTTGAAGGGATGTGTAAAAATAAGGGCAGTAAAATGACTTTGGCTTACCCAAGATTTTTGCAAATGGTGTTTGATTTACAAGAATATTGTACTAGGGATCATGACCATTTTTATGAGATCCCTAAGCAAAAGAAAACCATTTTTGACAAAATGATCTCCACAAACAGACCTATACCTCTCACCCAAGCCATGCTTGAAGTAATTCAGGCTGCCCAACCACAACCAGACCCTGCACCTCAACTTGAGCCTATCCTTGAACCATTACCTTCACCTGAAAACATGGACGTTGACCAAGCCAATGTCAACGCTGACACTCAAAATGTTGGCACTGACACAGCCAATCCCAACGCTGATGACATCCCTGAACAGTCCCAAACACCCCTTAACCAACCAACACCCACACAATCTACCTCATCTTCCACCCCATTACAATCTAGGTTGAATAAACGCCAAAGGACTACTGGAGTGTTCTCCTCTAGTGGTCCTAGCCTTGTAGCAGAGAGAACCACCTCCACAAGTGTGGCTGGTGAAATGGATGAGGCTGGGGCTATTGACACAGGCTTAGATGCTGGTCAAGACAGTCCCAACATCCTTAAGACCTCATCCATGCCCCATGATTCTATTTTGGGAGGTCAAATCCCCATTCTAGCTGAGGGCAGATTGGAACCTATGACATTGAATGAATTGACGGCTGCTGTCATTAGCTTGCAAAAGCAAAATGTCAGCCTTGTACAAATTATCAATAATCAGGGCCGTGAACTCCAAGTATTGAGGGAGCGGGTAACTGTTTTGGAGAATCCTAGTAGCAGGAGTAGAATGGAGGAATCTTCCAAAGGGGAGGATGAAGAGGATGAGCTGATTCATACAGCCAGTGAGAAGAGTTCACAATTTAGTGAATCTTTAAATGTTGCTGAAGCACTCACCAACTTGAAGAAGCACCCTGTCATTGATACATCCAAGGTATCTCCATTAAACTTGGAAGGATCTTTCACAACAACAATGGGCGCTGATACAGGTTTGAACGCTGACACATCCAGCGCTGACAAAAGTAATCGGGGCGCTGATAAAGGTAACTTGAACGCTAACAAAGTTGCAGGTGGTGTTGATGTATTCCAGTCATCAACGATCATCAAAGATGTGTCTACACAGGTATCTTCATCTACTTTACCTATCATTGATCCAAAAGACAAAGGTAAAGGAATTATGGTTGAAGAAGATGTTCCAAAGAAAGATGCAGCACAAATTGCATTTGATGAACAGTTGGCTGCACAACTTTTGGAAGATGATTTGAAGAGGAGTGGTAGATCACCATTTGTTGCCACTTCTGAGAGTGAGGAAGAGAGTGATGATGAAAAAGAAGGAGCTAGCTCAGATTCAAGTGTTCAAATCATTGAAGATCCAGAAAGACTTGAATATGGGGATGAGTTGGCAAAAGAAAGATTGAGTGATTTGAAGAAGCAGGTTGATTTTGACCTTCCAGAAATCACCAGAATGTACCATGCTTGGGAAGATAAGGTAATGGACAACCCAGGGATGAGTTTGTCAGATCAAATTTGGGGGTTGGAAATTCTTCTCAGGGTACAAGATGATATAAAGGTGATTTTGAGGTATAATGCACAAGAGGTCAAGACTTGGCTTAAAAGAGATAGAAGGCAATTGTATTACAAGTTGCTTAGATGCCATCAACCTAGATGGACATACAAGAAGTTGTTGGCTTTATCTTTTGAGGAGCTAGAGTACAGGGCACATCCTATTTGGAGGCATGTGCAAGAAAATAATGTGTTACAGTTTCTTTCAGAAGAAAGGAAACAAGAGCTTGCTGAGGAAATGCAGATTCAAAAGGAGATGAGGATTGCTCAAAGACCAGTGAAGAAAGGAGATCCTCTCCAATTTCCCAAAGATATGGATGTGTATTATCCAAATGAAACTGTCATAAGGAAGCATCTCAAGCTTTCTCCATTGGAAGCTTCAGATTTGGTTAATGTAGTATCTCTAGATGCCAGAAATCCAATCATAAGTTTTGATGAAGATGAGTGTGGATTTTGGAAGATTGGCAGATTTGGGAAGGAGGTACACACTTTCACTTCAATTATTTCTATCTTTGCAAGCATAGACAGAGAAGACTTGGTGCATCTATGGAGATTGATAGAGGCCAAGTATACGGCTGAAGCACCTACTTCAGCAAATGGAATAAGACTATGGCACACATTTTTGACTTTGTGTGGTCCAAGGGAAGCAGATCCTGCCATATGGAAGGATCTTGAAGATAACCTCAGTGGTCTTCATTGGAGGCTTTATTCTACTTGTGGTGTGTTTCATTTGAGCTCTACAAAGTTTTCAGAGTATCTACTTGTGGATGCTGACTATTTCTTGTCCAAAGAAATATTGGAGAAGATGAAGGAGACACCCTTGGAGATTGATTATACTAGTGATGTGGCCAAGGACTTAATTAGATATGTTTATCACCAACATAAGAAGTTTTTGTAAGATTCCTCCTAGCCTTTAGTATTTATTCAGAAACTTGATCATTAGAGTGGATATCAAGTTTAGGGGAGGATTGTTGGGAATAAATTATGGGTCAGTTCACTAGACGCTGATAAGAAGAGTTCAAGCGCTGATAAGATGACATTGGACGCTGACAGCCAAGCGTTGACAGTTAGGAAAGTCAACGCTGATAGCCTGGAAGACAAGCACTGATGGAAGTTATCTTATATGAATCTTTTGTTTCTTTATTTGTATATGGTAAAGATAAACTCGACATTGTATTTTCCATTATTATCTTTACCTAGAATAGTTGATTCGTAGCTTCTTGTACAAGACTTCTTAATCTATAAAAGAAGATCTTTTAGGTTAATGTTAATCATCAGTTATAATAAGTTTTCACAAGTATTCGACTGTTAAACCTCTTTCATTGTAATCAAGTTCGATTATTCTAATACAAGTGAAAGTTTGTTTAACATCTTTGTGTTTTAGATTAAGTGTTAATTCCGCATAACACTTAGTTACTTTATTCATAAGCAAAGGTTTCTCTACGTGTATTACTTGATCTAATCTCGTATACACAAAGCTTAATCGATCTAAGTTTGGGATCAACATCCCCCTGCCTTGTTGCTGCCGTGACACCATCACCACCAAACCGAGACCTTAAGGTCTCGGTGGTGTGAATACAAGCCAAGCCGAGATCCCTCTTGGGGCTCGCTTAGGCATCGACCACAAACAAAACACCCATAAACCCATGATTGATTAAACCCCATGATTAGTAACATGTTTAAATTCTTGTTTTTAATTAGTTTGTTAAAAACCTTCATGATTTTATGTGATTAAATAAATCAAAAAATAAAATAAAAGAGTTAGGGTTTATACCGATTACGTGGAATCAATAAGGATGAACACACAACGATCCTTGCACTAGATCAAACACCAAAATCAAACCGAATCACCCCTTTGGTGATTTAAATTCGGCGGCCAAGAGAGGAAGAAGAAAAGGGATTTTTAGGGTTTTTAGTTATTTTCTAAATCTTGAATTATGAAAATAATCTTTTCCCTTTATCCTTGTTTAGTAAAAGTAATGGTCTTGGCCCCTTTGGTCTTGGTGTAGCCGCGGGTATGGGGCCCACAAAGGGTTACCCGAACATTTTCCGTGTCTAAAATAATAGTGTGTTCTCGTGTTCGTAAATTACGTGATTTAATTAGTTATCGATCGTGATTTAATATATTTATTTGTGATCATAATAAATATACATACATACGTAATATTAGCTTGTGATTAATTACGTTCATGATTTCATGTTCGCATGTTCGTGATTATAATTATTATTGGAATAATTATCGTGTGTTAATACGTAATAAATACTTATCGGGTTATAACACATACGTAATACTTGTAATTCTTGTTCGTTAAACGTAAACGTTCTATAAAAGGAAAATCCTGATCATGTACGTACTATCGTAAGGTACTATTCATGGTAAAAGCATGCGGGTTTTATTGAGTTGCTCTTAAATGTTCAATTTCTACCAAATTATCCATTTGGACTTTCCTAAACCTATCAAACTCTGCATTGGTTAAGGTATTGGTCAGCGGAGTTAATTCCAAGGTTTGAACCTTCTCCTTGTACAAAGCAAGCTCGGTAGATAATGTCTGGTTAACACCAAGGGTTTCAAGGACCGCATTATTCATTTGGCCAAGCATAGATTACGACACCATAACCAAATCTTATTGAGCAGACGAATTTGTAAACGTAATAGCTCCCGGTTGTGTTTCACTCAAAGTATGGTGACTTGCATTAATATTGCTATCATTTTTTGTCTCCTCATTTGAATTACTAACCACCAGAGGCTGTTCCGGATACTCAGACACTTGCTCAGTTTGATAAGGTACAATACTAGTATCATTGGCATTATTTGGTACCTCAGAGATTGGATCAGCCCCATAAAGTGAGAGAATTGCCATGAGAGCTGCCTTGGCGGTATTGAGGTCATCACAGTCTGAATCGTATGCATGAAGATCATCACATTGATATTCTACATTGTTTGTGGAAGCTGCTGTGAGACCTTCAGTGTCCACAACTCCTGTATCTGCTAGAATTGCTAACTCCTCCTCATCGAGATCTCGACCTTGTGGTTGAGCATTAACCAAGTAAATCGTTTCCTGAAACCATGTACCATCCCTCTTCCTCTTTGGTTGCTTACACTCCCGAGCCATGTGTCCTTCCCCTTTGTAGTTATAGCAGATGATCATCTTTACTTTGCCAGTGTTGTTTCCTTTTGGAGCAGTGTTGAATGGGCGTGCACCAGTATTGAATGAACTTGGTCTCCCCTGAAGTGGTTGCACAGTAACTCTACAATCTTGGATTGTTGCTTGTTGACGAGAGTTAGAAGAATTTCTCAACTAAATGTTAGTTGGAGATGGTCCTCTATAACCTCTTTTGTTCAACGTTTGAGTTATGTAAGCAGACATTTGTGCAAGTACATCAGTAGGATTATCCCCTAGTCTAAACTCAAGAACTGGAACCTCATCATCGTAGTAGAAAACTGGTGATGGTTGAGCTACATACACACTTGAAGGAGTACTAACATGTTGTGAGTAATGGGGTTGACGAACTTCATGTTGCTGGTAAGTGATGGCAGGATTTGTTGGTGGTTGATAAGGAGAGTATGGTTGTTAAGCATAAGGTGATAGATGTGAATCATGTTGTGATGATGATGCTGGTTGCTGATATTGTTGTTGATATGATGTAAGTGGTTGTGGTAAGATCGAATAATGTGGAAAGCTTGGAGTCTGAAACATGAGCTTGTGATAAGATTGTTGTCCCAACGCATACGAAGTGTTGTTATATGACATTGTTGGATGATTTGCCATTAATGCCAATGGTTCGGAATAAGATCCTTGAGACATGCGTTTCTGGAGCACATGCTTCTCGTGTTGATGCAAGAAAGCATAGAGTTGATCTAAATTTGATTTGTGCAAATCCTGAATCAATTTAACATGAGTGACGTATAGGCTCCCTTCTGGGTGTAAAATGTTCAAGAACTTGGTGTTGAGTTGAAACTGAGCAATCGTGAGATTATACACATTCAAATCATTCATCAATGTAGTGAAGCGCCAGTAGTAGTCATGAAGTGTTTCCCCTGGAATGTATGAGAACCTATCGAATAAGTCATAGAGTTGACACTCTCGTTCCTGCTTGGAAAGGGAAGTCCCTTGTAACAAAAACATTAAGCGATCCCAAAGCTCCTTTGCTACCTTGTGTTTGCTTACCATACGATAAATATCAGGTGGAAGAGCTTGAAGTATGGTCTGAACGGCCTTCTCATCTGCATCAGCAATGATTTGGTTGGCAGCCATTAATTCATGAAATAGCCTTGGTCGAGACACATTGTCTACAGTAACTTCGTCCCAATCGAGTGGACCTAGCTAAATGGATTGAACCATAAGTCTTCCACTGGGTCTACCCATAATATAAGACATCATGCGAACTTGCCATGCTTCAAATATTTAACACCCCCACATTACATTGCGCAGCGGAAATACACATTTGGGTGCTAAATACAAACATCATTATACAAGACACTTTGAACAATCTCAAAATGATACATTTGAAATATAAAAGGAAATAATTTAACCATTGTCTAAAACTTTCAATCCCAAGTAAAACAATTTTAAAAATATCAGAGTAACATTTAGGTCCCCCAAAAGATTTTATCCAATCAACAAACAAATTACCAAAGTACATGACCAACATTATTATTTTTATGACGAAAGGGAAAAAAATCCGTTTTAGACCAATCACCACAAAAGCAATCCGCAATCCTTCTCTAGCAAGTTCCGCAAATCATCAACTTCAATCACCTGGAATACATGCTTAAAATCATCAACACAACGGTTAAGCGAGTCTATAGGTTTTCCAAATCATCATTTGAACACAAGAGAAAAATTAATCAAGATCATTTAATAGAATTGCTACGTATATAATCTATTAATCAGGCATTCTGGCATATAGCAATAGCTATAGAATTGTATTAAGCTCATGACACCGACCCCTTAACTTAGTCACCCACACCTAAAGCCGGCATGACTAGATGAATTCCAGTGCCCCTACTAGGTATCAATTACAAGTATACCACATTCTCATTCTCATAAAATTATCCTTCCCAGAGGTTACTCAGCGTAAAGCCCTGGTCTCGGATAGGGTCGTCAGCTCAATAGTACTATTATTAGAATAAGCGGCTATTCCCAACTCACAACATCAAGTCAGAAGATAGTTAACGACTCATGAATTTAGGGACTTTTGAAACTTAGGTACTTATACAATTCAAGGCAACAATAGGCAACATTCGGGTCCAAACAATCAATCATGACTTGTGTTCATTATACTTTCAAATAGCATGTATCCCCCTCGTGGGTTTTAAAATCATTCAAAACAATTACAAAAGTGAGGCTATAGACTCACCTTGAGTAATAGCAGTAGCAAGACGACCTTCGATGATAGTTGATGCCCGATAAACACAAAAACCGCAACCTATTAAATAAGGCGTGTTCATTAATAATAACTCGAATAAAATCCATACTTAGTAACATGAAACTAAAAATAATAAAATGACGACCAACCCAAAATGAAAACAATACAAGTGACCTATTAGTTCCTTCTATATGTTTATTCTATTAGTCAATTCTATTGATAAAAATCTGCCGGTACACACCAAATGTACGAGCTTATTTACCCCACTTAAACACGTCAAATACTTATGATACTAATCAGATATGTCACTTAATATATATAGAAACACCTGTTAAAAGCCTATCAAAAGCTTTTACTTTTAAAGTACCCTGCCCGACACATCTTTGAACTACAAAAACTGGATTGTTTTACATCACCGACTCATACAATCATTTTGATCATTCTAAACATTTCCGTTTACAAATCCGACACTTGGGTTTGAAAATAGACTCACAACCCTAAGTTTAGAACCAAACATCAGTCCTTGACAATTTTCACAACTTATTCTATAGTCCTCGAGATTCGATCCAAATATCGACAACAACTTCGGTTTTGTCGATACTCGTCTCCCGGTACACGAATAATCAAAACATCATAACTTCGCGCTCGTTTGGAGCTAGAAGCTTTACCTTATATCAAATCGAAGCTAAAAGAATTCTCTACAACCCTATGCCATTAGTTAAACCGTTTTCAAACAGTAAGGTACCCAAAATTGGGATTGAACCTACTGATCTAAAACACCACTTTAAAAATCATGTCAAATCAATTTTTCAACCCATTTTAACCATTCTCATACTCCTAATATTACCCTAATATCATCACAAACAACTTAACTAACCCATAACACCCTTGAATGATCATCCAAAAATTTACCCACTCAAAATAATAAACATGCAACACTCAAAAATCAATTATAACACTACTAACAACACACCCACACAATAAAAATAGATCAAACAAGCATGGTTCATATAAAAAAAAAAAGTTCTTGCATGTTGTAAATTTTTACACCAAAATGATCACCATCAAATTTTAGAGATGGGATATTGTTTATTTTCTGAAGATTCAAAGTTGAAAAATCAAAAACAACTTTTTAACAAAAAATTTAGCATGATCATCTCTTGATCATCACCAACAACAAATGCATAATCATAAAATTGACCTACCAACTCTTGAATATTTTTATACCAAAAGAAAGCCCTTGAAAATCTAAGATGTGGTCTTGTTTTGTTTTAGCTTGGATCATAATAAAAATCAAACCAAAAATTGGTTTATGGTGTGGTGGTGTTGACGGCAAGACAAGAGAGAGGGGAGGTGGGTTTGATTTATTTTTCACACATTTACTATGTGTTTTAGCTAGTGGAAATTCTATTTATAGTGGGGTGGAGGGGTAGTTTTTGCCAATTTGTGCTAGTTTTGGTCTAAAATGAAATTAAATAGTTGTAAGGGTAGAAAATGTAAATTGTCAATTTTGAAAATATTTACGAGGCTCGGGTTTCGTAAAAATACTTTTCAAAAGTAAAAACGCACTCAAAATATGATAATAATATGATCCTGGTTCGACTTAATACGAACTTAACAGAAAAATGTCAAAAATATAAACATCGAGACAACAAATGATCAAACATAAAATATCGGTCATCTGTCGATATCGTGGTCACTAGTAATCCTCGCTATTAGTAAAAAGATAAAAATAAGACTTAAAACGTTGGTTTTAAATAAAACCATCAACCGTCATATCATTCAAACTCATCAAAAATTTCAAATTCATTCGTAAAATAATATTATATAATATTAAATATTGACCAGGGTTCGGGTTGTCACATCCTACCCTCCTAAAAGAGAGTGACGTCCCGGCGCTCGGCCCCTCTTATACTCACATTCCATACCTGCAGAACAAAAGAGAACTTAAATCATACTGCTTTGTCATCACTGATGACTTCTCTAGGTTTACATGGACTTTCTTTTTAGTTAAGAAAAGTGAAACTGCCCAAATTTTGATTGATTTCATTACCCAGATTGAAAAGAAGAGTGGTGATGAGGTCAAAATTCTTAGAAGTGACAATGGGGGTGAGTTTAGAAATCAGTTGTTAGATGATTTTTGTGCCAAGAAAGGGATTACTAGGCAGTTTAGCATAGCTAGAACCCCACAGCAAAATGGGGTTGCTGAAAGAAAGAATAGAACCCTAATTGAAGCAGCCAGAACCATGTTGGCTGATGCCCACTTTCCTATAGCCTTTTGGGCTGAAGCTGTTAACACAACTTGTTATGTTCAAAATAGGGCATTGGTCAACAAAATACATAATAAGACACCTTATGAGTTACTTTGGGGAAGGAAGCCAAATATTGGCTTTCTCAAGCCTTTTGGTTGTCATGTAGTTGTTTTAGAAACTAGTGATGACCTAGGTAAATTTGATGCAAAAGGTGATGAAGGCTATTTCATGGGTTATTCAGTGCAGAGCAAAGGATATAGGGTTTACATTAAAAAGGAAAAACGTATACTTGAAAAAGTACATGTTAGGTTTTTAGAGAGTAAACCTAGTGATCCTGAAAGTGGTCCAAATTGGTTGTTTGACTTGGAACCTTTATCTAGAGCTTTAAACTATATGCCTGTTACTAATCCAGACATTGTGAAGGTAACTTCAAGTGTTTTGGAAAAGAGAATTGGTAATGTTTCAGGTACACAGGTTGCTAAGAAGGATGGACCACCAGCAGTTGAGTCATCTCCCACTCAAGAATATGTTACATTTCCTATATGGACAGATGAGTATTATGCTGCTGCTGCTGCTGCTAGAAAGGATAAAGGTGGTTTTGTTTATGGATGATGGTTGGAATATTTATATTCCTATCTTGACATAAATTTTTAATGTTCATATATATTTTGAGAAACTCTTGTATCATAGTTTAAGGGGAGGTTTAAGGAACCTTTAGGACTCTTGGGTATTCTTATAATACTCTTATCACAATTCTAGATTGTGTCCACAGGTGAGTATGGGTTAGTTTTACTAAACCATGAGGCACTGTAGCATGCAAAGTTGACAAACTATGCATGCTGCCAAGACATTTTTGGCCTAGAATTGGTTGTGGTCTGTTGGGAGACTTGGGAATATTTTTGTTATGGGTTTCCCTGGGAGTTACAAAGGATTTTATGAAATAACTTTGTTGGTAAGTATTTTGGTTAGTAAGGGACACTTGAGGACATTTGTGTCTATCTTGCTTAAGCAAGTGTGCATAAGTGGACAGTGCTTGCCGCCCAGTAATTATTATCAACTTGCAAAATATTTCCCTTAGGATAAATTAATTTGTTAAGGTCTTTTTCTTTTTAAATATTTTTATTTTTAGACGCTGACAAGTTTTTCTCCAAACGCTGTTACGACCAATCGTGACGCTGACAAGGCTTTAGTCAAACGCTGACAAGAAAATATAGCCGTTGGGCGTTGATGGCCTATTTTTGACCGTTGACACCTAGTGGGCCCTACCCAGTTGTTATTTTTGACTAATCTTTGGCCGTAATTTTTGGGGAGTTGTTACTTTTAATTAATGCATGAGATAAGTTATTTGATTCAATATTTTCATCATTACTCTTTGAATATAACTGCCTCATTTTTGACCAATCATAATCATGCATCTCTCCTATAAATTTGGCTAACTTTTCATTCTGGGTATTCATATTTTCTTGTCTAACATTTTTCTCCTAGATTTTTCCCATATCACATAACCTAAACAGCTTTCATCATGGCACCAAAGTTCAACTCAAACAATCTGACATTGGAGTTCAAGAGCCAACATAATATGGTAGCTTACTTGGACGCTGATAATGATTTGTTCCCTCAGTATTCACAAATGGTGGCATTTTTAAATGCATCCTCCATAAGGTATGCACTTTCTCATGAACCACTAGTCCCTGTCGCACACATTAGACAGTTTTGGAATAATGTAAGTTCCACAACAGCTAATGGAGTGACTACATTAACATCTACTGTTCATGGAAGAACATGGGTGGTCACTGAAGCCTTGGTTCGCCAAGCTTTGCGTCTTAATGACGCTGATGGTGTGACTACCCTTGCCATTGCAACAATAGAACAAGGTCTTAGGGAATTGGGTTATCCTATTCCTGCTGGTAAAACTTTAAATAAATATCATAAGCAGGAATTTCCCTCGGATTGGAAATATTTGATACATGTCCTTCTTCAATGCTTAAGTCCAAAATGTACTGCTTTTAATGAAATAAACAGGTCCATTGCAAGTGCTTTGGTTTGTATGTCACGTGGGCTTAGGTATAATTTTTCAGAAATGATTTTTGAAGGGATGTGTAAAAATAAGGGCAGTAAAATGACTTTGGCTTACCCAAGATTTTTGCAAATGGTGTTTGATTTACAAGAATATTGTACTAGGGATCATGACCATTTTTATGAGATCCCTAAGCAAAAGAAAACCATTTTTGACAAAATGATCTCCACAAACAGACCTATACCTCTCACCCAAGCCATGCTTGAAGTAATTCAGGCTGCCCAACCACAACCAGACCCTGCACCTCAACTTGAGCCTATCCTTGAACCATTACCTTCACCTGAAAACATGGACGTTGACCAAGCCAATGTCAACGCTGACACTCAAAATGTTGGCGCTGACACAGCCAATCCCAACGCTGATGACATCCCTGAACAGTCCCAAACACCCCTTAACCAACCAACACCCACACAATCTACCTCATCTTCCACCCCATTACAATCTAGGTTGAATAAACGCCAAAGGACTACTGGAGTGTTCTCCTCTAGTGGTCCTAGCCTTGTAGCAGAGAGAACCACCTCCACAAGTGTGGCTGGTGAAATGGATGAGGCTGGGGCTATTGACACAGGCTTAGATGCTGGTCAAGACAGTCCCAACATCCTTAAGACCTCATCCATGCCCCATGATTCTATTTTGGGAGGTCAAATCCCCATTCTAGCTGAGGGCAGATTGGAACCTATGACATTGAATGAATTGACGGCTGCTGTCATTAGCTTGCAAAAGCAAAATGTCAGCCTTGTACAAATTATCAATAATCAGGGTCGTGAACTCCAAGTATTGAGGGAGCGGGTAACTGTTTTGGAGAATCCTAGTAGCAGGAGTAGAATGGAGGAATCTTCCAAAGGGGAGGATGAAGAGGATGAGCTGATTCATACAGCCAGTGAGAAGAGTTCACAATTCAGTGAATCTTTAAATGTTGCTGAAGCACTCACCAACTTGAAGAAGCACCCTGTCATTGATACATCCAAGGTATCTCCATTAAACTTGGAAGGATCTTTCACAGCAACAATGGGCGCTGATACAGGTTTGAACGCTGACACATCCAGCGCTGACAAAGGTAATCGGGGCGCTGATAAAGGTAACTTGAATGCTGACAAAGTTGCAGGTGGTGTTGATGTATTCCAGTCATCAACGATCATCAAAGATGTGTCTACACAGGTATCTTCATCTACTTTACCTATCATTGATCCAAAAGACAAAGGTAAAGGAATTATGGTTGAAGAAGATGTTCCAAAGAAAGATGCAGCACAAATTGCATTTGATGAACAGTTGGCTGCACAACTTTTGGAAGATGATTTGAAGAGGAGTGGAAGATCACCATTTGTTGCCACTTCTGAGAGTGAGGAAGAGAGTGATGATGAAAAAGAAGGAGCTAGCTCAGATTCAAGTGTTCAAATCATTGAAGATCCAGAAAGACTTGAATATGGGGATGAGTTGGCAAAAGAAAGATTGAGTGATTTGAAGAAGCAGGTTGATTTTGACCTTCCAGAAATCACCAGAATGTACCATGCTTGGGAAGATAAGGTAATGGACAACCCAGGGATGAGTTTGTCAGATCAAATTTGGGGGTTGGAAATTCTTCTCAGGGTACAAGATGATATAAAGGTGATTTTGAGGTATAATGCACAAGAGGTCAAGACTTGGCTTAAAAGAGATAGAAGGCAATTGTATTACAAGTTGCTTAGATGCCATCAACCTAGATGGACATACAAGAAGTTGTTGGCTTTATCTTTTGAGGAGCTAGAGTACAGGGCACATCCTATTTGGAGGCATGTGCAAGAAAATAATGTCTTACAGTTTCTTTCAGAAGAAAGGAAACAAGAGCTTGCTGAGGAAATGCAGATTCAAAAGGAGATGAGGATTGCTCAAAGACCAGTGAAGAAAGGAGATCCTCTCCAATTTCCCAAAGATATGGATGTGTATTATCCAAATGAAACTGTCATAAGGAAGCATCTCAAGCTTTCTCCATTGGAAGCTTCAGATTTGGTTAATGTAGTATCTCTAGATGCCAGAAATCCAATCATAAGTTTTGATGAAGATGAGTGTGGATTTTGGAAGATTGGCAGATTTGGGAAGGAGGTACACACTTTCACTTCAATTATTTCTATCTTTGCAAGCATAGACAGAGAAGACTTGGTGCATCTATGGAGATTGATAGAGGCCAAGTATACGGCTGAAGCACCTACTTCAGCAAATGGAATAAGACTATGGCACACATTTTTGACTTTGTGTGGTCCAAGGGAAGCAGATCCTGCCATATGGAAGGATCTTGAAGATAACCTCAGTGGTCTTCATTGGAGGCTTTATTCTACTTGTGGTGTGTTTCATTTGAGCTCTACAAAGTTTTCAGAGTATCTACTTGTGGATGCTGACTATTTCTTGTCCAAAGAAATATTGGAGAAGATGAAGGAGACACCCTTGGAGATTGATTATACTAGTGATGTGGCCAAGGACTTAATTAGATATGTTTATCACCAACATAAGAAGTTTTTGTAAGATTCCTCCTAGCCTTTAGTATTTATTCAGAAACTTGATCATTAGAGTGGATATCAAGTTTAGGGGAGGATTGTTGGGAATAAATTATGGGTCAGTTCACTAGACGCTGATAAGAAGAGTTCAAGCGCTGATAAGATGACATTGGACGCTGACAGCCAAGCGTTGACAGTTAGGAAAGTCAACGCTGATAGCCTGGAAGACAAGCACTGATGGAAGTTATCTTATATGAATCTTTTGTTTCTTTATTTGTATATGGTAAAGATAAACTCGACATTGTATTTTCCATTATTATATTTACCTAGAATAGTTGATTCGTAGCTTCTTGTACAAGACTTCTTAATCTATAAAAGAAGATCTTTTAGGTTAATGTTAATCATCAGTTATAATAAGTTTTCACAAGTATTCGACTGTTAAACCTCTTTCATTGTAATCAAGTTCGATTATTCTAATACAAGTGAAAGTTTGTTTAACATCTTTGTGTTTTAGATTAAGTGTTAATTCCGCATAACACTTAGTTACTTTATTCATAAGCAAGGGTTTCTCTACGTGTATTACTTGATCTAATCTCGTATACACAAAGCTTAATCGATCTAAGTTTGGGATCAACATCCCCCTGCCTTGTTGCTGCCGTGACACCATCACCACCAAACCGAGACCTTAAGGTCTCGGTGGTGTGAATACAAGCCAAGCCGAGATCCCTCTTGGGGCTCACTTAGGCATCGGCCACAAACAAAACACCCATAAACCCATGATTGATTAAACCCCATGATTAGTAACATGTTTAAATTCTTGTTTTTAATTAGTTTCTTAAAAACCTTCATGATTTTATGTGATTAAATAAATCAAAAAATAAAATAAAAGAGTTAGGGTTTATACCGATTACGTGGAATCAATAAGGATGAACACACAACGATCCTTGCACTAGATCAAACACCAAAATCAAACCGAATCACCCCTTTGGTGATTTAAACTCGGCGGCCAAGAGAGGAAGAAGAAAAGGGATTTTTAGGGTTTTTAGTTATTTTCTAAATCTTGAATTATGAAAATAATCTTTTCCCTTTATCCTTGTTTAGTAAAAGTAATGGTCTTGGCCCCTTTGGTCTTGGTGTAGCCGCGGGTATGGGGCCCACAAAGGGTTACCCGAACATTTTCCGTGTCTAAAATAATAGTGTGTTCTCGTGTTCGTAAATTACGTGATTTAATTAGTTATCGATCGTGATTTAATATATTTATTTGTGATCATAATAAATATACATACATACGTAATATTAGCTTGTGATTAATTACGTTCATGATTTCATGTTCGCATGTTCGTGATTATAATTATTATTGGAATAATTATCGTGTGTTAATACGTAATAAATACTTATCGGGTTATAACACATACGTAATACTTGTAATTCTTGTTCGTTAAACGTAAACGTTCTATAAAAGGAAAATCCTGATCATGTACGTACTATCGTAAGGTACTATTCATGGTAAAAGCATGCGGGTTTTATAGAGTTGCTCTTAAATGTTCAATTTCTAGCAAATTATCCATTTGGACTTTCCTAAACCTATCAAACTCTGCATTGGTTAAGGTATTGGTCAGCGGAGTTAATTCCAAGGTTTGAACCTTCTCCTTGTACAAAGCAAGCTCGGTAGATAATGTCTGGTTAACACCAAGGGTTTCAAGGACCGCATTATTCATTTGGCCAAGCATAGATTACGACACCATAACCAAATCTTATTGAGCAGACGAATTTGTAAACGTAATAGCTCCCGGTTGTGTTTCACTCAAAGTCTGGTGACTTGCATTAATATTGCTATCATTTTTTGTCTCCTCATTTGAATTACTAACCACCAGAGGCTGTTCCGGATACTCAGACACTTGCTCAGTTTGATAAGGTACAATACTAGTATCATTGGCATTATTTGGTACCTCAGAGATTGGATCAGCCCCATAAAGTGAGAGAATTGCCATGAGAGCTGCCTTGGCGGTATTGAGGTCATCACAGTCTGAATCGTATGCATGAAGATCATCACATTGATATGCTACATTGTTTGTGGAAGCTGCTGTGAGACCTTCCGTGTCCACAACTCCTGTATCTGCTAGAATTGCTAACTCCTCCTCATCGAGATCTCGACCTTGTGGTTGAGCATTAACCAAGTAAATCGTTTCCTGAAACCATGTACCATCCCTCTTCCTCTTTGGTTGCTTACACTCCCGTGCCATGTGTCCTTCCCCTTTGCGGTTATAGCAGATGATCATCTTTACTTTGCCAGTGTTGTTTCCTTTTGGAGCAGTGTTGAATGGGCGTGCACCAGTATTGAATGAACTTGGTCTCCCCTGAAGTGGTTGCACAGTAACTCTACAATCTTGGATTGTTGCTTGTTGACGAGAGTTAGAAGAATTTCTCAACTAAATGTTAGTTGGAGATGGTCCTCTATAACCTCTTTTGTTCAACGTTTGAGTTATGTAAGCAGACATTTGTGCAAGTACATCAGTAGGATTATCCCCTAGTCTAAACTCAAGAACTAGAACCTCATCATCGTAGTAGAAAACTGGTGATGGTTGAGCTACATACACACTTGAAGGAGTACTAACATGTTGTGAGTAATGGGGTTGACGAACTTCATGTTGCTGGTAAGTGATGGCAGGATTTGTTGGTGGTTGATAAGGAGAGTATGGTTGTTAAGCATAAGGTGATAGATGTGAATCACGTTGTGATGATGATGCTGGTTGCTGATATTGTTGTTGATATGATGTAAGTGGTTGTGGTAAGATCGAATACTGTGGAAAGCTTGGAGTCTGAAACATGAGCTTGTGATAAGATTGTTGTCCCAACGCATACGAAGTGTTGTTATATGACATTGTTGGATGATTTGCCATTAATGCCAATGGTTCGGAATAAGATCCTTGAGACATGCGTTTCTGGAGCACATGTTTCTCGTGTTGATGCAAGAAAGCATAGAGTTGATCTAAATTTGATTTGTGCAAATCCTGAATCAATTTAACATGAGTGACGTATAGGCTCCCTTCTGGGTGTAAAATGTTCAAGAACTTGGTGTTGAGTTGAAACTGAGCAATCGTGAGATTATACACATTCAAATCATTCATCAATGTAGTGAAGAGCCAGTAGTAGTCATGAAGTGTTTCCCCTGGAATGTATGAGAACCTATCGAATAAGTCATAGAGTTGACACTCTCGTTCCTGCTTGGAAAGGGAAGTCCCTTGTAACAAAAACATTAAGCGATCCCAAAGCTCCTTTGCTACCTTGTGTTTGCTTATCATACGATAAATATCAGGTGGAAGAGCTTGAAGTATGGTCTGAACGGCCTTCTCATCTGCATCAGCAATGATTTGGTTGGCAGCCATTAATTCATGAAATAGCCTTGGTCGAGACACATTGTCTACAGTAACTTCGTCCCAATCGAGTGGACCTAGCTAAATGGATTGAACCATAAGTCTTCCACTGGGTCTACCCATAATATAAGACATCATGCGAACTTGCCATGCTTCAAATATTTAACACCCCCACATTACATTGCGCAGCGGAAATACACATTTGGGTGCTAAATACAAACATCATTATACAAGACACTTTGAACAATCTCAAAATGATACATTTGAAATATAAAAGGAAATAATTTAACCATTGTCTAAAACTTTCAATCCCAAGTAAAACAATTTTAAAAATATCAGAGTAACATTTAGGTCCCCCAAAAGATTTTATCCAATCAACAAACAAATTACCAAAGTACATGACCAACATTATTATTTTTATGACAAAAGGGAAAAAAATCCGTTTTAGACCAATCACCACAAAAGCAATCCGCAATCCTTCTCTAGCAAGTTCCGCAAATCATCAACTTCAATCACCTGGAATACATGCTTAAAATCATCAACACAACGGTTAAGCGAGTCTATAGGTTTTCCAAATCATCATTTGAACACAAGACAAAAATTAATCAAGATCATTTAATAGAATTGCTACGTATATAATCTATTAATCAGGCATTCTGGCATATAGCAATAGCTATAGAATTGTATTAAGCTCATGACACCGACCCCTTAACTTAGTCACCCACACCTAAAGCCGGCATGACTAGATGAATTCCAGTGCCCCTACTAGGTATCAGTTACAAGTATACCACATTCTCATTCTCATAAAATTATCCTTCCCAAAGGTTACTCAGCGTAAAGCCCTGGTCTCGGATAGGGTCGTCAGCTCAATAGTACTATTATTAGAATAAGCGGCTATTCCCAACTCACAACATCAAGTCAGAAGATAGTTAACGACTCATGAATTTAGGGACTTTTGAAACTTAGGTACTTATACAATTCAAGGCAACAATAGGCAACATTCGGGTCCAAACAATCAATCATGACTTTTGTTCATTATACTTTCAAATAGCATGTATCCCCCTCGTGGGTTTTAAAATCATTCAAAACAATTACAAAAGTGAGGCTATAGACTCACCTTGAGTAATAGCAGTAGCAAGACGACCTTCGATGATAGTTGATGCCCGATAAACACAAAAACCGCAACCTATTAAATAAGGCGTGTTCATTAATAATAACTCGAATAAAATCCATACTTAGTAACATGAAACTAAAAATAATAAAATGACAACCAACCCAAAATGAAAACAATACAAGTGACCTATTAGTTCCTTCTATATGTTTATTCTATTAGTCAATTCTATTGATAAAAATCTGCCGGTACACACCAAATGTACGAGCTTATTTACCCCACTTAAACACGTCAAATACTTATGATACTAATCAGATATGTCACTTAATATATATAGAAACACCTGTTAAAAGCCTATCAAAAGCTTTTACTTTTAAAGTACCCTGCCCGACACATCTTTGAACTACAAAAACTGGATTGTTTTACGTCACCGACTCATACAATCATTTTGATCATTCTAAACATTTCCGTTTACAAATCCGACACTTGGGTTTGAAAATAGACTCACAACCCTAAGTTTAGAACCAAACATCAGTCCTTGACAATTTTCACAACTTATTCTATAGTCCCCGAGATTCGATCCAAATATCGACAACAACTTCGGTTTTGTCGATACTCGTCTCCCGGTACACGAATAATCAAAACATCATAACTTCGCGCTCGTTTGGAGCTAGAAGCTCTACCTTATATCAAATCGAAGCTAAAAGAATTCTCTACAACCCTATGCCATTAGTTAAACCGTTTTCAAACAGTAAGGTACCCAAAATTGGGATTGAACCTACTGATCTAAAACACCACTTTAAAAATCATGTCAAATCAATTTTTCAACCCATTTTAACCATTCTCATACTCCTAATATTACCCTAATATCATCACAAACAACTTAACTAACCCATAACACCCTTGAATGATCATCCAAAAATTTACCCACTCAAAATAATAAACATGCAACACTCAAAAATCAATTATAACACTACTAACAACACACCCACACAATAAAAATAGATCAAATAAGCATGGATCATATCAAAAAAAAAAGTTCTTGCATGTTGTAAATTTTTACACCAAAATGATCACCATCAAATTTTAGAGATGGGATATTGTTTAGTTTTTGAAGATTCAAAGTTGAAAAATCAAAAACAACTTTTTAACAAAAAATTTAGCATGATCATCTCTTGATCATCACCAACAACAAATGCATAATCATAAAATTGACCTACCAACTCTTGAATATTTTTATACCAAAAGAAAGCCCTTGAAAATCTAAGATGTGGTCTTGTTTTGTTTTAGCTTGGATCATAATAAAAATCAAACCAAAAATTGGTTTATGGTGTGGTGGTGTTGACGGCAAGACAAGAGAGAGGGGAGGTGGGTTTGATTTATTTTTCACACATTTACTATGTGTTTTAGCTAGTGGAAATTCTATTTATAGTGGGGTGGAGGGGTAGTTTTTGCCAATTTGTGCTAGTTTTGGTCTAAAATGAAATTAGATAGTTGTAAGGGTAGAAAATGTAAATTGTCAATTTTGAAAATATTTACGAGGCTCGGGTTTCGTAAAAATACTTTTCAAAAGTAAAAACGCACTCAAAATATGATAATAATATGATCCTGGTTCGACTTAATACGAACTTAACAGAAAAATGTCAAAAATATAAACATCGAGACAACAAATGATCAAACATAAAATATCGGTCATCCGTCGATATCGTGGTCACTAGTAATCCTCGCTATTAGTAAAAAGATAAAAATAAGACTTACAACGTTGGTTTTAAATAAAACCATCAACCGTCATATCATTCAAACTCATCAAAAATTTCAAATTCATTCGTAAAATAATATTATATAATATTAAATATTGACCAGGGTTCGGGTTGTCACATCCTACCCTCCTAAAAGAGAGTGACGTCCCGGCGCTCGGCCCCTCTTATACTCACATTCCATACCTGCAGAACAAAAGAGAACTCTTTTCCTAAAAGAAATCCTCATACTTCCTTCACGAATTCAAATCCATTCCTAGAATTCTTGTATCTTCACAATATAATTCTCATTATGTTTCGACCTCATAAGAACTCTCCATAGTTCTTTCTCTATGAAAAGCAACTTATCTTCAAGTTGAATTCTTTCCTTGTTGTTCCCAAAACAAATTTCACCCTTCGTAACAACACTTTAAGCATAACCATATTTCCCAATTTCAAACTCCATCGATATCCTTTGATTTCCAACATAACTCTTCTGACAACTCCTTGTTACTAATAACCATCCTTAACCCATACAATCTTATCAGTATTGCCAATATCACTTCTAGTTTAGTCATTCAGTTCCACCTACATTTCTGCAATATACCGAAAATGTAACTTACGTCCATAACTTACGATCTTTAACCTTCACAATTTGGAGTTCTTTATGCACCGTCAATAGTACAGCCTCATTACTAGCATGATAACCATTGTCATATAAGAATTTCCAACAATTCTTAAGTCAATCATACACGCACAAGTATATTGTTCGATGTTCGAATCATTCTTTCACTCTGTCCATCAGTCTCTGTATATCACACAGTACTCAATTCCATTTTCACATATACTCAAACCAAAACGTATCGATTACTTGACTCGTGAAATTCCTTCATCACTAAGTCTCACTCGCACAACTCAGGTATGTTAGGAATGCTCAATATTCTATGTCTCACTTGACTTTACAACAAAATCCTTTCCATAAGTTTGACAAAATGTTGAAATCACTTACCTGGACATCCTTCTCAAATCAGACCACTAACTTATAATTTCAATATCCTTT
This sequence comes from Glebionis coronaria, assembly GCA_025667525.1. Taxonomy (NCBI): domain Eukaryota; kingdom Viridiplantae; phylum Streptophyta; class Magnoliopsida; order Asterales; family Asteraceae; genus Glebionis; species Glebionis coronaria. Next base: position 317,885,007 of record CM046876.1, on the reverse strand, counting down.
TTATCAATTCCACACTTCTGTCGTTACCAAAACTCAAATCCTAGAGGCTTTTTCATTTTGCTTCCTGATAAGTGCATCCACTACCACATTCGCCTTTCCCGGATGGTAGCGAATCTCGTAGTCAAAATCACTCACTATCATAACCATCAACATACTCAAATACCCGAATATACAACTGGTAATCCTCTACTCATATCATTTATCTTTCCAATAAGTTAATTATGAAGCAAACTCTTATGATCCTTAATTATTACTTACTTGATTCCATACAAGTAATATTTCCACAATCTCAAAGCAAACACAACAACTACATAACCCTTATGAGACACATCATAGCAAACTACAAACTATAATTACTTCAGATCCTTTCAACAATGACAACATCGGTGCAAAACACAACCTACCCTTTAGTGTTCAGTATACAACTTCCCCATCTGATAAGGATCAGATCTCGAGACTCACAATTTAGATGTATAAGTGGGACTCACACATCCAATTCTTCTTAGTCAGCTTTAATCATTGGTTTAACAATCAATGAAAACCTTTCGATAAACCTCCAATTATTCCCAGCTTAGACCAAGGAATTAACAGATTTCCGTCAGCGTCGTTGGTACCGACCAATCCTTAATTGTTTCAATCTTCGCAAGATCTTTACGAATACCTTTGTTGTCAATCAACTGCCTTAGAAGGAACGAATATTTCAACCAACAGTCACACATAGGAAACTTTACATACAACTTCTCTTTTTCCAACCATCCCAAAAATTATCCTCATATGCTACTTATTTTCCTCCTTTCCTCCTGGAATAAAATAGAATATCTTCAATAGATATAATGACTAACTCATCCTAGTACAACTTACACACAAGATTCACCCTGTCCATGAATATGGCAGACGCGTTCGTCAAATCCAAAACATCACTTGCTACTTAAAGTACCCACATCTGGGACAAAAAACAATTATAGGAACATCTTCTTCTCACAGTTGACCGAATAACTCATTCCACTCTGACGGTGCCAAATGATAAGGCTTACAAATACTACTCAAAGAAACGCAGAAACACTACACAACGAAACGAAAAAGCACTACACAAATATCTTACAACACTCAATCGAAAGGAATCCCTCTTCACAAGACGGCAGCAACTCTGCAAAACTTCAGGAAAACCTCATAATACTCTCGAATCGTTAACAGATCTCCCAACTTCTCCTTAACTACCCGATCACTAATTACCTGGGCTAGGAATACACCATATCCCTCTTCTGCATACTTCCTTGTTTCCAAACAAGATACTTTTTCAAACAGAAAGTTCACTCATCACCTTTCATAGTCAACACTCAGCTTATCAACATATTTAAACCAGCAGCAATCAATTTATGGTGAAGATCGGTTCAATTCTCAAGCATCAGCACTACGCACAACTAACCAATTCATACCAAAAAGCTACATCTACAAATTCCAACTCTTTGAGCATCAAGTCGATACTAAACATCTACTTTCCTAAATTCAAGGAACACACTCTCAATATAGAACTAATACTAGCAACCTTTCCATTGGTTAACTCCACATCATAGTTAATTGTCAATCTTACTAATTCTCCATTGATAAAACAACTGAACCTTCACATTACTACAGTTTCTACCCGATCTGAAATCCAACAACATACTAATCATAAAGATCACCAAATAAGAATATACCAATTATAACATTCAGACCTTAAGGTTTGTCAGCATCATTCAAACGTAAACTAGAGCGGCGGCATTCCTATCTTGTCAATTTCCTTTCCTTGGACAATTCCCTTACTTGTGTCCTTTCTTGCCATGGCTAAATCATATCACTACTCCAGGGTACTAATTCCAGTGACTAATCCTCTTGTCCTACTATTAGCAGCTTTATGACCAGGTTTTCCTAACACTAGTCGCAAATGTGGAAAATTACCTACATGGTATAGAGTACAGCAAACACACTTGAGATTTATTTTGTCACTCCTAGTGGTAGCACGAATCCCTTCATTCCTTCCATGGTTTGAATACTGATTTTGGTTCTGTCTTTTTTTATTGTTATTACTGTAATCCCCAAGATTCTAACCTTAATTTTCGTTGGACTGAACAGATTCCCACTTTCTCTTATTGTTTTCAACAATACTATCTTTCCTATCTTGCACTTTACTTCCATTAAATCATACGCCAGTCGAACAACTTCATCGAAAGATTTAGGTCTTGAATAATTAATCTCACCCTTGATATCACTTAGACAATCCTCTAATGTACTTCTTCCTTGCCTTACAGTCATTCACAAAAGTATCAAGACATAACAAATATAGCTCAGAAATTTTACCAGTAAGCAGTAATAACATGGTCCCTTAGCACTAATTATCTCAATTCAGATTCCAACTGGGCCCTAGTTCCTTCTCGGGACAAATTCTAGTAGTCAATAGTCCTTTCATCACGGTCCATGCCTTACTATTAGTCACAACCAATTCTAAAGTAGTCACTTGGTATTCCACCATCTTAGTGTACCATTCTGAAATATAGCAGCAACAAATTTCACCTTTATAGTTTCTAAACACCCAATAATCTCAAAAGTACTCTCTTTCTTATCAATCCACCTATGCAATTCTAATGCATCACTAATACCACAAAACTGCGTAGAATCACACTTCCAAAAACTAACATAAGTACATTCTCTTGAATTTGCATAACACTATCAACACTATCATCTGGATCAACAGCATCATCATTCTTCTTAGTAGCATCATCATTATTCTCAGCAGCATCATCTGCCGCACTATTATCCCCAGCACAACTAACCCCAACATCTTAATTCCTTGCAGCACGATCAGCTTCATGTGCTCTAGCAATAACTTGTTCGATCATAGTGTTCATAGTAGCAGTCGTTAGCTTTGGCGACATATTTCAAGACACTTAGTCACGTGATTACGTGGTCACGTGGATAACCACTAATGACAGAAATATGATCCCCTTACTCCTTCTTCCATCATCACAGAAGAAAGAAATATGATAAGTATACATACCAAGAATAAAGAAGGAATTCGTTATCAGGACATGTCATGAATACTACATGCACAAACAACACAAACTACAATGGTTCATCAACCAAAACTCAGAAGAGTTAATAAAGACACAACATAGATCATGACGGTAATTTAGATTGCGTTGAGGATTCAACAAGGCAGTGGCAATGTCTGTCACTACAATCATCTACCGAACAAACTTAAAAGATAATAAGTCCCATCATAATGCTACGACACGAGGTTTAAATAAGTCCGATCACAAAAAGAAAATAAGATACAACGAAATCCGTTACGCGATTAGTTCCTTAGACAACAGCTCCTCATCCTCCTTAACATGGTTGTCAGCTTTATCACACTCGTTTATTTCCCTTTCGCACTTCAAAGTCGAATCCCTAACATGATGGTAGCTCATCTCAAAACTCAAATACTCACCCATACATGGCAGATTAATCACAAAGCAAATCTCAGTACGACTTTCAACACTCCTAAACTTCCAAACTCTACTCGGAATTGATCTCACATGAAGCTCCCACTCACTCATCCTTTCAAAACTTACCTACTTCTCTTTAAACCCTTCAATTCAAGCACACATATTCATCACAATCGAACTAAGACTAGCAATCTCATCCATTTTCCAAGTCCTAAAAACTCAATTCTCCATATACCAAATACAAGCTTTAAACAACCTTTCTTTCACATCAACCTTCTAATCACACCAATTTCAACCACATATCTATCATACATCAGCTAATCAAACATCCTCATACCCGATACAAGTCGCAAGAAATCAGTTATAAAATCGTTCAACATCTGGTCTACTGTCATAGACCCTCGGCAGTATATAAGGTCATTATTTAAAATTATATGCATTACATAAAGAAAATTACGATAAGAAGTACTCAACGTACTTTCAACAACATCAATACATCATCAATATATCATTATATATCATCATAGTATTTACTTAATAAATACTTTAAAAATCATTTCAGTTTTAAGGGATACATTTAACTATAAAACAATACAAAACAAATAATCTTACCGGAGCCTTGCGGAGAAGTTGCGTGCTTTTGTAAAATATTTTCGACACCAAAGTTATAGTTAAGGACATTTTTCAAAATCGATCTAATTCGCTATAACTAAAAAGCTCTGATTACCAATCTTTAACACCCCCAAATTACATTGCGCAGCGGAAATACACATTAGGGTGCTAAATACAAACATCGTTATAAGACACTTTTAACAATCACAAAATGATACATTTGAAATATAAAAGGAAATAATTTAACCATTGTCTAAAACTTTCAATCCCAAGTAAAACATTTTTAAAAATATCAGAGTAACATTTAGGTCCCCCAAAAGATTTTATCCAATCAACAAACAAATTACCAACGTAAAGGACCAACATTATTATTTTCATGACAAAAGGGAAAGAAATCCGTTTTAGACCAATCACCACAAAAGTAATCCGCAATCCTTCTCCAGCAAGCTCCGCAAATCATCAACTTCAATCACCTGAAATACATGCTTAAAATAATCAACACAACGGTTGAGCGAGTCTATAGGTTTTCCAAATCATCATTTGAACACAAGAGAAAAATCAATCAAGATCATTTAATAGAATTGCTACGTATACAATCTATTAATCAGGCATTCTGGCATATAGCAATAGCTATAGAATTGTATTAAGCTCATGACACCGACCCCTTAACTTAGTCACCCACACCTAAAGTCGGCATGACTAGATGAATTCCAGTGCCCCTACTAGGGTATCAGTTGCAAGTATACCACATTCTCATTCTCGTAAAATTATCCTTCCCGGAGGTTACTCAGCGTAAAGCCCTGGTCTCGGATAGGGTCGTCAGCCCAATAGTACTATTATTAGAATAAGCGGCTATTCCCAACTCAGAACATCAAGTAAGAAGATAGTTAACGGCTCATGAATTTAGGGACTTTTACAACTTAGGTACTTATACAATTCAAGGCAACAACAGGCAACAATAGGGTCCAAACAATCAATCATGACTTGTGTTCATTTTACTTTCAAATAGCATGTATCCCCCTCACGGGTTTTAAAATCATTCAAAATAATTACAAAAGCGAGGCTACAGACTCACCTTGAGTAATAGCAGTAGCAAGACGACCTTCGACGATAGTTGATGCCCGATAAACACAAAAACCGCAACCTATCAAATAAAGTGCGTTCATTAATAATAACTCGAATAAAATCCATACATAGTAACATCAAGCTAAAAATAATAAAATCACAACCAACCCAAAATGAAAACAATACAAGTGACCTATTACTTCCTTATATGTTTATTCTATTAGTCAATTCTTTCGATAAAAATCTACCGGTACACACCAAATGTACGAGCTCATTTACCCCACATACATACGTCAAATACTTATGATACTAATCAGAGATGTCACTTACTATATATAGAAAGACCTGTTAAAATCCTATCAAAAGATTTTACTTTTAAAGTTCCCTGCCCGACACATCTTTGAACTACAAAAACCGGACTGTTTTACGTCACCGACTCATACAACCATTTTGACCATTCTAAACATTTCCGCTTACAAATCCGACACTTGGGTTTGAAAATAGACTCACAACCCTAAGTTTAGAACAAAACATCAGTCCTTGACCATTTTCACAACTCATTCTATAGTCCCCGAGATTCGATCCAAATATCGAAACAACTTCGGATTGTGTCGATACTCGTCTCCCGGTACACGAATAATCAAAACATCATAACTTCGCGCTCGTTTGGATCTAGAAGCTCTACCTTATATCAAATCGAAGCTAAAAGAATTCTATACAACCCTATGCTATTAGTTAAACCATTTTCAAATAGTAAGGTACCCAAAATTGGGCTTGAACCTACTGATCTAAAACACCACTTTAAAAATCATGTCAAATCAAGTTTTCAACCCATTTTAACCATTCTCATACTCCTATATCATCACAAACAACTTAACTAACCTATAACACCCTTGAATGATCATCCAAAAATTTACCCACTCAAAATAATAAACATGCAACACTCAAAAATCAGTTATAACACTACTAACAACACACCCACATAATCAAAATAGATCAAACAAGCATGGATCATATCAAAAAAAAAAAAAAAAGTTCTTGCATGTTGTAAATTTTTACACCAAAATGATCACCATCAAATTTTAGAGATGGGATATGTTGGGAATAAATTAAGGCCAGATCACTTGAGCGCTGACAAGAACAAATCAAGCGTTGACAGGAACAAAGCAAGCGCTGACAGTTCAAGCGTTGACAAGTTAAAGTCAAGCGTTGACACATTGAAGACAAGCACTGATGGAAGATATAAGCTACACGTTTATTATGTTCTAGAATACTTCTAGTAAGGATAGAAATGACAATGTATTTTCTATGTTTATCTTTACCTAGAATAGTTGATACGTAGCTTATTGTACAAGGCTTCTTAGTCTATAAAAGAAGGCCTTTAGGTTAATGTTCAATATCAAGTTTTATATAAGTTTTAATTCGTAAACATCTTTCATTGTAAGCAAGTTCGACATTCATAATCAAAGTGAAAGTTTTGTTTATATCTTGTGTTCTTGTTTAAGTGTTAAATTCCGCATATCACTTAGATTCACAAAGCATATAACAAAGGTTTCTCTACGTGTTATACTTGATCTAATCTCGTATACACAAAGCTAATCGATCTAAGTTTGGGATCAACAAGTGGTATCAGAGCTTGTTGAGGAACTTTTGATCTTTGAAGAACACCAGAACCATACACAAACACCAAAACCCTAATTTTCTCAGAAACCCTAAAAACACAAAAACCCTAACAACATCATGTCTGAAGCAATAACATCCTCCTCCTCAGCCTTACCAAACATCAAGATTCCCATGCTTGATGCAACACACTTTGACTTATGGAAGTTCAACTTTGAACAATATCTGGGGATCTATGACTACACACTCTGGGAGATTATTGAATATGGAAACTCATTCAATAAGGCTCAAAAGATTCTTGATGCCATTAGTCAAAGAAAAGTTGTTGAATGATGCCCTGAAGAGGATAAGAAAGAAAAACCTGGAGATGGTAGAGCTGTAGGTGCTGAAGATATTGCAAAGAAAAGGGTTGACATGAAAGCCCTAAATATTCTAAAAGTCTCTTTGGGACAAGAAAACCAGCACAAATATAGAGGCTATGAATCTGCTAAGGATCTTTGGGAAGCACTTGAAGTTGCATATGGTGGCAATGCAGACACTAAGGAAGAAAAGAAAAAGCAACTTCTGCATGATTATGCTGTCTTCAAAGCTCAACCCAATGAGAAACTGAGTAGTGTGAGAAGCAGATTGCTTGACATCACAAGCAAGTTGTCCTTCATGGGGACACAAGTTGGTGATGTTGACACCAATGCTACCTTTCTGAAAAGTCTTTGGTGAGGCATGGAAGATTGAGGCAAGATCTATTCTTGCCAATAATACTTACAAGAGCTCCTCGTTTGATGACATCTACAACAAACTAAGACTGTTGGAAGATGAAACTCTTTCAGATCATGGAAGCAAATCTTCCACCAGCAACATGGCCTTCTTCTCTCATAGTGAAGGTCAATTCAATCAGAAGGACTCTTATATGCATCCAGTTACTGGATCATCATATGTCAGCGCTGGAACAATTCCTGTCAACGTCTCTTTTTCAGACGCTGACACATTCAAGAATGACTCTCCAAGAGTTAAACCTGCTAGTTTGGATTTGGATACTGTGTGTGCTTACATTGCTTCTTTGCCCAATGGTTCAGTGATTACATATGAGGACCTTGAGCAGATAAGTGATGAGCACTTGGAAGAGATGGACATCAAGTGGAACATGGCTCTTGCTAGTATAAGAGCAAATAGGTGGAATAGAAGGTTCAAGAAGAAGATGACCTTCAATGCTAAAGACACTGCTGGATTTGATAAATCCAAAGTTGAATGCTACAACTGTCATCGTATGGGACACTTCATGAGGGAATGCAGATCTCCTAGAAGATCTGATGCTGGTAAACCCTCAAGTCAGATTGTTAAAGCTCAGGATTCCAAAGCCATGGTTGCAGTTCAAGGAATTGATGGTACAGGATGGGATTGGAGCTATCTGGCTAAGAATGCTGAAGAGGACAAAGCTTTGGTTGCTGATATTGAAGAAGAAGAGCATGTTGAATATGCTCTCATGGCACACTCCTCCTCTTCATCTGATAATGAGGTATATGATGATGCTTTTTGTAGCAAAAGTTGTAGGTTAAACACTGATAGACTTAACAAAGAGGTGTTAAAACTAAAAGATGATATGAGCACTGAAAGGTGTAAATTGTCCAATTACCAACTAGCTCTTACTGAAACTGAGAAAACCGTTTCTGAATACAAGAAAATGGAATTTGATTTAAAAGATAAGATAAATATCTTAAAACATGAGCTAAAGGGTAGTATTGATATTAGAAATATCATGACAAAGGTCAATAGAGACCTACAGGCTAAGTTAGATGAGGCCATTAAGAATAAAGATAATGTTGACCTCAAGATTCAAAGATTTGATAGAGCCACCCAAACCCTAGGAGACTGTGTAGCTAAACAAAGGGATCCTAAGGACATGACTGGGATTGGGATGAATGATTACTCTCTGGTTCTACCACCAGCTGGTGACTTCTATGGTGTCCTTAGAAAGGATTTATCTTGGACTGGTATACCAGAATGCCAAGAAGAGGAATTCATTCCTCCACCAAGAGTTGTCACTCCAGTGGAAGAGTATCAACAAAAACTGACTGACCTAAATGAGTGGGAGAAAGCTAACCCTACCTTATTTGTTAAAGGGGGTTTGCTATGTAAAAGTCCCAATGAATCACCACCTATTAAGGTTACTCACCCAGTTACTGGTAAAGTTGTTGACCTAGGCTCCAAAACTGTTAGAAGACCTACCATTAAATATGCAGAGATGTATAGAAATAATAGGTCACCCAAGAGCCAAGTTAGCAATCATGGAACAGGTTTCTTCTCTAGTAGACCTAAGGTTGTGTTTAAGAAAGCCTGTTATACTTGTGGTAGCTTTTCACATTTGGCATACAAGTGTGTCAATGCTTCCAAAGCCAGCGCTGATAGGAACAATTTCAGCGCTGATAGGAAGAAAATCAACGTTGTTAGGAAGTCAAACGTTGTCAGACCCAAACCTTGTGTGCAGAAAAGTCAACAAGTGATTAGACCTGCCCCATTCTTCTCTAGAAGGTCTAACACTCATGGAAAAAGACCTTTTCAAAAGACAAACACCTGGTCAAATAGGCAATGGGTTCCTGTAGCAAACCCTAGGTTCAACGCTGACAAGGGTAACTTCAGCGTTGACAGGACAAAATCCAACGCTGACAAAAACGTGCCCAGACCTAAATATTTGCAGCCACAAGGCAAGGGGTCAAAAGCTTCTTCAAGCTTAACATGGAGACCCAAGAAAGATCAAAACCCTAATAATAATAGAATTTCAATGACTTGCAATAGATTTAATTACATTTCAAAGGTCATTACAAAACCTATTGGAGTTAACTGGGTATTTCATCCTAAAAGGGATGAGAATGGGGTTGTTGTGAGAACTAAGTCTGTTCTTATTGAACAACCAGATGAATCCAAGTCTTCTGAGACTTGGGCTCCTAAAGAAAACTAATTTGTTTTCTTTATGTGCAGGGCATTCAAAGACAGATCAATGACTATGGATATTGGGATAGTGGATGCTCAAGGCACATGACAGGGAAGGAAGACTATCTGACGAACTTCACTCCTATTAAAGATGGTGATAAGGTATACTTTGGAGGGGGCTATGGAACCATTACAGGCAAAGGAACCCTTCTCACCAATAATCTACGTTTTGAGAACGTCTTCCTGGTAAAAGAACTGGATTATAATCTGTTTAGTGTATCACAAGTTTGTGATAAAAAAATAAGGTTCTTTTCACTGATACTGAGTGTTTGGTGTTAAGCAAGGATTTTAAGATCCCTGATGAGAAGTATATTAAGAATAGAACACCTAGGCATAAGGACATATATAATGTGAATTTAAATGGGATTAAAGTGAATACAAATATGTCTTGTTTTTATGCTAAGGCCTCAGTAGATGAAAGTAATTTGTGGCACAGGAGACTAGGGCACATAAATTTTAAAAATATAAATAGACTTGTGAGGCTTGGTTTAGTTGATGGTTTGCCTGAGAAGGCCTTCCATAATGACCACTCTTGTGTTGCATGTCTTAAAGGCAAGCAGCACAAGGTCTCATTCAAGTCCAAGCAGGTGCATACTACTTCCAGACCTCTTCATATGCTTCACATGGACCTCTTTGGTCCAACAAATATAGAGAGTTTGAATGGCAAGTCATATTGTTTTGTTCTAACTGATGACTTTTCTAGGTTTATGATAGGTGTGTAAACACCCATCTTTTCTACCACTTAATTACAATAATAACCGAACCAAAACGTGAATTTTATGTCTTTTATGTCGGAATTATGCGTGGTTCGTGTTTTTGTTGTGATTTAGGACGAAAAGGTGAAAAGTGGAGAAAACACGGGAATTCACGGGCATTTACGGACTTTTATTGAAGAAAAGGATGAAAGACGAAGTCAAGAAGTCAAAAGTGGATAAAGAACGGAAGTCCAAGACCAATTCTGAAGATTTATCGAAGAAAAAGTCAAAAGACGAAAGTTTACTTAAAGCCGAGGAACTCAAGTCTTATTTATCGAAGAATTAAAAGACGAGTCCAAAGAAATCCCGAGCCAAAAGTCGTTAAAGCCCAAGATTAAAGAAGATTTGAAGGCTTAAGGACTAATGGCGCAATTAACAAAAAGATTAAAGAAGAGGAGGGACCTAAGCATGCAATTAAGGAAGAAAGGAAGGAGAGAGGAAGCTTCCTCTAACCTCTCCCCTAATCACCTATAAATACTCTCATTTTCATTTCATTTAGTTTTGTTGGCTAGATTGACAAACTAGTTCTTCCACCTTTCATTTATGCACTTTTATTTACTTGTCACTTTTAATTACATGTTTTGCACCTTTAATTACCTTTTAATTCCAAGTAAGTTTTTAATTTGTGTTCTTTAAATTCTTGTCTTTACCTTTCTTTATCATTTGATCAAGTTCTTTTTATCAAACTCATTCTACCTTTCTCTCTTTTTGTTTCGGCTTGAATTTCGGATTAAGCAAGTTTGCTTAATTCATTTGCTTATTTTGATTAAAGTTTCGTTCTTTTTAATCCCTCGTACGAACTAAGCCACGAGATTGACAACCTTGTGTGCTTATTTGGTACTTTGTTTTAGTATTTTGGAAGTTTTCTTTAAAGTTTTGATTTTTAAGTTTTGATTTCATTTAAGTGTCGTCTTTTAAATTTTAAAAGCTTTTAACTTTTTAGCTTATTGTCATGTTTTGATTCCATTTCATTCAAAGTTCTTGGTCACGGCTTATGAGAAGTAGCTTATTTAGAATTGTGCTTATTACGAATTTGGTACTCCATCGGAAAGCTAGGGTTTCACATTGCGACGGCTTGCAATTCCACTTTCCGATAGTGACAGTATTGGATCCAAGGGTTTTGCATTCCGATCCGGGATTGCGATAGGTATACCATTCCCTCATTCCGATCTGGGGATTGCGATCGCATATTGCGATCGCTCTTTCCGACGGCTCTTGAGGCTTACTTAGACGAAGTGCTGCCCAATTTTCCTTAGCCATATTCCGATCTGGACCTCATTCCGATAGGTTACATTCCGATCTGGGGGATTTCGATCTAGGACATATTGCGATCTGGACTACATTGCGATCTGAGGTTGTTAGGTTATTCCGATCTGAAAAGGTGACATATTCCGATCTGGGTTTCTTCAACATTCCGATAGGTGGTGTGTTCATTCCGATGGTAGGTTGATCGGAATATATTCCGATCTGGGTTAACTTTTATGTTTTGTCTTGTTTAATTTTTAGTTTATGTCTAAATTTTAATTTCCGTCACGCTTTTAATTCTTGTCATTTAATTAATTTACTTTTTGTCACGCTTTTAAATATCGCACATTTATTTTAGTTAGACTTAGATTTAAATTACTTGCCCTTTACTTTAACGACATTTACTTTTAAGTCTTGCACATTTAAATTTAAAAACAACCAAAAATATTTGTTTCACCAAAATAAAACTGAGTCACATAGAAAACCTAGATCAATTCGATTAGAACAATAGAACGATAATTTTTAACTGAGTAAAAAAAAAACAGTTATTAAATGGCGCCGCTGCCGGCTCTTTTCGTTAAGATCAACAGTTTTCTGTGTTAGACACGTTGCATTTTTGGGATCCGTTTACTTGTGAACGTTATTTTTCTTGCATAAAAATTTCAAAAACTCATAAAAAAAGTAAAAAAATTCATAAAAACCATAAAAATTAAAAATTTCAAAAAATCCAAAAAGATTTTATCTTTCTTGTGTATATATATTGTCTTTGTGTTTGGTTTCTTTTTCTTTTACATTTTCAGGTGTATGCGTACTAGATCTTCTAATTATCAAGAGCCCGAGCCTCAAGAAGATTTAGATATGTCAGGTGTTAACAACAATAATCAACTACCGCACCTCAACAATAATAACAATAACAACAATGCTCTTCCACAGCCCGATCTTCGGACCATGGAGGAACTTTGTCAACCAACAATGTTTGGACGAGGAGGACCGATTGCGCCGATGCAAATCAACGCTCCTGAGTTTTCGTTGAAGCACCACATGATTCAGCAAGTGCAAACAAACCCATTTAGAGGATTGCCTGATGATGATGCCAACAAACATCTCGACAAGTTCATTACAATCACCCAGAGCATGAAGTTGGCTGGTGCCACTATGGATGAGCTTCGCCTACAACTCTTTCCACACACTCTATTACATCATGCCGAGAAATGGTTTGATCGTCTCCCGAAGAATTCTATTCGCACTTGGGATGACATGACTCAACGCTTTTTGTCGCGCTACTTTCCACCATCCATGGTCACAAGCCTTCGCAATCAGATCAGCGGTTTCATGCAAGATCCCGATGAATCTCTTTTTGATGCATGGGAGAGATATAATGTCTTGATCGACCGTTGCCCAAACCACAACATGCTTCCGGTCACCTTGATCGATACTTTCTACAACGGATTGACTTTTCGAGATCGTGATACGATCAATGCAGCCGCCGGTGGCACATTCATGAAAAGGAGACCCGAGGAGTGTAGAGAGTTAATAGAGAACATGACTACTCACCATAAGAACTGGGATTCCTCTGCTTCTTCTAGAAACAACACGAGAGTCAATGTTTCCTCTACCTCAGCAAACCCTGAGATGACCGAACTCACCCGCATGATGGCCGAAATGAGCAAAAGTATTACGCTTCTCGCTTCAACCCACCAACAACAACAAGTTAAAGCGGTTGCTAATCCTTGTGAAACATGTGGCGGTCCTCACTCATACACCGATTGTCCTTCAACACAAGGAAATCCGGAAAATGTGTATGCAGCTTATGGTAATTATTCACCGGAAAATTACCAAGCTAGACAACAAGGGGATAGAAATCTGCTGAGCTACCGTTCCAACAATTACCTTTCACCCGGTTTTTCTCCTCAAAACCAAAATCCCGCCAACAACTACAATAGAAGCAACCAAATCCCACCTCGTGCTTCTAATCCTTATCAACCACCCACCCAACAACACCCACCCATTAATCCCGATGTTGACACAATCATGAGAACTCAAGGTGAGCAAATCAAGAATCTGCAGAGCCAAATAATTAATTTGAAAGGAGATATCTTGAAACAAGGTAATAACATCAGAACTGAGGTTCGTGATAATCTTCAATCCTCTTTCATCAATCAAACAACTGAATTGAAGAATCTGTTGGCTAGTTTCTTGCCTGACGCTCAACCTTCTTCTTCTTCGGGTTCTCTACCTTCAAATACCGTCACCAATCCGCGAGCTAATGTGAGCGCTATTACTACTCGTAGTGGAGTCACCATTGTAGGACCACCAATCCCACCCCCATCATCTACACCTCCTCCACCACCATGTATCCCTACTCCTCCTACACCTAGTATTAGTGCACCATTACCGTCTCCGCCTCGACGTGATGAAGTTCCCACCAATGACCCTTCAACATCTCAACCTTTACCTACACCCGCACCTTCACCACCCAAACCCAATATCCCTTACCCTTCTCGCTTGGGCAAGAACAAAATGCTAAACAAGGAGGACGCTCAAGTGACTAGCTATATCAAGATGATTTCTCAAATGAATTTCAACATTAGCTTTCTTGAAGCACTTGTCCACATGCCCAAATTTGTTAAAGCATTTAAGGAATTGCTTAACAAGAAGGAGAAGCTGATTGAACTCGCCAACACACGCTTAAATGAAAACTGCTCTGCAGTCCTTCTTAGAGAACTTCCGGAAAAGCTTGGAGATCCCGGTCGTTTCGTGTTGCCTTGCGTGTTCAACAAAACTGAAGAATTTACTGCCCTTGCTGATCTCGGGGCTAGTATTAATCTTATGCCATTGAGTGTTTGGAAAACACTATCATTACCCGACCTCACTCCAACAAAGATGACTCTTGAACTTGCAAATCGCACTCTCGCTTACCCCGTTGGTATAGCCGAAGACGTGTTTATCAAAGTTGGCACATTTACTTTCCCGGTCGATTTTGTTGTCGTTGATTATGAAATGGACCCTCGTATTCCTTTAATACTTGGTCGGCCATTCTTGAGAACCGGACGTGCTTTAGTAGATGTGGCCGAAGGTGAGTTAATCTTACGAGTCGGGGATGATGCAAAAGTTTTCAAAATGGGGAAGCTTACTAGTTTAACTTTTGGAGGCCGAGAATCAGTGAATATGATTAATGTGCTAGATGACTTTACCGTCTACGACAATCCTCTATTCGACTCTTGCATCGATAATCCACTTTTTCATGATGATGTGGATGATTCTCTCCCTACTTTGGACGCTTCTCCCATTTATGATTCATCACCGGTCTTTGACGCTTATGATGATGATGATTCTAGCTCAGATTCGGATGATTTTGAGTGTACTTCTGAGTATCCCGAGCTGCCCACTTTCGATGATTTTGATGAGGCTGATACTCTCTCGAGCGATTCTTCACATGATGAAGATCCTCCATCATCACTCGATCCTACTTTGGACGATTATTCATTTGAGGAAGATTTCTCTGAATTTCTCAACACATACTTCCCTCATGAGAGTGATGCTCCTCCTTTTGACTTTGAAGATTATCGCCTTGATCCTACTTTGGATTTGAAGAGCATTTTGTCAAAGGAGAAGAAACCGGTTGACACCGAAATCCGTTGCACGTATGATTCAACACCTCTTTGTCCCACTTCTGAGGACGAGGTTGTGCTTCTTTGCGGATCTTCTTCACACTCGGCTGAGCCGGAGTGCTATTTTCCCCTGAAGGAAAAGGTGTTCGATCCCGGTATTGAAGTCTTTAAGCCATCTCAGTCTCCACCTGATGAAATAAAAGGAAAAATCTTTGGAAATTTGGAAGACATGCTTGCACCACTTCATCATTGCTCCTACTGTGCTCCACCACTGCTTAAGGGAACCCTGCCACTTCTCTTTTGGCTTGCCTTGTTAGCCTTAAGCTCGTTTTTCTTGATGGACGAAAACTATGTCTTTGATCCTGGTGGATTTGTTTCATGCTACTTCCGTTGATGATCAAGGTCGAGTCAGGCTAATGACTCGGTTAACAAAAATTCAGCGCTTCTTGGGAGGCAACCCATGCATCTATCTTTTCGCTTTCTTTACCATAAGTGTAGGGGGGACCCTTTGGATTGCTATTTCCTCTCCTCACTTCTTAATCAGGGATTCGAGCTTCAATGATCCACTCTTGATGATTCTTGACGACCCGTGATTCCGTGTTCTACTTTATCCCGGTTCTATCCTAAACTCTTTTCGATTCACTATTTTATATTTTCTCAATATTAAAATAGGAATCTCTTTAGTTGTCTTTTCCTTAGCAAGATTTAAACAACGTGCACAATGTCCTAAGTGTAGGGGAGTTTACTCCCACATGCTTAAACATTGAGGACAATGTTTATCTTAAGTGTAGGGGGGACTTCTATCGAAGTTAAGTGGCCTTTTCCTTGTTTTTGTCCTCATTATAACCGGAAAATCAATTTTTCGACATTTTTCAAAATTTTTGATCTATTTTGGCCTATTAGTTTTTCCCTTTGTATAGTTATTTTCTTTCCTCATTAGAATAAATGTTTAATAAGTGGTTTTAATTTTCAAACGTTGTGAATCTTTTGACTCAATTCGAGTTTACTCTAGCTAGTATCCTTAACATGTTTAAGTCAAGTTTTTCTAGGCTTTTATATAGGGAGCTATAAAACGCGAAAGTCTTAACTCTCACGGGTTAAGAACAAGAACTTTTCGCAAGTTCCTATAATTGATCCTAGAGAGTCGTTTATCAAGGGAACTTTAAAATGCGATTTCTAAAACTTGAAAAAGTCTAAGAATTTGCAAGATCCTATAGGCGACTCGAAAACCCAAAACTTTGATTTAATAGGCTAAGTATCCACGAGTCTCATTACTTGAGATTTTAAACTGTGGAGAACGAGAGATGATAGAGCCAATTATAAGTCGGTATTCTTTCGTGGATTTATGTGAGTTAATTATAAGCCTATTCTCCCATCGCTTGCTAATAAATTTATCTGCTAATAAATAAGGTTGTACGATTTGAAAAGTTACTTAGCTTCTAGCCCCAGATCGTTTAAAAGTTGCTCGGTAATGACGAGAGTTCATAGCCAAGGCATAACTTATGAAGCGGGGCGCGAAGATTGGCGAGTCCGAAAAGGCCCTAACAAGGCGTGAGGGCTATGTTTTGTTGCTAAAGATCCAAAAGTGATGTGAAGAATCATTTATCGAAAGTCAATATGAAGGATCGAGACACACGACGAAAAGCAAAAACTCCCCAAAAGTCATGGAGAAGTGTATCCGAAAAGACCCTAACAAGGTATGAGGATAAATAGATCCAAGTCAATAAAGGAGGCGGATCGTTGTATATCAAAATCCAAAATAAAGATTGGAGAAAAATGAAGAAGTCGTGGTCCATATATGAAGAATCTCTCAAAAATTCGAAGTGAAGAAATTCCAATTATGAAGAGAAGACCATTATTTCATGAACGTCTCTCAAGATTTGAAGTATGAAGTCGCTGTCAAATATCGGCCCGAGAAAGGTCTCAAATCGCGAACCAAGTTATGCCAAGATATGAACTTTCTGATATCCCGAGAAGCAGTTTTAAAAGATTTGGTCCTTTAGCTAACTATTGATTAAATCGTGCACTTTATTTTCAGACTAAATAACTATCAAAATAAGTCAAACAATGCATCTTCATGATCATTCAAGACAAATAATAAAATATAAGAGATACACCTAGGAATAAGGGAGTCTAAGTGAATAATTGGCCCACATGAGTTCGTGTTAGTTTACTAACTTATAATAACAATGATCTCGTTTTTAAGCTTGGTTTGGAGAAAGTGAAAAGTTGAGGATGATGATTATTCATGACATTTTCAAAACCCAAGGTATGCTTTTAATTTCTTTGCTTTGCATTTTTATAATTTTCTATCTCTTTAATAAAGGCCAATGTGGATTGATCATGATGAAAAGTGTAAACATGATTTGTAACTAATACATTGCATGAGGACATTGCAATGGTCAAGTGTAAGGGATTTGATAGGTGTGTAAACACCCATCTTTTCTACCACTTAATTACAATAATAACCGAACCAAAACGTGAATTTTATGTCTTTTATGTCGGAATTATGCGTGGTTCGTGTTTTTGTTGTGATTTAGGACGAAAAGGTGAAAAGTGGAGAAAACACGGGAATTCACGGGCATTTACGGACTTTTATTGAAGAAAAGGATGAAAGACGAAGTCAAGAAGTCAAAAGTGGATAAAGAACGGAAGTCCAAGACCAATTCTGAAGATTTATCGAAGAAAAAGTCAAAAGACGAAAGTTTACTTAAAGCCGAGGAACTCAAGTCTTATTTATCGAAGAATTAAAAGACGAGTCCAAAGAAATCCCGAGCCAAAAGTCGTTAAAGCCCAAGATTAAAGAAGATTTGAAGGCTTAAGGACTAATGGCGCAATTAACAAAAAGATTAAAGAAGAGGAGGGACCTAAGCATGCAATTAAGGAAGAAAGGAAGGAGAGAGGAAGCTTCCTCTAACCTCTCCCCTAATCACCTATAAATACTCTCATTTTCATTTCATTTAGTTTTGTTGGCTAGATTGACAAACTAGTTCTTCCACCTTTCATTTATGCACTTTTATTTACTTGTCACTTTTAATTACATGTTTTGCACCTTTAATTACCTTTTAATTCCAAGTAAGTTTTTAATTTGTGTTCTTTAAATTCTTGTCTTTACCTTTCTTTATCATTTGATCAAGTTCTTTTTATCAAACTCATTCTACCTTTCTCTCTTTTTGTTTCGGCTTGAATTTCGGATTAAGCAAGTTTGCTTAATTCATTTGCTTATTTTGATTAAAGTTTCGTTCTTTTTAATCCCTCGTACGAACTAAGCCACGAGATTGACAACCTTGTGTGCTTATTTGGTACTTTGTTTTAGTATTTTGGAAGTTTTCTTTAAAGTTTTGATTTTTAAGTTTTGATTTCATTTAAGTGTCGTCTTTTAAATTTTAAAAGCTTTTAACTTTTTAGCTTATTGTCATGTTTTGATTCCATTTCATTCAAAGTTCTTGGTCACGGCTTATGAGAAGTAGCTTATTTAGAATTGTGCTTATTACGAATTTGGTACTCCATCGGAAAGCTAGTGTTTCACATTGCGACGGCTTGCAATTCCACTTTCCGATAGTGACAGTATTGGATCCAAGGGTTTTGCATTCCGATCCGGGATTGCGATAGGTATACCATTCCCTCATTCCGATCTGGGGATTGCGATCGCATATTGCGATCGCTCTTTCCGACGGCTCTTGAGGCTTACTTAGACGAAGTGCTGCCCAATTTTCCTTAGCCATATTCCGATCTGGACCTCATTCCGATAGGTTACATTCCGATCTGGGGGATTTCGATCTAGGACATATTGCGATCTGGACTACATTGCGATCTGAGGTTGTTAGGTTATTCCGATCTGAAAAGGTGACATATTCCGATCTGGGTTTCTTCAACATTCCGATAGGTGGTGTGTTCATTCCGATGGTAGGTTGATCGGAATATATTCCGATCTGGGTTAACTTTTATGTTTTGTCTTGTTTAATTTTTAGTTTATGTCTAAATTTTAATTTCCGTCACGCTTTTAATTCTTGTCATTTAATTAATTTACTTTTTGTCACGCTTTTAAATATCGCACATTTATTTTAGTTAGACTTAGATTTAAATTACTTGCCCTTTACTTTAACGACATTTACTTTTAAGTCTTGCACATTTAAATTTAAAAACAACCAAAAATATTTGTTTCACCAAAATAAAACTGAGTCACATAGAAAACCTAGATCAATTCGATTAGAACAATAGAACGATAATTTTTAACTGAGTAAAAAAAAAAACAGTTATTAGTTTACTTGGACATTCTTTCTAGCTATGAAGAGTGACACAGCTGATGTTCTTATTAATTTTATCACTCAAATTGAGAAAATGTCTGGCAATGAGGTTAAGATGCTTAGGAGTGATAATGGTGGAGAATTTAGGAACAAGAAGCTAGATGATTTTTGTGCCAGGAAGGGAATTACTAGGCAATTCAGTATTGCTAGAACCCCACAACAAAATGGGGTTTTTTTTTTTTTTTGGTAAAAGGGTAGCAATGACCCCGGTAAATAGAACCAAAAAAAGCGTTGAAGTACAAGGAATGTGGCTGAAATACCACATTAACCGCAAGCTACAGGCAGCTTGTTAAACAAAATGTTTACGACAGGCCATAAACATTAACTAGTCTAGAATACTGAAAATATATAAACTAGACAAAAACCAAGACGATAACATAAAGTTACGAGGAAAATAATAAAATATCAACATGGGATCAGCCAGAAGGAGTGCTTGCCCCAATATGAGTATTGAGAAGATTCACCGATTCATCAAAGACGACCTCGACTCCCTCCTCCTCCTCATTATCTTCCTCGCTTTCCTATAGCCTTTTGGGCTGAGGCTGTTAATACAGCATGCTATGTGCAAAATAGAGCATTGGTTAACAAAATTCAGAACAAAACACCTTATGAGTTACTTTGGGGTAGAAAACCTAATATTGGTTTTCTCAGACCTTTTGGTTGTCATGTAGTAGTTTTGGACACTAGTGAGGCCTCAGGGAAATTTAGTGCAAAAGGTGATGAAGGTTACTTCATGGGGTATTCAGTGCAGAGCAAGGGTTATAGGGTTTATCTTAAGGAGGACAAACGTATAGTTGAGAGAGTACATGTTAGGTTCTTAGAGAATAAACCTAGTGATACTGAGAGTGGTCCAAATTGGTTGTTTGATTTGGAACCCTTATCTAGAACTTTAAATTATATGCCTGTCACTAATCCAGACATTGTGAAGGTAACTTCAAGTGTTGTGGAGGAACACATTGTTAATGTTTCAGGTACTCATGTTAATGAGAAGGTTGGATCACAAGCAGAAAAGGCATCTCCTACATTTGAATATGTCACAATTCCTATTTGGACAGATGCTTTTGCTGCTGCTGCTGCTGGACAAGATAATGGTGGTCTCCAAATACCACCAGATACAAACATGCATGGTTCTTCAGGCACTGACAAAGGCAAATCTAGCGCTGACAAGACCAATTCAGACGTTGACAACAACATTTCAAGCGCTGTTAGCCCAGACGCTGACAACCAAGATTCAAACATTGACAACACTTATGGGCATCTTTTCTCTTCCAGTTTTGAACAAGGTGGACCTTCCAATGTTCATGAAGAGATTCCTGTTGCTCAAAGAGAGTCTGATGAAGAAGATATTGGCAACATGGAGCATGAGGTTGAGGACACCAGACTTTTTGAAGGAGGGGTTCTCACCTCCACAATGAAGAATCACCCCACATCTCAGATCATTGGTGATATTATGACTCCCGTTCAGACAAGAAGATCCCATCAAGGTCTTGGTGGATTTATTGCCAATATACACAAGAAGGTTGATACCCCTCTTGTGCAAGCATGTTTGTTTGCATGTTTTCTGTCACAAGAAGAACCCAAGAAGATATTTGATGCTCTCAAAGAACCAAGTTGGGTGGAAGCAATGCAGGATGAGCTTCACCAATTTGCAATTCAGGATGTTTGGGAGCTGGTTGATTGTCCTAGATATGTCAGACCTATAGGGACAAGATGGGTTCTCAGGAACAAAAGAGATGAAAGAGGTATTGTGGTCAAAAACAAGGCAAGGTAGTGGCTCAAGGTTATACACAAGAGGAGGGGATAGACTATGAGGAGGTCTTTGCACCAGTTGCAAGGATTGAAGCTATTAGGATTTTTCTAGCCTATGCATCTTGCATGGGCTTCACAGTCTATCAAATGGATGTCAAGAGTGCTTTCTTGTATGGCACTATTGTTGAAGAAGTATATGTCATGCAACCTCCTGGTTTTGAGGATCCAGAGCATCCATATAAAGTGTATAGAGTCAAAAAGGCTATGTATGGCCTTCATCAAGCCCCTAGAGCATGGTATGGTACTTTGTCTACCTATTTGGTGGACAATGGATTCAAGAGGGGCACCATAGATCAGACACTATTTACAAAGAAGAAAGGCAAAGATGTGTTGCTTGTGCAGGTCTATGTTGATGATATCATTTTTGGGTCTACTGATCCAAAGATGAGTGAGGATTTCTCCAAGCTTATGACAAACAAATTTAAGATGAGTGCTATGGGGAGATGAACTTCTTTCTTGGTTTACAAGTTCAGCAGAAAGAGGATGGTATCTTCATCTCCCAGGACAAATATGTTGCTGAGATCTTGAAGAAGTTTGGCTTTTCTCCACATGAAAAGAGGGCTACTACTCCTATGGATAGAGAACACCCTTGGGGAAAGATTGGAGATGGGAAAGATGTTGATGTCAGGCATTATAGATCCATGATTGGATCCTTGATGTATCTTACTGCTTCCAGACCTGATATCATGTTTGCTGTGTGTGCTTGTGCACGCCATCAAGTGACTCCCAAAGAATGTCACCTTTATGCTGTAAAGAGGATTTTTAGGTACCTAAGATGCTTTCCCAGTCTTGGTTTGTGGTACCCAAAGGATTCACCATTGGAGCTGATTGCATATTCAGATAGTGATTATGGAGGTGATAAGTTTGATAGGAAATCCACAACTGGTGGATGTCAGTTTCTTGGGAGCAGATTAATATCTTGGCAATGCAAGAAACAAACAGTGGTGGCTAACTCTACAACTGAATCAGAGTATGTGGCTGCAGCAGCATGTTGTGGTCAAGTGTTGTGGATTCAGAACCAGCTGTTGGACTATGGGTATAATTTCATGCATACTAAGATATTTGTTGATAATAATAGTACTTTATGCATCATTAAGAATCCTGTACATCATTCTAAAACTAAACACATAGAAATTAGACACCATTTTATAAGAGATTGCTTTGAGAAAGGTTTAATACAACCAGATAGGGTTGATACTGAGGAAAATGTGTCAGATTTATTAACTAAACCTTTTGATACTGGAAGATTTCAATACTTGGTAACAAGTATTGGAATGGTTAATCTCTCTTAATATGTGTTTTGGATTCTTTTTGTAAAAGTATATACAGGATGATGCATTATTATTATTGGTCTTATTCATTATTTAGATTTTCCACTATATTTTTCTAACACTGACAAAGGTTGTTTGAACACTGATAAGTGTTTTTGCAACGTTGTCAGCAATATAATTGTCTAACGCTGACAAAGCTTCCTTCAACGCTGTTGTGTGTTATCGGGGCGTTGTCAACAACAATGTTAGTTTTGTGGTTTTCAATCTAAATGTGCAGATGGTGTTAGCAGTATACCATTGGATGCAGAGTTGCTTATGGATCAATGGAAAAGCATTTGGACAAGTTTTTATTTATGGATGATGGTTGGAATGTTTCATTCCTATCTTGACATAAATTTTTTTATGTTCATGCATGATTTTAGCAAACTTTTTGTATCATCGTTTAAGGGGAGGTTTTAGGAACCTTTAGGATGTTTGGGTATCCATATGATACTCTTATCACAATTCTAGATTGTGTCCACAGGTGAGTATGGGTTAGTTTTACTAAACCATGAGGCACTGTAGCATGCATAGTATATCAACTTTGCATGCTGCCAAGACATTTTTGGCCTAGAATTGGTTGTGGTCTGTTGGGAGACTTGGGAATGATTTTGATATGGGATTTACCTGGGAGTAACAAGGATTTTATAAGGTAACTTTGTTGTTAAGAGTTTTGGTTAGCAAGGGACACTAGAGGACTGTTATGTCTATCTTGCTTATGGAAGTGTGCATAACTGGACAGTGCTTGCCGCCCTATAATAATTATCAGCTTTTGGTTATCTTCTCTAGGATAAATTACTTGTTAAGGTCATTTTTCACTTTTTAAAAAACAATTTTATTTTTGGACGCTGACAAGATTTTTCCAAGCGTTGTTGTGACCAAATTGGACGCTGATATGGCTTTAGGCGAACGTTGACAAGATTATAGCCGTTGGGCGTTGATAGGTTATTTTTGACCGTTGACACTCAATGGGACCTACCCAATTGTTACTTTTTGACATATTTTCAAGCCGTAATTTTAGGAGTTGTTACTTTCATTAAATGCATGCGATAACTTATAACTTTTTCAATATTTTCATGATTAGTTTTTGAAAATCTTTGCCTATTTTTGGGCCAATCACATGCATTCTTTATCTCCTATAAATTTGGCTCCTATTTTTAAACAGGGTCTCTATAATTCTTGTCTAACACTTTTCTCTTATCAACTTCATCTTCTACACATCAAATTAACAGCTTTCATCAATGGCACCAAAGTTTAACTCAGCACAATTGGATTTGGGGTTCAAGTCTCAACACAACATGATTGCTTATCTTGTTGCTGATAATGATTTGTTTCCTTAATACACACAAATGGTGGCGTATTTGAACGCATCCCCATTAAGGTATGCTCTTTCTCATGCACCATTCATTCCAGTCACACACATTAAGTAGTTTTGGAACACTGTCAGTTCCTCAACAGTTAATGGAGTGACCACATTGACTTCTATTTTTCATGGGAGATCTTGGGTGGTTACTGAGGCCTTGGTATGCCAGGCCTTGCATCTTGATGATGCTGATGGTGTAGCCATCCTTCCCATAAATGAAATAGAACAAGGGCTTAGGGCTTTGGGATATCCTTTTCCTGATGAAGGTACTCTTAATAAGTATCATAAGCAGGAATTTCCCCCAGCCTGGAAGTACCTCATTCACATCCTCCTTCAATGTTTGAGTCCCAAATGTACTGCACACAATGAGATCAATAGATCCATTGCTAGTGCTATTGTGTGCATTGCAACAGGGCAAAAATATAATTATTCTAAAATGATTTTTGAAGGGATGTGTAAAAACAAGGGGACAAAAATGACTTTAGCTTATCCCCGTTTTCTGCAAATGATTATTGATGATCAAGGTTATTGTTCAAGGGATCACAATGATTTTTATAAGATCCCTGAACAAAAGAAAGCTATTTTTACGAAGATGAATTCACCACCTCTTAGAGACTTACCTTTAACCCCAGCCATGCTTGCTGTTATTGCAGCAGCACAACCCCAACCAGACCCTCAACCTCAAATTGACCCTCAACCACAACATGAACCCATTCCTGAACCTTTACCCTCACCTAAACAAATGCAAATTGACCAAGAACCCTTTGACGCTGATACATCAAATGTTGGCGTTGATGTGCCTTTTTTCAACGCTGACACACAACCATCACAATCCCAAACACCCCTTAACCAACCCACATCTACCCATTCTTCCACACCATCTTCCACACCACCTGAATATAGGTTGATAAAACGCCAAAGGACTACTGGAGTGTTCTCCTCTGGTGGTCCTAGCCATGAAGCAGAGAGAACCACCACCACAAGTGTGGCTGGTGACCTGGATGCGGCTGGGACTATTGGTTCTGGCTTAGATGCTGGCCAAGGCAGTCCCACCATCATTAAGTCCTCATCCTTGCCTAATGAACCTGACTTGGGAGGTCAAATCCCCATTTCAGAAGAGGGCAGACTGGAACCAATGACTCTTTTGGAATTGACGGCAGTCTGCATTAGCTTGCAAAGGCAAAATGCAGACTTTGTACAAATTGTCAGTTCACAAGGCCTTGAACTCAAGCAATTGAGAGAGAGGATTGTTGTTTTGGAAAGTGATCATGCTAGGAGGGGTATGGAGGAGTCTTCCAAAGGGGAGGAAGATCAAAGAAATCTGAGTGATAAGGGCAGCCAAGATGGTCAATCAATGGATGTCGCTGAAGCCCTTACAACTTTGAAGGAACAAACAGGTTTTGATACGTCTTTAATATCTCCAACCAATCTAAATTTATCATTTACAGCTATGTTGAGAGAGGTTACACAAGGCGCTGAGGGAAAATATTTGAGCGTTGACAAGACAAATTTGGACGCTGATAGAAGTATTTTGGGCGTTGATAGAGGAAATTTGGGTGTTGACAGACCTGCACATGAAGGTGATGTATTTCAGTCATCATCTATCATCAAAGAAGTTTCTACTCAGGTATTACCATCTACCTTACCAACCATTGTACCATCAGATAAGGGTAAGGGAAAATTGGTAGAAGAAATTGTTCCAAAGAATGCAGCCCAAGTTGAATTTGATAGAAGATTGGCTGAACAAATGATGGAACAAGGAGAAAAGGAAAAGTCACCATTTGTTGTGACTTCTGAAGAAGAAAGTGATGGAGCTAGCTCAGACTCAAGTGTGATGATTATAGAACCAGAAAGGCTTGAGTATGGTGATGAGCTTGCTAGGGAAAAGTAGAGAGACTTAAAATTGCAGGTTGACTTTGACATGCCAGAGGTGGTTCAAATGTACAATTCTTGGGAAGAAAGCTGTATGGATAATCCAGACTTGACCATTTCAGATCATATATGGGGTTTGGAGCTTCTTCTTAGAGTTCAGAAGGATTGTAAGGTGATTTTGAAGCACAAGGCAAGCAATATTCTCTCAGAATTGAAAAGGGATAGAAGAGAGCTCTATTTTATGTTGCTCAGATGTCATGGAGTTGGATGGACACATCAGAAGTTGAAGGCTTTGACATTTGATGAGTTGGAACATAGGGCTTATCCTATTTGGGTGAGAGTGCATGAAGCAAACACTCTCAGACTTCTTTCAGATGAAAGAAAGGAGCAACTTGCAGAAGAGATGGAAATCAAGAAAGCTATGATAGTTCCCAGGCCAGTGAAGAAGGGATTTAAACTTGAGTTTCCAAAAGATATGAATCCACTATATCCAAGTGAAGCAGTTATAAGAAAGAGCCTCAAGCTCTCCCCATTAGAAGCTTCAGATATGGTGCAGGTGTTACCATTAGATTCCAGGAATCCAATTGTGAGTTATGATGAGGATGAATGTGGATTCTGGAAGATTGGAAGATTTGGCAAGGAGGTACACACTTTTACCACTCTCATATCTTTATTTGCAAGTTGTGATAGAGAAGACTTGGTGGACCTTTGGAGGTTACTAGAGACCAAGTATGAGGCTGAAGCACCAACTTCAGCTAATGGAATAAAACTTTGGACCACATTCAAAAGAATGTGTGGGACAAATGAGGAAGATCCTGAAATATGGAAGGATCTTGAAGATGACCTCAGTGGTCTTGAATGGAGGTTATATTCAGCTGCTGGTGTATACCATTTGGGTTCTACAAAGTTTGCTGAGTATCTACTTGTGGATGCTCAATATTTCATATCCAAAGCTGTTTTGGAAAAGATGAAGGACACTCAGCTGGAGATAGATTATTCAAGTGACGTGGCAAAGAATTTGATCAGATTTATTCATTACCAATATGAGAAGGTTTGTCAGACTCCTCCAAGTTCTTAATGCTTATTCAGAAACTTGATCATAAGAGTGGATATCAAGTTTAGGGGAGGATTGTTGGGAATAAATTAAGGCCAGATCACTTGAGCGCTGACAAGAACAAATCAAGTGTTGACAGGAACAAAGCAAGCGCTGACAGCTCAAGCGTTGACAAGTTAAAGTCAAGCGTTGACACATTGAAGACAAGCACTGATGGAAGATATAAGCTACACGTTTATTATGTTCTAGAATACTTCTAGTAAGGATAGAAACGACAATGTATTTTCTATGTTTATCTTTACCTAGAATAGTTGATACGTAGCTTATTGTACAAGGCTTCTTAGTCTATAAAAGAAGGCCTTTAGGTTAATGTTCAATATCAAGTTTTATATAAGTTTTCATTCGTAAACATCTTTCATTGCAAGCAAGTTCGACATTCATAATCGAAGTGAAAGTTTTGTTTACATCTTGTGTTCTTGTTTAAGTGTTAAATTCCGCATAACACTTAGATTCACAAAGCATATAACAAAGGTTTCTCTACGTGTTATACTTGATCTAATCTCGTATACACAAAGCTAATCGATCTAAGTTTGGGATCAACAGGATATTGTTTAGTTTTTGAAGATTCAAAGTAGAAAAATCAAAAACAACTTTTTAACAAAATTTTTAGCATGATCATCTCTTGATCATCACCAACAACACATGCATAATCATAAACTTGACCTACCAACTCTTGAAAAATCAAACCTCGTGCATGTTGAAGATTTTTATACCAAAAGAAAGACCTTGAAAATCTAAGATGTGGTCTTGTTTTGTTTTAGCTTGGATCACAATAAAAATCAAACTAAAAATTGGTTTATGGTGTGGTCGTGCTGAAGGTAAGACAGGAGAGAGGTGGGGTGGGTTTGATTTATTTTTCACACATTTTCTAGGTGTTTTAGCTAGTGGAAATTCTATTTATAGTAGGGTGGAGGGGTAGTTTTTGCCAATTTGTGATAGTTTTGGTCCAAAATGAAATTAAATAGTTGTAAGGGTAGAAAATATAAATTGTCAATTTTAAAAATATTTACAAGGCTCGGGTCTCGTAAAAATACTTTTCAAAAGTAAAAACGCACTCAAAATATGATAATAACATGATCCCGGTTCGACTTAATACGAACTTAAAATAAAAATGTCAAAAATATAAACATCGAGACAACAAATGATAAAACATAAAATCTCGGGCATCCGTCGATATCGTGGTCACTAATAATCTTCGCTATTAGTAAAAAGATAAAAATAAGACTTCCAACGTTGGTTTTAAATAAAACCATCAACCGTCATATCATTTAAACTCATCAAAAATTTCAAAATCGTTCGTAAAATAATATTAAATAATGACCACGGGTTCGGGTTGTCACAAAATAGCTCTTTGATAAGGAAGGGTGGACGGGTATCGATACCTGAGATGATAGAAAGGTCAGTATGCGATGTCATTGTTGGCATATATGAATGTGAATTCATTTTTGATCCCTTGAAGAAAGATTACCAAAATGATCGAGCAATGAAATAAGGTTAAGTGTTTTAGTGTTGTTTAAACAAGATGTTGTTATCGTTTGGTTGTGTGTTTTTGTGAAGGTCTACAAGTAAATGCAATGTCGAAATATCCTTCAAGTTGTGAAATTTATATCTCAATACCCAAAGTAACTCTATCGCAATGTCAAATCTCAAATTTATTGCAATGCTCAAACTTAATCCGTCGTAATACCAAAACTTAATCCCGTTGGAATATCTGATCACAATACCTATCGGAATATCTAATCGCAATACCTATCGGAATAGCTATCGGAATTTCTGTCAGAATATACGATCACAATACCTATTGGAATATCTAATCACAATACCTGTCGAAATATGTATCGGAATAGCTATCGGAATGTCTGTCGGAATATCTCATCACAATACCTATCGGAATATCTAATCACAATGAGTTGTCGGACTATAGAAACCCTTTTCCAATGGAATTCTGTCAGAATATATATCGGAATATAGAAACCCTTATCCAATGGAATTATGTCGGAATATTGGTACTGTTCCGAAACTTTAGGTAAAAAAGTGAGATTTTTTACAAGAAATCTGTGATTTTAACCAACCCAAAGCACCCAAATCTCTACCACAACTATGTAGAAGATATATGGATCACTTGGAATAACAAAAACACGAAAAAAATTTGAAACTTGGGTAAGGATCAATCAAAAACACATGAACACACTAAAATAAGCATGAACAACACAAAACCAACCTCTATTTTATCCCATAGCTCTTGATACCAATTGTAGAATAATGATAATCTATGATCTATCAAGAGGGTTGTTGTTTCTAGAGAGAGAGATGAGAGAAAATCTGAAATGTATTATGTGAAAAATGAAACAACCAAAACCCCTTTCCATGGTGGAAAGGGGTTTATATACCCAAGTCCCTCAGTGGACTTGGGCCTCCGGCCCATGAACATGCTCATGGGTTAGGCTAACATAAAATATAATTAAACTACACTACGAGCCCTTAACTATATTTTTGGAGTGATCGAGATTTTCTAAATACGAAAAACGTATTTCCAACAGAAATGGAGAATTGGTATGAGATACAAAGGACACGGGGTGCAAGTTCAAATGAAGCACATACGCCCCTATTTATACTTGTTGTCACCCTTAGCCTCCATGTTATGCATCTAAACATGTAAGTGGATATAGGGGTGACTAATGATGTCTATTGAAGATCTATTCAAGTTTATAGCTTATAGCTTTATCCTAATCCTTCTTTGTGGTTCAAAATGTGTCACGACAACATATAGATAGGAATGGTGATGTGTAGCAAGCAAGGAGGTGATACATCTACTTTTCAGACCCCTAAAATATCTTAGGATGGATAAATATCAGTTTTTCAAACTTGTAATAGAGGTAAATGGTTTGAAAATGAATTTTGGAGGGAATTTACAAAACCGGATTCTATTTCTAGGGCTTGTAACTTATGGTTTGTGCTTTTGGTGATTAAGGGCTTAGGAAAGTGATTAGTGAATGATTAGGGCTTAATTAGGGTTTATAAATTCTATTTAAGAGATTTCGGACCTTGGTTTGAAGTTTAACAAAGGTTTGATGTGAAAATGGGAAGTATACATTTGTAGATTAGGGCTTTTCTAATGATCTAGGGTTTAATCTAGTAAAAGGCTTTATCCTTCAATTGGTTACTGATGTAAACATAATTTAGGTCCTAGAAATTGTGTCTTAAGTGTCCAGTGAGTTCTCACACTTGGTTTAAGGGTTTAGTTTAGGTAAACATGTCTAAAGAGTGAAAATACCTATATTGACCTAATTTACAAGTCATGCATTGAAATCTTGTACCTTGTGCATTAAGGTACTTGTACATTATCTTAGTATAATCTGATAACCTTAATGAAGTCCTATGAATATTTATTGAACTTTCCAAAAAGAACTAGGTAGTGATTCCATGTAGATTTCTTAATATTAGGGTTTTTAGGTCATTAATCCTAATGATTTTCTAACTTGGGTAATTAGGGTTTATATCCTTATGTATGCTTATTCTAGGGCTTAGATGATATGTTTATGTCTTCTATGGGTTCCACATTCTTTGTTTGAGGGTTTATATAGATTGATCATATTCTAGGTTTAATTAAGGGTGCTTAAGATCCTATGCTTTGATAACTTGTACCTTATGATTTACCAACTTGTAAGTTGACTTGAAATGAATGTATGATCTTAATATTATATGTAGTTGAGTTTTATAATTCGTGGTAAAATATTAGACTCTAATTCAAATGGATTTTATATGCTAATCTTGGTTACTAGGTTTTAACTTGTAGTTAGTCTTGGATTAGTGAATATTAGCAATTTGGGATCAATTAACTTTCCTTTAGATGATAGATTGTAATTAGTATATTGTTTTTGATAATATTACATGGATTTTATGTAGTTACATTGCTTGAAATATTATTTATCAAAGTTTCTAGGTGGTGATCTAGACTATTATGTATAATTACTTCTACTTAGCTTTGTATGGGTTGTTCTTGCCATTCTTAGGTATTATTATGTCATTAGAGTATACTTTATAACTTGTTTATATTTCATAATGACTTATTCATAAGTATTCTTCCTTTCATGTTTTACCATTCTTGTGTTTTATAATTCATTTATAGGAATTCTAGAGTTTCTAAGGGAATTTAGGGCATCATGGTTATATTTGAGATGTTCTTATTAATATTGAACTTATTAGATCTCTTTTATAGTTTAGACTTGTATTTTTCATCATTATAGGAATGTTGGTTATGATAGTTTATGGTGTGGGAAGCAGTTCATTCTACCAAGTAGTACACAAAAAGCAAAAAATGTCTAGCCTCTTCCCCTTAAAGAAATCTCGTCCCGAGATTATAATCATAGTGTATCAAAAAGGCAGATGCAGTTTTTGTGTTCTACTTAACATTTAAATAGTTTCATGAACTACTTTGGGTGAGTTGAAAATCTCCAATTTTAGCCCAGCAAATACGTAAATGGCACTTCTTTCGATAGGGTGCTTCTAGTAGTATTGTTATACGAGAGATTTTACCAATGTTAATACTGTTTTACATGGTGTAGTTTCTCATTCTTCTTGAGAAATATTTGTGATTACTCTTCGAAAAGATGTTTGAAAAGTCATTACTTTAATCTAGTGAACAGTTAATGTGAGACCCCCAGAATCTGACATGGAACAACTAGGCAACGAGGGGATCACACGTCAAGGTACAAGTAACAATGAGTTATAAATGACACGAAAATGACGTAATGAAAGACATATATATTACATCACGGTTTATCAGAGTTTTAAAGCATCGGCCCCACAAGTTTTAAAACATAACTAAGTACCATTACATCATCGTTTAAAGTTTTAAGATAACAAAAGATTAGCGGAAGACTTTAACAACGTCATTTATAACAAAATCATGAATATATCACAACACAGATCTTTCCAAGATGACAACATCATGCTGTACCTCATCCAAGCATATTAAGTGTTGTTACCTGAGATTAAAACATGTAAAAACCTTCAACAAAAAGTTGTGTGATATTCAAAGGTTTAGAAAACTAAGTAAGGGAACACAATATAATTTGTAAAACAAGTAATGGGGGGATGACTATGTACATTCTCCATAGTCATGGTATATTATTGCTATTTAGTTCATGAACCGAAGATTAACCCAATGTAAGTTCCTCTAGTGAGTATCCTAAATACTCAAGTATAAATAAATGTAAGTGCGTCAAGGTAATCGGGACGGGGATAGTCAATCCCGATGGATCCACCCATAACATTCGCGCTTCGCGGAATGCATACATGACAATTAACGGTTCATGATCAGGAGAGGAAACTTAAGGCTAGAGACTAAAAGCAATAATATCAATGAATTCATCTGGCAGCATACAGTTCTGGTTAACATACAATTTAAAAGATTGTATTCCAACATGATAATCTCACCCCGTGTTTTGAAACAATGAACAAGTAGCTAGAGGGGATATGAACTCACCTTAGCTATAAGGTGGAATCAACACAAAACTGGAGGGCTTAGTAGTAACAACGGAAAATCAAGCAACGTTAAGTCATCCGAGACCTACGATAACGAGACGCGAAAGTTTAGAAGATATGAAAATAAATGTTTAGAAAACACATGAGTTTTTTTTTGGTAAAAGGGTAACATGACCCCGGTAAATAGAACCAAAAAAAGCGTTGAAGTACAAGGAATGTGGCTGAAATACCACATTAACCGCAAGCTACAGGCAGCTTGTTAAACAAAATGTTTATGACAGGCCATAAACATTAAATGAGTTAAATGAGTACATAAACCAAATTATGACACATATGAAAAACCATGGAAGGGGTACTTCTAAACTCCATCTAAAAGTATACTTTTACAATAAAATGTTTTTGATAAAATCTGTCGGCACATACCGAATGTACGGGCTGAATTACCTCACTTAGACACGTCAAAGGTTTATGGTACTAACTGAGAAGATCACTTATTATCTATTGAAATCCCTCTAAAAAGCTCGTCAAAAGTTTTTACCTCTAAGACTCCCTGCCCGACACATCTTTGGGTTACAAAAACCGGACAGAATTACGTCTTTGACTCATAAAACCATTTTGACCTTTCTAACCAATACTATTTACAAAACCGACACTCGGGTTTGAAAGTAGACTCACAACCCTAAGTTTATAGTCTAAGAACAGCCTTTGACTATTTTTAAAACTCTACTTATAGTCCGCGATATTCAATCCAAATATCGACAACAACTTTAGATTGTGCCGATACTCGTCTCCCGGTACACGAATAATCAAACTAGCATTACTTCACCCTCGTTTAGAGTTAGAAGCTCTAATTTATATCAAATCAAAGCTATTGAAAATCTCTACAGCCCTATCTTATTAGTTTATCACTAAACCAAGTTTAAAATATCCAAAATCAACCTTTAATTTCTGCCTAAAATCACCATCTTGAAAATCATAACAAAACACTTTTTCAACACAATCCAACCATTTTTCTATCCATAAAATCATCCTATAATCATTCTCTAAAAACCTAAACCCTTGCATGCATCAAAATCAAAAGATCAAAATAAAAAACTTTGAATTTTAAACATCAAAACCATAAAATTTAACCATGATCATCCTGAAAACAATGATCAAACATCATTTTAACCATAAAATCACCAAACATAAAAAGTTGTTGCATGTGTATGAATTTTGTATCATTAGAAGGGCCTTTCAGTTTTAGAAGTTGGTCTAATTTTTGTTTAGCTTAAATCAAGATGGAAAATGATGATCTAAGGGTGTTTTGGTTTGATGTTCACGGCAAAAGGGGAGGAGGAGAGGAGTTTGGTAAAAAAATTTTATTAACTTTGTGTATGTGTTTAGTTAATGGAGAAATTTTAGTTTATATATGGTGGTTTAAGTGTAGGGACTATTATTGTCAAGTATGAAACTTTAGGACTAGAAAATAAGTACTTTGTTAAAAAGTGGGGAATGACTATTAGTCAATTTTACAAATATTTACAGGGCTCGAGTATCGTAAAAATACTTCTCAAAAGTTAAAACGCACCCAAAATAAGATAATATAGACTCCCGACTAGACTTAACATGTCATTAAAAGAAAACATCGAAAACATCGAACATTGAAACAATTGACAGTAAAAATATGAAATACAAGAATTTATTACTGTGTCCGTTATCGGTCTAGACTAAATAAAATGTAAAGATCAATATCTTTAGGTCGAAATATTTAGGCCTCGGTTCTTGTTCCGTTGATTCATGTAAACTTTTGTAAAAATGCACGCGGTGATTTTAAATCAAAATATTTGATTTAAATAAATGTGGAATTATAAAATAAAAATAATTTTATAATTTCGAATAAGTATTAACAATGATTAAATTAATGAATAAGAGTAAAATAATTACCAGGAAAATACGAGATCTCACAGTCTTCCCCCCTAAAGGAACTCTGGTCCCTCAACGTTTAACTAGAGATGGAAGAAGAACACGGGAACATATGAGGATACTTAGTCTTAAACTGATCTTCACTTTCCCAAGTAAACTCAACACCCCGACGTGAATCCCAACGAACTTTAACGATAGGAATCCAACTACGTTTCAGCTTCTTGATTTGGCGATCCACAATCTCTATTGGTTCTTCAATGAAGTAATTTTTCTCGTCCACCCTTATTTCTTCTAACGGTATTTGAACATCTGACTCATCTAAACATTTCTTAAGGCTGGAAACGTGGAATACATCATGAACACCACTTAACTCCTGTGGTAACTTCAGTCGATAAGCTACTGAACCAATACGCTCGACGATCTCGAATGGTCCTACAAAACGTGGCGTAAGTTTTCCTCTTTTACCGAACCTCACAATACCTTTCCATGCAGATACTCGTAACAGCACACGGTCTCCGACTTGAAACTCAAGAAGTCTGCGTCTTTTGTCTGCGTAACTCTTCTGACGACTTCTAGCAGTTTTCAGTCTTTCCCTAATCTGTACAATCTTGTTTGTAGTTTCTAGAACCAATTTTGGTCCTATCAGTTGACTTTCACCTACTTCGTTCCATATTACTGGTGATCTGCACTTACGTCCGTATAAAGCCTCGAATGGCGAACACTTGACACTTTTATGATAACTATTGTTATAGGAAAATTTGACTAAAGGTATATGAGTGTCCCAGCTACCACCAAAATCCATAAAACATGCTCGCAGCATGTCTTCCAAAGTCTGGATAGTGCGTTCACTTTGTCCATCCGTCTCTGGGTGATATGTTGTACTCATTAATACTTGCGTACCCAACGCTTTTTGAAGTGATTTCCAAAAATGAGATGCAAAACGACCATCCCTATCAGAAATAATCGACACCGGTACTCCGTGTTTTGCAACAATCACATTAATGTAAATTCGATCCAATTTATCAGTTTTGTAATCCTCACGAATAGGAAGGAAGTGAGCAGATTTGGTTAATCTATCAACAATTACCCAAATTGCGTCAAAACCACCACTGCTTCTAGGCAGCTTTGTGACTAAGTCCATTTTAATCCGTTCCCATTTCCATTCAGGTACTTCTGGTTGTTGTAAAAGACCTGAGGGTTTCTGGCGTACTGCTTTTATCTTTGAACAAGTCAGACACTTGTTAACGTATTCTGCTATATCCTTCTTCATACCTGGCCACCAATAAATATCCCTTAAATCGTAGTACATCTTATTTGCACCAGGGTGAATGGAATAAATTGAAGCATGTGCTTCGTCTATTATTACCTTTCTTAATCCTCCAACTAATAGTATCCATATTCGTCCAACAAAGTAAATTGTTCCATCGTCTTTCCTTTCAAATTGAGCATCTAATCCTCGTAGCAATTCTACTGGTGCCTTAAAGTCCTTTGCAGCATCCTTTTGTGCTTCTAAAATATTAGTCTTGAGGCTAGATTGAATGGTTATACTCATAGTACGCACTCTCCTAGGTTTAATTCTTTCCTTTCGACTTAGGTCATCTGCTACAACATTAGCCTTTCCTGTACTTAATTTCACATTCATAGTCGCTAAGGAGTTCTAACCAACGCCTTTGTCGCATGTTCAAGTCCTTTTGGTCAAAGATAATATGGAGACTCTTATGATCAGTGTATATCACACTTTTCGTCCCATAAAAATAATGTCTCCATATTTTTAAGTCAAATTATACTGCACCTAACTCCAAATCGTGACTAGTATAATTCTTTTCGTGGGTTTTAAGTTGTCTGGAGGCATAAGCAATCACTTTTCCTCGCTGCATTAAGACACACCCGAAACCTTGATGGGATGCATCACAATAAACAACAAAATCATCCGGTCCGTCAGGAAGTGTTAACACTGGAGCATTACACAATTTTTCCTTTAATAAGCAAAAGGCTTGCTCTTGCTCTTCATTCCAAATGTATTCCTTATTCTTTTGTGTAAGAAGGGTTAAAGGCTTAGCATACTTGGAGAAGTTTTCGATGACATGCGATAATATCCGGCTAACCCGAGAAATGAACGGACCTTAGTAGGCAATTTAGGAGATTTCCAATTCTTAACTGCTTCAACTTTACTAGGATCCACGTGTATACCATCCTGATTTACCACGTGTCTTAAAAGCTGAACCTCTTTCAACCAAAATTCACACTTAGATAATTTGCCATAAAATTTTTCTTTCTCTAAAAGACTTAAGATTATTCTCAGATGATTTTCATGATCTTTTTTAGATTTCGAGTAGATTAGGATGTCGTCAATAAATACTATGACAAACTTATCAAGGTAGGGTTTGCAAAAACGGTTCATTAGGTCCATAAAAGCGGTAGGAGCATTGGTAAGACCGAATGGCATAACGGTAAATTCAAAGTGTCCATAACGGGTTCTAAAAGCGGTTTTGAAGATGTCACTTTCATGCACTCTTAACTGATGATAACTCGAAAGAAGGTCTATCTTGGAGAAACAACATGCACCTTGCAATTGATCGAATAAGTCGTCTATACAAGGAAGAGGGTAATGATTCTTGATTGTCAGCTTATTTAATTCCCTGTAGTCAATACACATTCTCATTGCACCATTCTTTTTTCTTAACAAAGAAAACAGGTGCTCCCCACGGCGAATGACTCGGTCTGATGAAACCTTTCTCTTGTAATTCCTTAAGCTGATTCAATAATTCACTCATTTCAGACGGGGCTAAACGATAAGGCGATTTAGCAGCAGGTAGTGCACCCGGAATAAGGTTGATACGGATTTCAACTTCACTTATAGGAGGTAATCCATACAAGTCGTATGGGAAAACTCCAGGAAATTCACAAACGATACGAATGTCGTCAAGCTTTTTCTCATCAACTTTTATAGAAAGAAGATAATTTGGATTGTCATCCGGCTTCTCACCGCAAAGTTCTAAGGTTTACCCCGAAGAAAGAGGAATACGCACGATTCACTCAAAACAAACAATGACAACACGATGAGACGCTAAGCAATCCATACCAACAATAACATCAAAACTGCCGAGACGCGTCGGTAAAAGGTCGATTAAAAACAAATGACTAACAAAGTCAAGGGTACAGCCACGCAAGACTATATTGGTACAAACAATCTTACCGTCTGCTAATTGTACTTCATAGCTAGTGTCTAAAGCAAAAGGAGTAATATCAATGAAAGAAGTAAAAGCAGAAGACACGAAACTTTTCTCAGCTCTATAATCGAGAAAACACTAACATAGTTATCGTTAAGAATATACCTACCCGCGACCACCTGAGGATTCTGCTGAGCGTTATTTCCCACATGATACACCCTGCCTCGAGCTCCATCGTTCTGCGGATCCTTAGCCTTTGTACACCTATTTTGTAGATGACCTTTTTCACCACAGTTATAGCACACCATATTACAGTACCCATCCTTATGGCCAAACCTATTACAAACTATACACGTAGTAGGACACACACCGACAGGATGATGCCAATTGCATAGATCACACTTGGGAAGCTTCCCAGTATAACCTCGTCTGCCAGCAGGAGTAGGAGGAGTAATAGGAGCAGCAAGAGTAACAGAAGCAGCAGGAGTAACAAGAGCAGTAGGAACAACAGGAGCAGCAGGAACAGCAAGAGCAGCTGCGTCCATCGTTGCTGTTTCTTGTCTCTTGTTGGCTTGTCGGTTATTTCTCCTGTTGGAGTTTCTATTGTTTCCTCGTTTGTTGTTACGGTTATTTCCCTGGTTATTCCCTTGATTGTTTCCTTTATTCTCCTCCCATTTCTATTTGTTATCAGCATTTAACTTACCAGCTTTACCTTGCACATACTGCTCGACCAATTAACGAGCCATGTTCACAATTTCATGTAGGGAGTAAGGTGTTGATGAGGTAATGTGTCCCTTAATCCTTTCAGGAAAGCCCTTGACATACCTTTTGATTTTCTTCTTCTCATCTAGAACCATTTTAGGACCCATTATGGCCAACTCATGAAACCTATTAGTGTAAGCTTCAATATCATCATTTTTCATTTATAAGTTCCATAGCTCGTGTACCATCCGAGCTAAGTCTCAGGGAAGTATTCAGTAGTCATCATTATTTTGAACTCGCTCCAAGGGATTTGGTTTGCATTATCAAGACCTAAGGTTCGAATATTCCCATTCCACCAGGTAAGTGCAATACCTTTGAAAGTACTAGCGGCATAAATTACCTTATCCTCTTCAACACATTTGCAAGTTCCAAACACTTGCTTCATCTTTTCAAACCAACGTGGCAACCCAACAACGCCTTCGGTCCCTTTGAAGGAGTGTGGCTTTCCAGACATGAAGGTCTTATGCGAACATACTTTTGTGCTTGAAGAACCTTCAGCTTTAGATTGAGTCTCTCGGCTCTTTTCGTATTCAGCAACTGCTTTCTTTACCCTTTTTGCAATGATTCTTTCCATAGTAGCCCGGCGAGATCTCCTGGGTCCATCAGCTCTACGAATTCTGGTAGGCGGCATGTTTCTGTCAACAACACAATACAAAATTCAGATTGAACTTGTATAAGTATGATATTTCAAGATTTATGAAAATGGAGAAAATAGAATAAGAAGAGATTTTAGGTATGCATAACTGATTGTCAACAAGGAATGCAACACTAAGGGGGGAATATATATATATATATATATATATATATATATATATATATATATATATATATATATATATATATATATATATATATAATAAGCAAGAGGGGGTTTGGAAAAAAGGTAATATGTATCATAATGAAACCAATATAATATTTCAAAATGAAATCAAGGTATGAAATACAATAAAAATAATTAAGGTACACAATAAGGATTAGAGAGTTACGCGTGCAGATATTGAACAACATTGGCAGATTCTCTGTTTGACACTAGTACAACATGAAATATTTTGAAATTCAGTTATAGACCAAGTTTTGAAAATGACTCAGTTCCCTATAACCATCGCTTTGATACCAATCTGTGAGACCCCCAGAATCTGACATGGAACAACTAGGCAACGAGGGGATCACACGTCAAGGTACAAGTAACAATGAGTTATAAATGACACGAAAATGATGTAATGAAAGACATATATATTACATCACGGTTTATTAGAGTTTTAAAGCATCGGTCCCACAAGTTTTAAAACATAACTAAGTACCCTTACATCATGGTTTAAAGTTTTAAAATAACAAAAGTTAAACGGGAGACTTTAACAACGTCATTTATAACAAAAGCATGAATATATCACAACAAAGATACTTCCAAGCTGCCAACATCCTGCAGTACCTCATCCAAGCATATTAAGAATTGTTACCTGAGATTAAAACATGTAAAACCCGTCAACAAAAAGTTGAGTGATATTCATAGGTTTAGAAAACTAAGTAAGGGAACACAATATAATTTGTAAAACAAGTAATGGGGGGATGACTATGTACATTCTCCATAGTCATGGTATATTATTGCTATTTAGTTCATGAACCAAAGCTTAACTCAATGTAAGTTCCTCTAGCGAGTTTCCAGCCTAAATACTCAAGTATAAACAAATGTAAGTGTGTCAAGGTAATCA
This sequence comes from Glebionis coronaria, assembly GCA_025667525.1. Taxonomy (NCBI): domain Eukaryota; kingdom Viridiplantae; phylum Streptophyta; class Magnoliopsida; order Asterales; family Asteraceae; genus Glebionis; species Glebionis coronaria. Next base: position 317,844,842 of record CM046876.1, on the reverse strand, counting down.
GGACGGGGATAGTCAATCCCGATGGATCCACCCACAACATTCGCGGTTTGCGCAATGCACACAGGACAATTAACGTTTTATGATCAGGAGAGGAAACTTAAGGCTAGAGACTAAAAGCAATAATATCAATGAAATCTGTCGGCACATACAGATAAAATCTTGTAATATTCATGGTTTCCATGTATTTTGATTACTGTATTTCATGTATCCATGTGTTATTTTACTTGTTGTATCATAATATGTAACTTTCTAAAAATTGTAGGTTTCCAAAAATAGTAAGTTCCCAAAATAGAAAGTTTCCATATTTAGTAAGTTCCCAAAAATAGAAAGTTTCCTTAAATAGTAATAAGTGTGATCAGTAAGTCCAAAATATAAGCTAGTGCTTAATAGTCATAATTTATAAGTCATGACGATTAAATAGTAAAGTTTATAAAATAATTACTTAGGCTAAAATGATGGTTATTAATTAATAACATAAAGCATGGTTTTAATCAAGATTATTAATTAATAACATAACATGATTTATTTTAATAAAAGTTTACCTTAGCCAAATAATTAAATTAAAGTATGGTTATTAATTTAATTATGTCATAATAAGATACTTAGGCTAATTTCATGAATTATTATATTTAATAATTATAACCTAAGTTTTCAGGAATAATTATATTTTAAATAATTATATCTTAAATCATGGTTAATTTAATTAATATTTCATGTCTTGATTAATTAAATTAATAAGAGTAATTTAATAAAACATATCCTTGTGTACCCGAGCCCTTAACCGAGCCTACCAAAACCTCGTGTCACGGTCACACTTAACAAATCAACAAAACACTAAACCAACACCACATCCTTATTAGCGACTGAAATCTCTGTCGCGAAACTGCCAAAGGGGAATCTGCGAAAGAATTTCAGTGGCAGATTCTGTCACTAATCTGGAAAAACAAACCAAACCGAACCAAACCCCTGTGGTTCCTTGGTGTTGCGGCTAATGGTGGAAAACAGCCACCGAGACCACCATGGTATCGGTTTTCGTGTCAACTAAACCAAAAACCCGATCTACTTGTTTTTAATTCATGGTTTATAATTAATTCCCATGTTTAATAATTAATTAAAATTTAATCATGATTAAAGGTGAAATAATAAAAGAAGGAACCAACATGGTGATACCGATCACGTGTAGATTGATGATGAACAAATACGAACCCGAAATCAAAATCAAAGATTTTTCCTTACTAAAACCGACGGCACAAATAAAAATGGGGGCTAGGGTTTTAGTTTTTGCTATACTTGTTTTTGAAATGAAAAGGATCCCCTGGTGGTTAAATATATTCATGGGTCAGGCTTGGCCCATCTTTCTCTTGTTTCATTTCTTTAGGCCGGCCTACAAAACCATCTTTATACATTTTTCATTTTCAATTTTTATAAATCCTCGTGTAGTATTTATTCGTGTTCTAAGTTCGTGTGTTATCATGTCATGATTTATTTATTAAATGTAAATAATTGTCGGTACATTTGATATACTTGAATGCTTGTCATGAATACTTGTCGTGTACTGCAACACCCAATTTGAATAAATGGACCGTTACATGATAATTATGGCATAACATCAAAGCATACAAGGTCAATGTCCTAAAACATTACATGACCATAGGGATACTCAGAATCAAACATCGGCTCCCAAACATAAACTCATAAACAACACATAAAGTAAAAGTAATGAAAAAAGGAACAAAAACATAAAATAGCTCCTATCCTATGCACAACCTCTCCATGCTCCTGTCTGACCTTGGGTACCTGCCGTTTGGGGACATGAAAAGAGAAAACGGTTGAGCGATGCGCTTAGTGAACGGATATATGACATAATATGGAATAACATAAACATGGGAAATGACTAAAATGAAAACATGACAATGAAAATGCAGCGGAATAATGTAAATCCTGGAAAACCTGGTGACATGTAATAAATTGGTTTATTCTTAAAAGATTAGGTTTATATCATAAAAATTGTATTTTAAATGCCCAAGAGTCCATATAAGTCATGAATATAACAACGTGAATGAATACATAGAGGGTGACATCGTCATGCAATTAGAGGGGTTGCCTCTAATTATAATAGTCTAGGTAGGAGAGATCAACTCCTTATGAAGGATGTAAGGCACAAACCACATTCACCATGAAAATACTGTCTAAAACATGTAAATAGGATGCACCCATTCTCCCCACATGATAATAGTAACATAGGCCAAAGTATTGTAAAGGGATGCTGCAAGCAATCACTCTCACCGCAGAAGAGTCATAACACTGGTGCCTCCAGTACTATGGTTACGGTACCTCCGTAACTAGGTGAAACATGTCATGCGTGTATATAGCTCAGGAAATTAAAATAAACATAACATTTCCTCACGTGTTTAAGAGACATGACTACAGGGAAAACAGTTGGCTGCAAACAGGAAAACCTAATCAAACATGCAAAGGAAGTTGTCCATACTGAAGGACGAAATATCCGTACCTTGTGTCCAGTAAAACGAACAAGACGCGAAGAATCCTACTCCAACTCCATAAGTGCTACATAATAAAGAGGGACGTGTATAAGTTGTCTGATTAACTTATACTTAACTGATTTCTAGTGTACTTGACGTGTTATTACTTGTTTTACTTGTTCATGTCTTTTCTTAAATGTTCTTAACTTATTTTACTGATTCATGTTGAATCATGTATTCTAATTAGTGTATTTCATGTTTTATGTGTTACAGTACTTGTAGTAACATAATGAGTTATATTTCTAAAAATAGCAGGTTTCCATAAATAGAAAAGTTTCCATATTTAGTATGTTTTTATAATTAGTAATAAGCTTGCTACATAAGTGTATATCATAAGGTATAGCTTTAATAAGCATATAATAAGTCATGATTATTTAGTGTAATAACCTTAATGAGGTTTAATAAAATAAATACCTTAGTTATAACGTAATGATTATTAATTAATAATAATATGCATGGTTTTATAAGTCCTTATTAATTAATAATATACATGATGATATTAATTAAACTTTACCATGAAAGATTATTAAATAATTAAATTAAATATTAATTAATTTAATGTACATGAATAATTAAATTAAAAATTATTAATCATAAGTTTTACTTAAATAACATGTACAAACATAAATCATGGTTTTTAATTAAATAAAACTATATCCTAAGTCTTGCATAATAAGTAGTTTAATTAACAGGTTTTAATTAAACTACTTAAATAAAAATACCTAGTTTTACATACTTAGCCAAACACTCCCTTTAATCCAATATACATGATTATTTAATTCTGTCCCATAAACACCTTATAGTGTCTAAACCCCTGCTTGTTTTAAACTCCCACTGACAGCAGTGGCCCAGCCAGTTCCTACTGCTCCTTAACCCCACCAGTTGTCAGTTATATATATACCCTGCTTTGTATTCGTTCCTATTGTTAGTTAATAGTTACCCCGTGTTTCATTTTAGCTAACCACCGAGACCCGTAGGGTATCGGTTCCCATTGTTATTAACCACCCACCTGTTGGGGGTTTCCACCGGTTGCACAAAACTAGGCCTGCCCTTGTAAGGGTGTGTGGCTAGTGGGTAGAGTTTATCACCGAGATACATGGATGTCTCGGTTTGTGTGTCATTCGAACACAACAACATCAACACGACCCCCCATGTAAATCTTGTTTATACCATGTTTTTAATTCTAAACCTCGGATTTCTTGATCAATTTACAAAAGAAACAAAAATAAAATAAAAATGAGATTTAAGGAGTACTAACTTTGTTTTTAGGGTTTTAGGAAATATAAAACGAACATCACACCTTCGTCTTGGATCTAACACACGTTTTCCTTGGTTCTTGTTCTTTCATTCATCTGCAGGAAGGGTCACAAAAAAACGACGGTTGTTTGTTTGTTTTAGGTTTTGATTAGATTTTTGTCTAAAAATAAAAAACTACTCCCGTCCATTTTGTTTTAATCCGGCCTAAGCTACCCAGTGGGCCTTGAGCCCATTTCCTCCTTGTTTCCCCTGTATAAACAGCCTAAAACTACACCTTTTGTTTGTTTAATGTCGTGCCTAAAATTAAAATGCATACGCGTGTTCGTGTATTTACATGTCGTATGTTCTTTCTTGTTAATTTCATACATTTTCTACTATAATTACATATAGTATGTTAATGATAATAATAATATACAAATCACTTATCGTACATAATTAATATACATAATTACTTGTCGCGTTTAATTAATATACGCGATTATCATGTTAAATGTCGTGTCGTGTGTCGTATATTAAGAAATCGTAAAGTTTTAAATTTATGCGTAATTTCATCTAACAAATATTCTAGTAATTTTAAGGCGGGTTTTACAACTCTTCCCCTCTAAAAAGAATAATTCGTCCTCGAATTAGAGATACGATACCCTAGAAGGGACATGAACGTGACGTGACTGAGAGGAACATATTTGACTTATGGAAGGAAAAGGATGAGAAGCCCGGATGGACTCCTCTGTTCCAAGTGGCATGCCGTCCGGAACGGTTCCTCTACAAGGTCTTGACGACGTAGAAAATCCTGGTCTTCATGACCCTGACTTGACGGTATGCAAAAGTTTCTAGTTCATCAACGTAAGATGGTTTCTCATAAATTTGATCAGGAGAATAAGAAATAACGTGTAAGGGTAAATGAAACGTCATGATGCAAAATAACCTGAAGTAAATGACGTTAGTACGTCTGAGCAATGGTGCCTGAGACATACTGAAACGTAGTACGTGAACAATTATGAACGTGATACGTGAGCAATTGTGAAGGTAGTACGTGTAGATATGGTGAGTGTAATATGAGAGCACGTAGACGAACATGATATGTGAAACATATCGTGAACGTGAGATAGCTGAGGAGGTAACGCCAAACAAAATGATAAGAGGTGTGACGCGAAGCGTCTGTCTGAGGATGGAAAGTTTGTTAAACGTGAGTCTGGTCTCCCAAGCTTTCTTCAAACTTTCCATCACGAGAATGTGAAACGTAAATCGTATGATAGAATACGATCATGAACGTGAACGACGTCATGAACCTGAGTGCGGAAACAAATCGTGAAATTGAATAAGGGTGTGATCTTAATAATGAATACGGACGTGAACGTAAATGATGAACGCGAACACGAATCTTTATCTGATCTGTTAGCTAAAAAGTGTCGTGAAATCGTATGATCACTGGCTGGAAGGTATTTGATAATCTGTTATTGCGTACTTCTTTCGGATGAAACAAAACGTGTAAGCTAGGTTAAATGGTCGAACGACGATCCAAAATTTCTAAAGGTTGAGATGACTGCAAGTGTGTTGCCGTTCTATCTTAACCTGCTGATAAGTCAGGAATTTAGATATGAACATAACTGCATCTTGTTTCATGTTTCTCCACCAAAATGTGGTTAAGATCATGATACATATTTGTAGGACCTGGATACATAGCAATTGGAAAGCTATGATTCTTTGTAAAATTAGACCTTTCTTAGCGTAGGATGGAACACATAAGTTAGTGTAGGATTTTCTCCTTTACGCGTAAGCTTAGTCATGATAAAAATTTACCGTGGAAACAATGTGATTCAGTGTGTCACTGTAATCGACAAAATACGTACAGGAAAATTTTCAGTGAGAATTTCCTTCTTGTAAATCTTGTAACATAGAGTGAAGATAGTCTTTGTGTTCTTCTCTAAACCTAAAGAAAGTCAGAATGTTAGCAATGAACAGAATGACGAACTTGTCCATAATTCATGAAAATTTAATTCATCACGTCGATAATTACTAATGGGCATTCGTGAGATCAAAAGATACAGATATGAATCCATAATGACCATAACGTGTGCGAAGAACAGTCATAGAAGTGTGTTGTCCCTTATTATATGTGATGATTAAACAAGAAAATAGATAGAAGCTAGATGAATTCTAGAGAGAGAAAGTAGAGAGAGAAAAGAGAGAGAATGGTTGGAAACTTTGTGTAAAACTCGAATGCTTTTACCATGAACAGTACACTTAGTAAACGTTTGTAAATATTAAACTTTCCTTTTATAGCACGAACACGTGTCACGGTTATTAATTACACAAGTTATGTACGTGTTATTGCACGATAAGTATTAAGTACATGATAGTACACGATAATTATTAACAATAATAATTATAATCACGAACATGAAATCATGAACGTAAAATTACGAACATGTAATTACGTACTTTAATATAATACGGTTAATATCGTTGCGTACAAGTATTTATGTATAACACGAACATTTAATTATAATATAACACCGGAAACACGAACGTATGTGCACGTAAAATATTAGACACGGGAAAAACTTCGGGTTTCCCCTTGTGGGCTCCATATGCCGCGGACACAAAAGGACAAGAGGGACAAGCCCATTTTTGGTTTTGACTAAATAACAAAAAGGATTTTGTGCATTCACTTTTACAGAGTTTTCTAAAATTACAAAACCCTAGCCCCCTTTTGCTCTCCTTGGCCGTCGGATACAACACCACCACAAGGAGGCCTTTGTTGATTAAAAATCAAGTGCTTGTTCGTGTTATTGTGTTCCATTCGTTACACGCATTCGGTAATCCATTATCCTTTTCTTTTGATTCTTTTATTTAATCAAGAACATGTAATCATGGGGTTTTAACAAAATAAGGATTTTAACATGTTAATTAATCATGGGGTATAAAAATAAAAGGTGTTTTGGGTTGGTTTGGTTCGGCCGACACACGCAAACCGAGAGCCGAAGCTCTCGGTGTATCTCGTGTGACCACACCCGAGACCTTTGGGTCTCGGTGTAGTCCTTGTGGTTCGACAACATGGTGAAACAAGGGACCCCGACGCGAGTCGGGTGGCCTTGTGGTTTTTCTTGGTCTTGGCAGCAACAAGGAACACCACCGCCTAACTACTGGTGGCTGTTTTGGTCTAGCAGGGGGGAACGCAGGCTCGACAGGGGGAACCACCGGCTAACCGCCGATTGTTTTGGTCTAGCAGGGGGAAACAAAACTGAGGCTAACCAGGGGAAACCACCGGCTTAAGCCGGTGGCATTTTTACAAGAACAGTGGCAACCGACTGAGTCGGTTAGCCACTGTTAAGGGGGTGTTTGTTTGGTCCGGTTCTCAGGAGAATTCAGTCCAGTTCACGTTATGTCTAAATTAAAATAACGGGTCCGGTTCACGACTAATTTTTACAAGTTATATTATTTTAGCAAGAAATTAAATTAATTAAAAACATGACTAATAATTAATTTAATTTAACATGGACTTAGGTTATTTGTTATTTATGAAATAATACATGTTTTAACATAAGTATTTTATTTATTTGATTTAGAGTATAGTATTAATTAATTATTTTTACATAAAATATAATTAATTAATAAACATGACTTAGGTTATAATTAATATAATATTAATACATGTTCAACCTAAGTATTTTATGCATCTTAATTTAAATAAATCATACTTATATTTAATTAAATCATATAACCTATAGTTTATTTAATTAACATGCTATTATTAATAAACTATACCACTAATTACATGACTTATGTTATTTAACCAGTAAGCTTATGCTTATATTATTAGCTTATTAGTTCAGCTTATTTCTAAATATGGAAACTTTCTATTTCAGGAAACTTACTGTTTTTGAAAACTTTCTATTTTTAAAAACTGATCTATTTTTAGAAGTTAATCTATTTTTGGAAACTTTCTATTTTTGGAAACTTTTTATTTTTGGAAACTTTAAATTTTACGAAACCTGCTATTTTTAGGAAGTTACTTATTATTACACCACAAGTATAATAATAGAAGAAATACAAGTAATACTTAATCAGAATACATAAAATACATGATAAACTCAGCATAACCTTAAAATCAGTAAAATAGAAAAGAACATATAAAACAAGCTAAGACACGATATAATCAGTTAAGTACTCAGTAAACATAATACTTATTCATGTCCCCTATTTATGTAGCATTAGTGAGATCGGAGTAGGACTTTCATTCTTTCGTCTTCTTCGTTCACTGGATATAAGATATGGATTTCTCGTCCCTTCAGTATGGACATTCTTTCCTTATTAGGATTCCAAGTTTGCAGCCAACTGTTTTCCTAGTATTGTTTTAAATGTTTGATTACTTATGTTAGTCTAAGAGCCTAAGCCATATACATGCATGACCAGTGTCACCTAGTTATGGAGGTACCATAACCATAACACTAGAGGCACCAGTGTTATGACTTCCCAGCGGCGGAGTGATTGCTCGTGGCATCCTTTTTTGGTTTTGGCCATTATATTATATTATCATGTGGGGAGAATGGGTGCATCCTAGTTACATGTTTTACAGGATTTTCATGGTGAATGCGATGTGTGCCTTGCATCCTTCACAAGGAGTTGATCCCTCCTACCCATACTATTTAATTAGAGGCAACCCCTCTAATTGCATGATGAGGTCTCCCCTCCAAGTATTCATGCACGGTGGAACCTCATGACCTATATGGGCTATTGGCTAATTAATACAGATTTTACATAAAAACGTAAGTCTTTTCAAACTATAAAACCAGTTTTATAAACATGTTCTAGGTTTTCTAGGACTTATACATTTCCGCTGATATTAGTCTTATTTATGTTTAAGCCATTTATACTATGTCATATGTCCGTTCACTGAGCGTATTGCTTAGTCGTTACTTTCCTTTCCATGTCCCAAAATGGCAGGTACCTATGGACAGACTCGAGCATTTGGAGGACGTGCATAGGATGGAAGCTCCCTTAGACTTCTTCTCCTTTTCTCCTTCATGTACTTATGCTTGTTTGGACACTTGTCTTGTCCTCCTAGTTATTTTACTTTACTTATATTTTGGGCTTATGTTTGGGAACCGATGTTTGATTCTGGTTTTCCCTATGGTCATGTATGTTTTAGTACATATTACCTTGTATGCTTTGAGGACATGCCATAAATACGCGTAACGGTCCACTTACCAAAGTGGGGTGTTACAATTATGGTATCAGAGCCAAGGCTTCGACCTGAAGGCTCTAAAACTCGACCTCTAACTAGTGGGTAGTCACCAAAAGTTTCCTAAGTCAACGCTTGTGATTCCACATATTGATGTTTTCAGCACCGTGTTGTTTTAACCATGATGTTTCATCCGTGTTGTTTTACTAATATGGATGAACAAACATCATACATACTTAGTTATGTGTCATTGTTTATGCATGATGTTCCTCGTGAACTGTGGCTAATGTGGACGAACCCCAGTAGTTCATAATTGGTCACATAAAAAAATTTCTGTTAAGTTTTGATAGCTGATTTTCACTCATTTATTCCATGTATTATTGTTGCAGGTATTTTGACTAAGTAATGGTTGGTACAGGACTGGCCATATTTAGTCGCATGTGCTTTAAATCAGATTATTTTGCTTAGGTGAATCGATCCATATGCGTTCACCCAAACCCATGTTATTTTCATTATCATGCATCCATACACTATTTTCATGCATAAATTTTCATGTTTACATGCATAGTTTTTTTTCATGACTATGTATTATGTCTTAATTAAATAAATCATGTCAAATTTTATTTTGTGAACCGACCAATGGTCGTCCACACCAGCGATTTTTGGATTCATTTCATTACAGTCATAAATATTTTTTCATGTCCCCTCATTAGTTACTATGTCTTTTATGTCAAGTATGTTTTCATACTATCATGGTTAACTTCGCTTTCATGCTAATTATGTTTTATACTCCTTCATGTTAAGTTTGTTCCATGTTTCTTCATGTTGAATTCGTCTTCATGCTGATTATGTCTTACATTTCTTATGTGAATTATGCTTTCATCATGTTGATTATTCTTTCATGCAAGACACTGATGGATTTCATGTAATCCTACTTCTACGATAGTCATGGTTGGTTTTCATTAATCATGCTTTCAGGCAATCGTTGAATTTCATTTAACCACACTTTTAGCGTTTCTCTATGCAACCAGAATGATGTCTAGGCAGTCAGATGATCGACCTCATACCGATCATTTCATGTGCATTCCATGTGCATTCCATGTGTATTCCATGTACCGTATCCCATGTGTATTACACGTACCTTAATTCATGTGTTTTTCACTTGCAATACTCCACGAGTATTCACTAATCTATTTTAAATCATCTCAGGCGTATTCTACTTGTTGATATGCCACAAGATGCTGATGTCGCTCATAACTGTGAGATGTTACTAAATGTTGATGCCGCTGACTATTTGGAAACACTACGAGATGCTGATGTTGTTCACAACCTGGAGATACGACAACACGAAGACAAAGGCGTTGGATCAAAGCGATCGGACGAGAAGATGCTTCAGCACTAGACGATTTCCATGACAAACCATCCCTAATTCTTAGTTACATGTCACACGTCATTCAGTTGTCTTTTAGTCATATGAGTGAGAACCGGTACCATCCGACCACTCAACTGAATAAGTTACATGAATCACCATCATGAGAATGACCGTCATGAAACTGACCAACAAGACAATAGTAACCACTACTGCGACAACATCTATCCTAGCAATTGCAACAGAAGTTCCGACCACGGACGTGATCAGAAATACAAAAGGTCAATAGTCCAACCGATCCGCCAATTCTAGGCATGATAACCTAAGATTTGCAGTTTTATTTGTTTCACACCTCTAGACACATGTCAAGACATCAGTCAAGACACGTGTCTTACATATATTTTCTGAAGACACATGTCAAGACACCATTCAAGACACATGTCATACGTATATTTTCCGAGATACGAGTCAGGACACATTACTCACGTCCATTTATGGAACAACCCTAAGAAATTCAGGGTACCCTCCAATGGGTATATCTATTCTGTTGTGCCATGTATTAATCAGGCCACAAGAATTTTAGTACCATCACAGGCGTATCATTCGTGTTTGGATACGCAAGGTTCGTTCTACGTGTGACAGGCAAAACACATCAAGTAGAATCTGTCACATTTGCTTCATGACACTTTCAATTCTTGATTTCATATTTCATATACCCATGAACACAGAACAAGCCATTCGTATCACCCATGTATACGGAGGCTTTTGCTTCCGTCTAATGATAAGATCCAATCTGCTAACACACTTACCTCGGACTGATGCGAATTAAATATGATTTTGATTATGGACTAAGAATTGTAGCCCATGCTACAGTTAGTCACCCTTCATATCAGAGTTTGTACAATGATGTTAAGGCTACTGAATACATTCAGCATGATTTTCCATCAGGAAAATCTCTACAAATAATTATGCTTTACAAGCACGTATTTGTTGTTCCATGGCTGCGAAGAATCCAACTATTATTGATGACACGACTTCTGAACCCCCTTACTCATAACCAGCCGATTATTCCAGAATCTTACCACATGTATTCCAGAGTAACCTTCTAGGAGAGGGACGGTAACATGAGATTATGTGTCGACTACCGTCGATTTAAACAAATCACCCTTCATAACCATTATCCACCTCCAACTTATTGAAAATTGTGTGTGAGCGACTAAAGAGTGCTAAACCTTTTCTAAGATCGACTCATGATCATGCTGCCAGCCTTGGCAGGTGAAAGAGGAGGACATTTCCATGACTACTATTCGTACGCGACTTGGTCATGCTAAATTCATAATTTTGTATTAGTCTCAAAAATGCTCCAACAGCATTATGGACTTAATAAATTGAGTTTCCATGAACTCATAAGCAAATTCATTAGTGTTTTCATCAAGGAAAACCTGATTTTCTCTAAGTCTAGAGAAGAGCAGGAAAACCACATTTGCACTATGTAGCAAATTCTACGACAGGAGAAATTCACCCTGAAATTTTCTAATATAAATTTTCGTTGATTATAATGACACACTGAATCACATGGATTTTCACGGTTACTTTTACCATGTCTCACATTATGCGTGAAGGTGAGAACCCTACACTACATTAGGTGTTCCAGAAAATCCTACGCTAAGAGAAGTCTAATTTCGGAGACTCATAGTTTCGCACACTCCTATGTATCAAGTTTCTATGAAGCAAGATACAGTTACGTTCATATCTAAGTACTTGTCATACCAACAGGCTAAGATAGAACACCAACAGACTGGGATGTTTATCCACCATCAGAAATTGTCATCAGAAATGGGACAAGATCTCCATGGACTTTGATTACCAGATTACCGCAAACTCATAAGAAGCATGAAGCTATCTGGGTTATTTGTCAACAGTTTGACCAAGTCTTCAAAATCCTTACATCCGCAAGGATTTTAGAGTCAGGAGATAAATCGGATGTGAGACCCCCAAAATCTGATATGGAACAACTAGGCAACGAGGGGGTAACACGTCATAGTACAAGAAACAATAAATTACAGTTCATACAAAGCTGACGAAATAAAAACATGTACATTACATAAAAAGGTCAGAGTTTTTAAACATAGGTCCCAGAGTTTTAGAAGCGGAAAATTATATTATTTCGTCTCAATTAATAACATAAAGTTGCCCAAAAGATAGAATAAACTCCTGACAGTTTTTACTAAAAACAGTCTTTTTAAAGCATCACAGAAATCTCCAAGCTGCGATAATATCCTGCGGGCTCCCATCCAAGCAAAGCTAAGTAATAATACCTGAGATTAAACATGTAAAATCGTCAACATAAAGTTGAGTGATATTCATAGGTTTAGCAGTAAACGTGTGCAACACAATAGAATTTGTAAAACACGTAATGGGGGGGTTAACTATGTACATTGTACATAGTCACGATGCATATTATTGCTGTTTAGTCTCATGAACCGAAGCTTAACTCAAACGTAAGTTCCTCTAGGAAGTATTCAGCCTAAATACTCAAGTATAAACGAATATTAGTGCGTCAAAGTAATCGGGACGGGGATTGTCAATCCCGATGGATCCACCCACAACATTCGCGCTTAGCGTAAATCATACGGGACAATTAACGGTTAATGATAGGAGAGGAAACTCAAGGCTAACGTCTAAAGGCAATAATACCATTGAAATCATCTGTAAAGCATACACGTTTAGAATAACATACGAGTTCTGGATAGCAATACATTTTTTTTGTAATTGGTTGTGTTCCACCATGTAAAATCTCACCCCGTGTTTAGAAACCATGTACAAGTAAAAAGGGGCTATGAACTCACCTTAGCCACAAGGTAAGTCAATCACGGTACTCAGCAACTGAGTAGAAACGGTAGTGGTAGACGATCACCAACGATATGGATGTCTGGGAAACACGAAAACCGTAACCTATCACAATAAGGCGTGCGTTAAGACTCGAACTCAAATATCGATATGTACCAAATATAATATGACTCAAATGTTTTTAAAATATTCATATTTCAAAACCATTGACACGAACCAAATGAATCCATTTATCCAACGTTACTCGTTAAAATACTTGAACACTTGAAAATGACTCGTCATACGACGCCAAGTCAACGCAAGTCAAACTATCCTTTACCCTTACTTGGACCAGTAGCTAAGTCACTTATACAATGACTAAGCACTTGAATAAGTCATCATGTCCGATGATGAATACTCAAACTCACGCAACACAAACATTGAACTACGTGTCCAAAATAAAATCAGCAAGTACACCCCGAATGTACACACCGATCTACCCTATCTAGACTTGTCCGTTATAGATGAAAATTTGTGTTAGTGTCACTTATAACCTGTATAAGACCTCACCAAAGTTTTACCCAAAGTTCACACATTAAACCCATCAGCTCGACACTTTACTCGACTCCAAATTTAGGACAGATTTGTACACTTGTTTTGTAAAACCGTTTGGACCACTTTAAAAGTACTAACTCGACAATCCGACTTTTGAAACCGCTACTAGACTCATAAAACTCAGTTTGTAAATTTTGAAAACCAGTAGATACATTTATCTATCCAAGCCTAAAGTCCCCGAGAGTCGACTAAAAATCAGCCACAATTTCGGATTGTGTCGACTTGCGTCTCCCGGTACACGAAAACTAAAACTAGCATAACTTTTGACTCGTAATGACTTATAAGCTCTATCTTATACCAAAACGACCGTCTCGAAAAATTCTACAAAAATATCAAATAATCTTAGTTTTTCACAGACCTTAAACCCACGAAAAATGAGTTAAAGACCTGCTGTCCCAAATTACCTTTTTAGAAAACAAGTCCAATCCATTTTTCATTCAAAACCAATCATTCCCATACCTATAGAATCACCATACTATCATACCCATCAACCAAACACACTCCTAAACATATGCATGCATAATGATTAAATCATCATACCAACATGAAATTATAAGTTTATAAAAACTTGATGCATGTATGAAATTTTTGTATCATTAGAATGACAAGAAGATTTGTAACATGGGTCTAATTTTTGTTTTGATTGGATCATTGTGGATGATGGTGGTTTAGGGTGTTAAGGGTGGCGGCAACATGGAGGTATGGGAGAGAGTTGTGTGTTTTTTTTAACTAGTTGTAGTAAGTTTGAAGTGGAAGAGAAAAAAAAATGCTTATATATGGTTAGGTAAGTGGAGGGTTAAAGTTGCCAAGTTTTAAAACTTGTGGACTTAAAAACAATTGATAGTTTTAAATGGTAGAAAATTGTTATTGATAAATATTGAAAATATTTACGGGGCTCGGGTTTCGTAAAAATACTTTTCCAAAGTTACCATGCATCATAAAAATGATTATACGATTTCTCGACACGACTTAATACATAATTAAAACGAAATCCCCGAAAATATTAATTATCGAAACAATCGATAATAAACGTAAACCTTTGGGCATCCGTCGGTATCGCGATCACTAGGAATTCTCGTTGTACATTGATTTTAAATAAACTCGTTGTAAAACGCACGCAGATGATTTTAAATCAAAAACTTTGATTTAAATTAAATATGGAAATATAAAATAAAAATTTTATAATTCCATACAAAGTATTTATCGATGATCAGAAAAATACTTAAAAAAAGTATAATTTAAAAATCTCAGGATTTACATATAGCAATACCAGAAAACGTAATACGTTGGAAAATTCAAGAAGCACGAATAAAAAGAATAAAATAACGCTGGGAAACTACGGGTTCTCACAGTCTTCCCCCCTAAACGAACTCTGGTCCCCAGAGTTCTCCTGAAACAGTAGAAGATGCAAAAAGAGGAGTTACAAAGTGTAGAACAAAATTCATTGCTTCCCAGGAAATTTCTACACCACGACGTATCTTAACGGTTAGAATTCGCTATGCTTCAGTTTCTTAACTCCTTTCGTATAATTTTTCAGTCTTGGATTAGGATAACGATCTTTCAATACGGAGATACATCGAGAGATAGAGTTGTTGGAAATACGTGCGATAAACTAACAAGAATGAACACAAGAATCGCTTAAACAGGCAAAGTGCGATAAAATGAACCAAGATTGTAAATTAACAAGGGGTCGCAAATCGTACAACTGTAAAACGTGAAAATCTTAAAATGTAAGAATCTATTCACAAGCGAAATAGAAGGAAAAAAATGAATAACATATGATCATTTAAAATACAAGCTGTCAAAATCAGTTGTCTAGGATTTTGGTATTACTTTAAAACTTAGTTTTAAATATTTTCTTAATTAAAAGAAAATTTTACAAGGTGTAGTGATTTAAAAATCAAACTCTATATAAAATGAGTGGGTAAACATTTGTCAAATCTTTTTCTTGATCAGGACTTCAAGGTAAAAGTAACTCAGTTCAAATAGTTATTTTGATCAGCTTAAGAGCTTTTCGGGTGACTACATGAAATTATCATTAAAAACTCAGGTTTATCGTTACCATTAGGAAAAAAAATCAGATTTTCCAAGTTATCTAGTATCATTGTTGGAAATTATAAATTAATTTAATAATTTCATTAGGTTGACAGTAAAGTATGATAAAATCAGTTACTTTAAAAGATACAAATTGACACTGTTTAAACATAAGTTATAAATTTACCCAAGAGGATGTACAAATTAAATATTAAAATTGAAATGGGTATTTTGACAATTTAAACATTTGGTAAAATGTATAAAACGTTCTTAAAAATTAATAATAATTTTTTTAGAAATTCAAGAAAGTGTTTAAGATATCAAACGATAAACACGTAACAGTTTTTGGTTTTCAGAAAATGACAAAATAGCAAACGATTATGAAACGAATATCGATCAACAATTAGTATACAAGCAATAGCATGAGGGAATAAAAAGGAAGTCGTGTCAACTCTTAACGAACATGATAGAATAGATGCATCGATGATAAGGACAATAAGAAACAAGGATTATAGCAAGATTAATTCACGAGTGCGGTTGGCGTCACCAATAATGACTTATTAAGTTCTCATTGGTCGATATACAATCGAAAGAGAAAAGCCACACAATAAATTTTTCGAATTACAGAAAATTATTAAGAAGTTACTTGATAGAAATTCCAGTGAGATGAACAACATTAGCAAGAAGAGGCGAAATTAAAACATGATTCGTACGAATGAATTACAAGACGATAAAGTCTAATACACATCATGGCAAATACAAGTAATCATTGTTCACGTCCAATCATAAATCATTAAGCGCGTCCAGAGACGTTTCGAAGGTCTACGAAAATAGATAAAAAAGATCGATTGATGTAGAAACATAATAACGTTTGAAACTTTCAAGTCTGGTATCAATGGTAAGAATTTAGGCAAATGGTAACGAAA
Source organism: Glebionis coronaria (assembly GCA_025667525.1). Taxonomy (NCBI): domain Eukaryota; kingdom Viridiplantae; phylum Streptophyta; class Magnoliopsida; order Asterales; family Asteraceae; genus Glebionis; species Glebionis coronaria. Next base: position 317,828,084 of record CM046876.1, on the reverse strand, counting down.
ATCGTATCATGAGGATGATGAGGTAACAAGTAAGGCAATGATCTTTGAGTAAGGAAATATGTGCTTGAGGCATGTACTTTGTTCATGAAAAGATAAGGGTTCATATGTGTATGTCGTGAATTGTTGCTACCCGCATAAGGTGTAAAAGTTTTCGAAACTTTATTTTATCAAACTGTTTAAGGAACATAGTTAAAAAAATTATTCTTGGTCAAATATTTAGGGCGACTACTATTTGGCCTTGCATGGCTCCTTCTAAATTAAGCATAGGTGATCAGGCCATGCATAATTTAGGACTAGCAATGTGATGCTCAGCTTCGTCAAACCAGTATTACAGGTCATATTATTTAAAATATGTATATAATGCCATTTGTAAAAACATAAATCAAACTAGTTTATGAAACTATTCACCAATAAGTTACTGGCTAGATATTTAATTCAATAATTTAGTATAGTTACGAGGGTTCTTTATAATACTGTATGCGAACAGTTTGTGAAAATACATTGTAAAATTAATATAAATTAATTTTATAAGATAGCATTCAATTACTTAAGAAAGCCCAAATGAAACCTTTTGTAAAATGATTCGCAAACAAGACCAGTTTAAGTTATATGGTAACATGACAATAGTTTATAAAGTAGCGAGTGGGTTACAAGAGGGAAATAAGGAGTAGTTCAAGTCAGTCAACGAAATGGTTACAAGGTGATAAGGATTCAAGAGGTTTAGTAGGAATCGTCATGAGACGCGTGCCAAAATGATAACGTACGTTATGAACGCAAGATCATCAAACCTCGGCCCAAATCAGTGGTACGATAGAAGCAGAGAAAGAAAATAGAATGACAAATAAGTCATAAATAAAAAGAAAGGATAAAGGAATCTGTATGTGTGCACATCGTGATTAATTTGACAATAATATAACTTTAAGAAAGCAGGGTATCAGTTAACTAATATTACAATCACACTGAAAAGTTTCTATATTAGGAAGTTATCGAATTTCAAAAGTTCAAGATCTATGTACATGTATGACCGAACTCAAAGTTACTATTTTATACTTGTTCAAACGCAATCCTTGTTTTTAGTTTGCAAAATATCATTAGTTAAAGTTTTACGAGCTCAACGAACTCAAAAACGCTTGAAATCATATTTTTAAAGTCTATCAGTTTTGACTTTTGGGTTTGACTATACCAATTAACTCACTAAACAGATATTCTAAGACTCAAAGTCTAATGCATTTCGATGTAAAACAATGTTTTGAACAACTTTCTAGTTTTACCCGAGACTTGAAACGGAATAAGAATGGACGAAAATGTCCTTGCATTAAATCTGTTAACAAAATGATATTTTAGCATTATTCATAAAATAACTTCTTAGATTTTACAACTCAAATGAGCTTAACTTGCTCGATTTTAATGTTTACTGGTAAAATATTATGTCCTAAACGAACATCTCAACGGGTAGAAATATATATTTTTATGTCTAAAGTTATAAAAATATTTTCGCGACACTGTTAAACTTCCTGTAAAGTTTCTATACAAAGTTTTTTTTCGACACAGCTTGAAATTAAATCCAATTTCATAATAACTCTGAATTAATGTACACAAAAGACTTGTGGATTCCACAAAGACGAAAGAAGATAAACTGTATAATCAATCATGTAAAGAAAACACAATATGGAAATGGTTCAAGAATGCCAACGAAAATCTGAGAGATAAAAAACGACGCATATCATTCGTGTCTTCGGCTGCAAGATGCAATGCAGGAAGGTCTCCTGGATTTTCCAAAATCACAAGACATACCGAGAAAGAAACAAAATATTAACAAGTCACACTCCTGAGGCGAGGAGGTTTAATGAAAAAGGGAGGATACAAGTAGGATCGTATTCCAAACAATTGTCACATAATAAATGACGATCATGTGTTCAAGGTACAACGGATGTTGTAAGTCGAAGTCGAAACGTAGAATGGTCAATGAAATAAGATGTAATCCATCTACAAGTGTCGTGTAAAACGATGACGTAAAGGTCAATCAAGATTATGAAAACCCACGATATTCAACACTGATTCAAGGAATTCTTCGAGATGTGTGACTCACACGATGTCCTTTAGTCTTTCTGGGAGACACATTGAGCTACACAATGGTCTATAGACTAGACATTAAATTACGAATGGTTAGAAAGAAAATCTGCGTATCTAAATAGATATTTTAAAGGAAATAAACAAGGAAAGCAACATGCACGGTAGTAAGAATGAAAATCAGAAGCTTCATCAAAAAACAACACTTATTCACTCCCGAACAATGGCATCTCAAGAGTGTGCACAACAGGTAACAATGAGTCGAGAAAAACAGACGGCTCAAAACGAACGAGTATACAAGATCAGTCGTATCATGCATAGACGAAATAGCAATAGCACTAAAAAAAAGTGAGTATCAAAAGTCGGCAGCATACGCGCTCCGGATACAAGTATGTAACTTCATAACAATATAAACTCATTGTAACAAGATCAGTTCACAAGAACAAGAATTCCAGAAATACAGTAAGAGCAGATGTAATCACAGTAATATCGAATGATAATCCATGAAGCACAAGGCTTTGAAAAGACATAGTAATTATCGTCCTCAGGGTAACGTAATATTTCAACATGTAATCAAGAGATGAAATACTATAACGATAACTAAACATAAATAATAAGGATTAGAGAGTTACCCGCGCAGATATCGAACAACATTGGTAGATTCTGTGTTTGACACTTAAAATATGAAATATTTTAACTTTCGGTTATAGACTAAGTTTTGAAAAAACGACTCAGTTCCCTATAACCATCGCTCTAATACCACTCTGTAAGACCCCCAAAATCTGACATGGAACAACTAGGCAACGAGGGGGTAACACGTTTAGTACAAGAAACAATGAATTACAGTTCATACAAAGCGGACGAAATAAAAACATGTACATTACGTCAAAAAGGTCAGAGTTTTTAAACATAGGTCCCAGAGTTTTAGAAGCGGAAAATTATATTATTTCGTCTCAATTTATAACATAAAGTTGCCCAAAAGATAGAATAAACACCTGACAGTTTTTACTAAAAACAATCTTTTTAAAGCATCACAGAAATCTCCAAGCTGTGATAATATCCTGCGGGCTCCCATCCAAGCAAAGCTAAGTAATAATACCTGAGATTAAACATGTAAAATCGTCAACATAAAGTTGAGTGATATTCATAGGTTTAGCAGTAAACGTGTGGAACATAATAGAATTTGTAAAACACGTAATGGGGGGGTTAACTATGTACATTGTACATAGTCACGATGCATATTATTGTTGTCTAGTCTCATGAACCGAAGCTTAACTCAAACGTAAGTTCCTCTAGGGAGTATTCAGCCTAAATACTCAAGTATAAACGAATATTAGTGCGTCAAAGTAATCGGGACGGGGATTGTCAATCCCGATGGATCCACCCACAACATTCGCGCTTAGCGCAAAGCATACGGGACAATTAACGGTTCATGATAGGAGAGGAAACTCAAGGCTAACGTCTAAAAGCAATAATACCATTGAAATCATCTGTAAAGCAAACACATTCAGAATAACATACGAGTTCTGGATAGCAATACAATTTTTTTTAGTTGGTTGTGTTCCACCATGTAAAATCTCACCCCGTGTTTAGAAACCATGTACAAGTAAAACGGGGCTATGAACTCACCTTAGCCACGAGGTAAGTCAATCACGGTACTCAGCAACTGAGTAGAAACTGTAGTGGTAGACGATCACCGACGATATGGATGCCCGGGAAACACAAAAACCGCAACCTATCACAATAAGGCGCGCGTTAAGACTCGAACTCAAATATCGATATGTACCAAATATAATATGACTCAAATGTTTTTAAAATTTTCATATTTCAAAACCATTGACACGAACCAAATGAATCCATTTATCCAACGTTACTCGTTAAAACACTTGAACACTTGAAAATGACTCGTCATACGACGCCAAGTCAACGCAAGTCAAACTATCCTTTACCCTTACTTGGAACAGTAGCTAAGTCACTTATACAATGAAAAAGCACTTGAATAAGTCATCATGTCCGATGATGAATACTCAAACTCACGCAACACAAACATTGAACTACGTGTCCAAAATAAAATCAGCAAGTACACCCTGAATGTACACACCGATCAACCCTATCTAGACTTGTCCGTTTTAGATGAAAATTGGTGTCAAGGTCACTTATAACCTGTATAAGACCTCACCAAAGTTTTAGCCGAAGTTCACACTTTAAACCCATCAGCTCGACACTTTACTCGACTCCAAATTTGGGACAGATTTGTACACTTGTTTTGTAAAACCGTTTGGACCACTTTAAAAGTACTAACTCGACAATCCGACTTTTGAAACCACTACTAGACTCATAAAACTCAGTTTGTAAATTTTGAAAACCAGTAGATACATTTATCTATCCAAGCCAAAAGTCCCCGAGAGTCGACCCAAAATCAGCCAAAATTTCGGATTGTGCCGACTTGCGTCTCCCGGTACACGAAAACTAAAACTAGCATAACTTTTGACTCGTAATGACTTAGAAAGCTCTATCTTTTACCAAAACGACCGTCTCGGAAACATCTACAACAATATCAAATAATCTTAGTCTTTCACAGACCTTAAACCCAATAAAAATCAGTTAATGACCTGCTGTCCTAAATTACCTTTTTAGAAAACAAGTCAAATCCATTTTTCAATCAAAACCAATCATTCCCAGACCTATAGAATCCCCATACTATCATACCCATCAACCAAACACACTCCTAAACATATGCATGCATCAAAATCAAAAGATCAAAATAAAAACTTAGACTTTTTAAACATCAAAACAACATAATCTTACCAAAAACAACACATGCATAATGATTAAATCATCATACAACCATGAAATCATAAGTTTATAAAAACTTGATGCATGTATGAAATTTTTGTATCATTAGAATGACAAGAAGATTTGTAACATGGGTCTAATTTTTGTTTTGATTGGATCATTGTGGATGATGATGGTTTATGGTGTTAAGGGTGGCGGCAACATGGAGGTGTGGGAGAGAGTTGAGTGTTTTTTTTAGCTAGTTGTAGTAAGTGTGAAGTGGAAGAGAAAAAAATGCTTATATATAGTTAGGTAAGTGGAGGGTTAAAGTTGCCAAGTTTTAAAACTTGTGGACTTAAAAACAATTAATAGTTTTAAAGGGTAGAAAATTGTTATTGGTAAATATTGAAAATATTTACGGGGCTCGGGTTTCGTAAAAATACTTTTCAAAAGTTACCATGCATCATAAAAATGATTATACGATTTCTCGACACGACTTAATACGTAATTAAAACGAAATCGCCGAAAATATTAATTATCGAAACAATCGATAAATAAACGTAAACCTTTGGGCATCCGTCGGTATCGCGATCACTAGGAATTCTCGTTGTACATTAATTTTAATAAACTCGTTGTAAAACTCACGCGGGTGATTTTAAATCAAAAACTTTGATTTAAATTAAATATGGAAAAATAAAATAAAAATTTTATAATTCCATACAAAGTATTTATCGATGATCAGAAAAATACTTAAAAAAAGTATAATTTAAAAATCTCAGGATTTACATATAGCAATACCAGAAAACGTAATACGTTGGAAAATTCAAGAAGCACGAATAAAAAGAATAAAATAATGCTGGGAAAGTACGGGTTCTCACATCAGACTTGTTCCAGCCAAGGCTCATCCGATCACTTGGTAATCCCTCAGCTATCGGGCCAGACAAAGGTTCGCCTTTGTGTTCCTTATTTACGTTCATGTCCTTGATTTGATTTTACGACTCACTTTCGCACTCACGTTCATGACATTGTTCATGTTCATGATCGTATCCTGGCTTAAGATTTATGTTTTACCTTTCACTCCGGAAAGTTTTGCAGAAACTTGGGAGATCAGACTCAAGTCTAATAAACTTTCCATCACCTCGTATCTGTGGCGTTATCTCTTCAGTTATCTAGTGTTCACGATATGTTTCACATGTCATGTTTATTCCACGTTCCTCATATCACGTTCACGATATGTTGCACGTATCATTGTCCACCATATGTTTCTTATATTACACTCACCATATCTCCACGTATCACGTTCATAATTGTTCAAGTATCACGTTCACAATTGTTCACGTACTACGTTTCAGTATGTCTCGGGCATCACTGCTCAGTCGTACTTATGTCATTTGCTTTAGATTATTTCGCATCATAACGTTTCAGTTACCCTTGCACGTTAATTCTCATCCACTCGATCAGTTTCATGCAAATCTATCTTACGTTGATGAACCAGAAAATTTTGTATCGTCAAGACAAAGTCATGACGACTAATATTGTTATTTCCACCAAGACCTTTTTGAGGACCGTTCTGGGCGGGATGCCACTTGGAACGGAGGAGTCCATCCGGACTTCTTATCATTTTTCTCTCATCGATTAGATACGTTCTTTCAGTCACGTCACGTTCCATGTCCTTTTTAGCCATGTCACGTTCGATGTTCCTTTCTAGCATGTCACCTTCATGTCCTTTTATCTTGCATGCCTTTCCAGTTTTGATTCGGGTATGTTCCTCTTTCAGTTTACTATATCTATAATTCGGGGACAAATTATTCTTTTTAGGGGAGAAGAGATATAAATCCCGCATGCTTTTACCATGAAAAGTACACTTAGTAAACGTTTGTACATATTAAACTTTCCTTTTATAGCACGAACACGTGTCACGATTATTAATTAAAGAAGTTATGTACGTGTTATTACACGATAAGTATTAAGTACGTGATAGTACACGATAATTATTAACAATAGTTATTATAATCACGAACATGAAATCATCAACATAATTACGTACTTATTTAATATAATACAGTTAATATCGTTGCGTACAGTTATTTATGTATAACATGAACATTTAATTATAATATAACACAGAAACACGAATGTATGGGCACGTAAAATATTAGACACGGGAAAAACTTCGGGTTTCCCCTTGTGGGCCCCATATGTCGCGGACACAAAAGGATAAGAGGGCCAAGCCCATTTTTGGTTTTGACTAAATAACAAAAAGGATTTTGTGCATTCACTTTTACACAGTTTTCTAATAATTACAAAACCCTAGCCCCCTTTTGCTCTCCTTGGCCGCCGGATACAACACCACCACAAGGAGGTGTTTGTTGATTTTTGGTGATTAAAAATCAAGTGCTTGTTCGTGTTATTGTGTTCCATTCGTTACACGCACTCGATAATCCGTTAACCTTTTATTTTGGTCTCGGAAGCAACAAGGAAGACCACCGGCTAACTGTCGGTGGCTATTTTGGTCTAGCAGGGGGGAACGCAGGCTCGGCAGGGGGAACCACCGGCTAATCGCCGGTGGGAACCTTGTTGAGGGAGCGGCTAGCCGAGACAAACCAGGTGAAACCACCGGCTTAAGCCGGTGGCGTTTTTACAAGAACAGTGGCAACTGGCTGAGCCGATTAGCCACTGTTAAGGGGGTGTTTGTTTGGTCTGGTTCTCGGGAGAATTCGGTCCCGTTCACGTTATGTCTATATTAAAATCACGGGTCCGGTTCACGACTAATTTTTACAAGTTATATTATTTTAACAAGAAATTAAATTAATTAAAAACATGACTAATAATTAATTTAATTTAACATGGACTTAGGTTATTTATTATTTATGAAATAATATATGTTTTAACCTAAGTATTTTATTAATTTTATTTAGACTATAATAAATTAATTATTAAAACATGAAATATAATTATGTAATAAACATGACTTAGGTTATAATTAATATAATATTAATACATGTTTAACCTAAGTATTGTATGCATCTTAATTTAATTAAATCATACTTATATTTAATTAAATCATAAAACCTATAGTTTATTTAATTAACATGATATTATTAATAAACTATATCAATAATTACATGACTTATGTTATTTAACTAGTAAACTTATGCTTATATTATTAGCTTATTAATTCAGCTTATTTCTAAATATGGAAACTTTCTATTTCAGGAAACTTACTATTTTTGGAAATTTTCTATTTTTAGAAACTGATATATTTTTAGAAGTTAATTTATTTTTGGAAACTTTCTATTTTTGAAAACTTTCTATTTTTAGAAAATTTCTGTTTTAGGAAACCTGCTATTTTTAGGAAGTTACTTATTATTACACCAAAAGTATAATAATACAAGAAATACAAGTAATACTTAATCAGAATACATAGAATACATGATAAACTCAGCATAACCTTAAAATCAGTAAAACAGACAAGAACATATAAAACAAACTAAGACACGATATAATCAGTGAAGTACTCAGTAAACAGAATACTTATACATATCCCCTATTTATGTAGCATTAGTGAGACCGGAGTAGGATTTTCATTCTTTCGTCTTCGTTCACTGGATATAAGGTACGGATTTCCCGTCCCTTCATTATGGACAGTCTTTACTTATTAGAATTCCCCATTTGCAGCCAACTGTTTTCCCAGTATTGTTTTATATGTTTGATTACTTATGTTCGTCTAAGATCCTAAGCCATATACATGCATGACCAGTGTCACCTAGTTATGGAGGTACCATAACCATAACACCTGAGCCACTAGTGTTATGACTTCCCTACGGCGGAGTGATTGCTCGTGGCTTCCCTTTTCAGTTTTGGCCATTATATTATATTATCATGTGGGGCGTATGGGTGCATCCTAGTTACATGTTTTACAGGATTTTCATGGTGAATGCGATGTGTGCCTTGCATCCGTCACAAGGAGTTGATCCCTCCTACCCAGACTATTTAATTAGAGGCACCCCCTCTAATTGCATGACGTGGTCTTTTCTCCAAGTATTCATGCACATCGGAACCTCATGACCTATATGGGTTACTGGCAAATTAATACAGATTTTACAATTAAACATAAGTCTTTTCAAACAATAAAACGAGTTTTATAAACACGTTCCAGGTTATCCAGGACATATACATTTCCGATGCTATTAGTCTTATTTATGTTTCAGCCATTCATACTATGTCATATATCCATTCACTGAGCGTATTGCTCAACCGTTACTTTCCTTTCCATGTTCCAAAATGGAAGGTACCTATGGACAGACTCGATCATTTGGAGGACGTTCTTAGGATGGAAGCTGTCTTAGACTTCTTCTCCTTTTTGCCTTCATGTACTTATGCTTGTTTGGACACTTTTCTTGTCCTCCTAGTTCATTTACTTTACTTATGTTTTGGGCTTACGTTTGGGAACCGATATTTGATTCGGGTTTTCCCTATGGTCATGTATGTTTTAGTACATATTAACTTGCATGCTTTGATAACACCATAAATACGCGTAACGGTCCACTTACCAAAGTGGGGTGTTACACTTTGGGAGGATTAGATTAAGAGTGAGAAAATACAAATGACCAACACCCTTCCTAACATGCTAGGAAGGGTATTTATAGTCCCCCTACACGTGGGCTTGATTATGGACTATATTGTTTGGGCTGAGCTTTACTTTTAGACTTTAGTTACTTATGAATGAACATTAGCTTAAAGTTAAGCCCGTAGAACACGACTAACCTACTACCTATTACAACGTTCTAAAATACGATACATAATAAACATATGACCGAACATTCTTGTTTGACTCAATATTTTGAGGCTAACAATATCCCCCAATGAGAGCTCATAACCCTTTGTCATTTGGAGATTTGTAGAGATTACTAATCTCGCCATAAGTGAGTCTTGAACGTATAATAGTAGTCTTGTTCCTTCATGATGTGATCTTTGAGCCTTTGTCATTGTCTTTTTCACTTTGTCTTTAATCTTGAGATCTTCAAATCATCCATGAATTATCTTTGCCATCTTGCGATCTTGTGTCTTCATCCACATGCTCACACTATTAATTTTTTAATATGTCTTTAGGCATGAGTAGGTGGTTTTGAATCTTTGACTTTACTGAGTACACCGCAACGCCACCTTCTCGAGACAAAACATAGACACGGACTGAATGGTTTTGACATTCGTCCTAAATTGGTAGCGTTTTACCTCCGGTCGGTGAAAACCGTTATACGATATTAAATACCGTACCTGTGATTAGGCAGATTCAATTAAGAATCTCCTTGACAGGGTTTCGCGGCTGTACTAGCCATTCTCTTTACTCTACCGTCTCAAAGCAAGACTACGAACATAAAGAGTGAATCAATTGGATAAATATCCGCTTGATTAAAGTCGTCAATTCAAATTCCTCAAACAAGTTTGATTCTTAAAGAATCTTACCATTGTTGCTTCCCAGTTGACACAAGCTTGATTCATAAGAATCTCGCAAGTAACCTACCGTAGCGTTGTTTGAGGTTGACGCTAGAAGGATTTCCATTCGTCACTGTGAATATTAATGAAGATCACTTTGAATATTCTTGCAAGATCATAAAGATATTGGGTTGAAACCAGAAACGAGTTTGAATCAATTTAGAATCAAACCACTGTTGCTTTTCAGTTCTACATATGTTTAATTCATAAAGAATCTTACATATGACCTACCGCAGTGTTGTTTGATGTTAACACTGGAAGGATTTCCACTCATCATTGTGAATATTGAGTAGTATCACTCTGAGTGTTCTAGCAATATCGCAAGGATATAGCGTAGGACTCTCCTTATCGTCATTTTGTGTGCCCTAATGAGATTTGATTGATATTTAGGCTCTGGACTCGATTTGTGCACTTTTAGTGGTCGGAGGCTGGAGGAGATGCCACCTATTCAATATCAACTATCTCGGAGTGAGAAAGTCAATAGAAGTCATGTTGATCTCCGTAACAATAAAACAAACTTCTTTTGAGAGAAGCCTGAGTAGCTAGGTAAGGGTTGTGCATTACATCATTGGGTCCATGATGAGTTGTCTTCATGATGTGTTGACCCGGTTTCTGCCTAAGTTGTATGGAGGGCTAATTTCTTTACACCCTTTATCCTTACATTTCTTTTTCATTCTTCAACCCCTTCAATGCTTACCAAAACATCATTAATAGCACCTTGTTGTGATTGTTCCAGTGCTACATCTGTACTGAGTCGGCATTCAGCTACGTTCACATTCTACTCTATCTTTCCTAAGGACTTCTAATAATCTATTGGATTGTCCCTGGGAACATCCCTCCGGTTATGGTTGGATCATAGGATGTATACCTAACCACCCTTTCGACACCAATAACGTCATGAATTAAAGATGTTGTGGGTATTTTATCGTAACAATAAACCACTTTAAATTCTAACAAAGTGTTTGAAAAACAGTTAACACCTTGCTAGTTTTGTCGTTTCAAAAAAACTCCCCCTACACATGTGCATTGAAATGCGAAAGATTTAAGTAGACATTTTGCACATGTGGGTAAGATTTAAAGTGCTTGAGTCTTTAGAGATACCAAATTTGATTAAAATATATCGCGAAAAAAGAGTCTTGAAAACTTTGGGAGAAAAATGTGTCAAACATAGCATGAATTAGGAAAGCTCCCCCTCAAAACTTGATCCAAATAAATTGTCATTGTGAGGATGTGATCCAATTTCGCTTTATGAGGATGGGAGTTGTTGAACACAAAATTTTTGACATATTTTGAATAATCATTGACAAACTCTGGAAAAAATTATGTCCAACGCTTTTTGAAAAATCACAACATTCCAAACTTTTGAAGAAATGGTTTTTCAAAAGTATAAACTTGAGTTCATAGACTTTGAATGTCTTGACAAATCCACTCAAGTGTAAGAAGATTTCTCTTCTTTTTCTGAGGGTAAGAGCACTAAATCATACACTCCCCCGTGAATATAGATCTAGGTTGCAATCTGAAAGTGATTACAATATATTGTGTTAAGCTTAAAACGTTGAATGTTTTGTGACAAGGTCAACCCAAGATAGATTTCTCTACCCATTTTTGGAAATATTGTCCAAAATAGACGATTTCCTTTATTAAAAATAGAAATGACATGTTTTGAGCGACATTTCTAGGCATGTCCATATTATCGATACTGAAAGACATGTCGAGAAGAATATTTTTGGATTTTCAAAGATTTTTAATTTTGTGTTTTGTTTTTATATGTTTTATATTTTTGTATTTTGTTTTTCCATAGATATTTATAAGTAGATGTTTGAAAGATTAATCAAGCAGGCACCTTTGCCAGAATCTCCAGGTCTGCTGGAGTCAAACATCTCATACCAATTTGCCTAACGAGGTACTCAAACCTATCTTTCGACAGAGCTTTTGTAAACAAGTCGGCTAATTGGAAATCCGTTCCAACAAAGTATAACTCAACAATAGAACTTGTTCCTTTATGATGTGATATCTGACATCAATGTGCTTCGTGCGGGAATGTTGTACCGGATTGCAGCAGATGGCTATGGCGTACTTTGGTCACAGTACATAGGTACTTTATCAAAGTGGAAGCCATAATCCATGAGATGTGTTCACATCCAAAGAACTTGAGCACAACACGCAGATAGAGACACATACTCCGCTTCGGTTGATGAAGGTGACGCGTAATCCTACTTCTTGTAAGACCATCCCACAAGCTTATCTTGACCTAGAAATTATGCACCACCAGAAGTACTTTTTCGTGTATCAAGACACCCTGCATGATCAGAATCTGAATAGGCCGTTAGAAAGAAACCTGTTTCCCTCGGATACCAGAGTCCCAAATGAATGGTATTCTTGAGGTACCGAAAGATCCGTTTAACCTCCTTGAGGTGCTTTTTAGTGGGTCGTGCTTGATATCGTGCATAATAACACGTAGCATGTGATATATCTGGTCGACTTGCTGTTAAGTACATGAGGGAGATGATCATGGAACGATATTTTGTTTGATCTATGGCATTTCCCTCCAAGTCAGTATCTAGCGATGTGGTTGATAATGGTGTCCCAACGGGGTAACATGAAGTCATACCATGCTTTTTTATTATCTCTTGACAATACTTAGCTTAGTTTATAAAGATACCACTTGGGGATTGGTGAACTTGAATTCCTAGAAAGAATTTTAGTTCGCCCATCATTGACATTTCAAATTTGTTGGGCATTACTTTTTCAAACCATTTTCAAAGTTTTGGGTTTGTAGACCCGAAAATAATGTCATCAACATAAATTTGCACAAGCAAAATGTCATCCCCGTATTTATAAGAGAACAAAATTAGATCAATGGAACCTTTTGAGAAACCTTTGGATACCAGAAATTTTGAGAGCTCATCGTATCACGCCCTTAGAGCTTGCTTGAGTCCATAAAGTGCTTTGTGGAGACGATACATCTTGTCAGGATAATGAGGATTAATGAATCCTTCTGGCTGTGTGACATAGACTTCTTTCTTTAAAGGACGGTTAAGAAACGCTGTCTTTACGTCCATTTGATAAAAAGTGAATCCCATATGTGCAACATAAGCAAGGAAAATCATGACCGCTTCCATACGAGCAACTGGTGAAAATGATTCGTCAAAACCAATTCCCTCTTTCTTGCCATACCCCTTAGCCACTAGCCTAGCTTTGTTCTTGATGGTTGTGTTTTCTTCATTCATCTTGTTTTTCCAGACACAACGAAGATTTAATGGAATCACATCGTATGGTCTGTCAACAAGTTCCCAGACTTTAATTCTTTCAAATTGAAGAAGTTCACTTTGCATCGATTCAATCCAAGCATGATCAGCCATGGATTCTTTGATGTTTTTCCGTTCAGATGTACTCACGGCGAGTGCGAACATACAAACATCACCATCGGTTTCTAATTGTCGTCTTGTACGAACAAGCTGTGAAGGGTTTCCAATTACTTGAACCAAAGGATGATCTCCGGTCCAATGATGTGTTGAAGGATGTCGTTGATAAAACGTAGGCATATTTAACGGATCAACATGGCGAGTAGAAGACCCTCTAGTTTCATGTACCGATGTACCGAATGGATTGTGAAAATCGTCATCGTCGGATAATGCATCGTATGCTTGATTTGTGTTCTCTGGAGCAATGACAATAGTTGTGGATGTTGTAGGATCATTTGTTGAAGCGATATTCTGAGGAGGAAAGTCTGCAACAACCCGTGTAGAAGTAGATGAAGTTGTTTCCTTTTGTTGACGATGATCGGTATCATCATTCTTATCATGAGTGACAGCGGAAGACTTTGATACAACATATTTCTCCCCCGTGAAATATTCAGCAAACATTGGTCCATATAACATTTCCAACTCTTCAAGTGTCGCGTCCACTGTCATATCTGCTGTTGGAACATTTCCTTGAACCAGCTTTGAACTTGATGGCTCATTGTTGTGGTCTCGAGTTTCGAGTTCCGTGCGGTTGTGCACAGAAGTATTTTGTCTTTGTGGATCGGTAATTAAACTACTTTGTTCAAGTGCCATTTCTTGCAATTCATCATATCTGACATGAATAGTCTCGATTATCAGTTTTGTTCTCTTGTTGTACACTCTATATCCCTTAGACTGAGTTGCATATCCTACTAGGATGCATGCATGACCTTTCTCTTTCATGTTGTCCAGATTTTCATCATCTCGAATTATGTAACACGTACATCCAAAAACATGAAGGTGTTTGAGTGAAGGTTTGCGATCATTAATTATGTGATATGGTGTCTTTTCGTGTCTTGGGATAATTAAGGAACAGTTTTGTGTGTAACATGCGGTTGACACGGCATCGGCCCAAAAGAATAATGGTAGTTTTGAAGCAGATAATAATGTTCGAGCAGCCTCAACTAAAGTGTGATTTCGTCTTTCAACAACTCCGTTTTGTTAAGGTGTTCGAGCAATAAATGTTTCATGTTCAACCCCTTCGGCTTCAAAATAATTCTTTAGAGTTAAATTCAAGAATTCTGTACCTCTGTCAGTACGTACCACTTTTACTTGAGCTTGAAGACCACGTTGTATCAGTTTAAGAAGTTGATGAGAACTTCGGGTGTTTCATCCTTAGATCTCAAGAAGTGAGTCCACATGTACCTTGAGTAGTCAACGATAATTACCATAACATATTTCTTCCCATTGATGCTTTGAACACGCATGGGGCCACACAAATCTATATGAAGAAGATCTAACCGTCCTTTAGAGCTGGGTGTAGTCTTTGTCTTGAAACTACTCCGCTTAGCTTTACAAAGCTCACAAGAAGAACAAAGATGATCTTTGATGAATTTCAAGTTTGGAAGGACTCTCACAATATTTTTCTTGGAAATCAAGTTGATGGTATCAAAGTTAAGATGAGATAATCGTTGATGCCATAACAAATCTTGATTCGTTGAAGCTTTAGCCATGAAATAAATTGGAGTTGGAGAAGTGGAGTCTTGAAGTGAAATAGTGTAGAGATTAGTACCCCGTGAACCGGTGAGTAATTCATTCCCATCATAATCACGAACAAAACATATCTTCTTTCTAAAAGCAACCTCCAAATTCGCATCACAAAATTGACCAACCGAGAAAAGATTGTGATTGAGCCCTTCGACGTAGTAAATCCTTTTGATTATGATATTCCCTTGAACCAAATCTCCATATCCTAGGATCAATTGAAATTGATCATTTTCGAATCGGACCATACCCATGAACTTCTCCACAAAGTTAATTAGAAGCTTGAGATTCCTCGTCATGTGCTTTGTGCATCCGGAGTCCAGTATGAAAAGAATTATTTCGATCACCTTATCAATTGGCTCGGTATCAAAGATAGGACTATTGTCATCTTCAGTGACGTTAAGGACCTCATGAATCTTTGCCATGTATGAATAATGTACCTCGAGTTCTTGGTCGGAGAGTTCACCGTCTGTATCGTCAAGCATTTCTCCTTCCTTAGCTGATAACTTGATCCCAGCTTCCATCTTCTTGCACAACAACATCTTTTCCTTATAATAACCATAATCTTTAACCCTCTTTGGTTGTCGGCATTCCCTAGCCAAATGACCAAAACCTCTACAGTTAAAACACTGAATCCCACTTTGTTGCACAACTTGAGTACCAACAGTTTCCCTATTTCCAACAACAGTAGCAACCCTATGATGATCATACTTAGCGGGTTGTCGATCATACTTTGGAGGACTCTCAGCACGCCTTCGTGTGCCATTCTGTGGAGGACTCTGTGCATAGGTGTTCCTCGGGTTTGATGATGTTCTGAGGTTGTTGTTGGTGGGTTCGTTAGTTTTCTTGTATTGTTTCATAATGAAAGCCATTTGTTGCTTGAATTCCCTATCCTTTTGAGCTAGTTCTTCATCACTGTCTTCTTTGGATGATTGCTCAGGTGTGGGTGATGGTGCTCTTGCAACTTCTTTGCCTCAGGATCTTGTTGGAGCATGTGACTTAGAGACGCTGGATGATCGTGGTGATGATGATTGAGTAGAGTAGGCCTTTGAAGCACGAGTACGATAATCTGGGTAATGTTGAGTGGTAGATACCAAAGAAAGTAGATTTGAAACCTTTGCAACTCGTTCAGCTTGAAGTTCATTTGCCTCATTTTGAAATTGTTTCAAAATGTCAAAGAGCGTGTGATATGAAACTTCGTCTAACTTTTGTTGTTGTTTCACCAAGGTGACAAACCGTGTCCACTCTGGTTGAAGTTGCTGTAGAAATTGGACATTGACTTGCATGGTGGAAAGTTGCAAGTTGTTTCGGGTCATGTCATTCATCACTTTGTTGAATCAGGAGTAATAAGAATCAGACGATTCCCCATCCTTTGAAGTAAACTTGCCAATGTTCCAAAACATCTTAGTTTTCATATCTTGTTTGTTAAGTGATTCACCTTGTTGCAATCTTTCAATAGCCGTCCACATTTCTTTAGCAGTAGGGCAGGCATCAACCATGGAATAAATGTCATCTCCAATGCCACTTAGAATTAAATAAATTGCTTCCTTCTCTGCATCAAGCCAAGCATGGTTCTCTGGTGTGAGGTCGTTACTCATTTCAGTACATTCATATGCGGGTTGTTCGTCACTTGTGTATGTGGCTGGTACTGCAGGAACTTGTATCCTTGAGAATTTATAAGGTCCATAAAAAATGCATTGCCTTAAAGCATCACCGTTAGGTTTTTTGTCAAGATAACGTAGAAAACGGGATTTCCATTTATCATATCGACCAGACACAAGCATTGGTGGTCTCTCTTTGTTACTCGCCACCATGATGTTGTTGTTCGTCACATGATATTCTGCAGTAGAATCCATCTCAATATTCTTTGAAATGATTAAGAGTATATGGATCTTAACTAGATGTTAGAGTGATTGTTGTTGAAGGGAAAAAGTGTTGAAATCCGTTAAAAAATGTTCCCGAACAAGTATTCAGTCGCAATACCAAAGATTCTGTCGCAATATCTAAACCTTGTCGCAATAACACAAAGATTCTGTCGCAATACCCAATCAAGTATTCTGTCGCAATACCCAAACAAGTATTATGTCGTAATAACAAAGAGTCTGTCGCAATGACGCAAAGTGAGTTGTCGTAATACCAAAGAATCTGCCGTAATACCACAAAGTGAGTTGTCGTAATACCAAAGAATTTGTCGCAATGACACAAAGTGAGCTGTCTCAATACCAAAGAATCTATCGCAATGACACAAAGTGAGTTGTCGTAATATGTCGGGAATCTAAGTTCAGTAGATTCCCTGTATCATAGATTTAAAGACAAATCAAGTTGTTATATATTAACTTGCCTGTGCCTAGGAGGCAGGAAAGTATCGCAAGACTCACAAAGATCTAAGTCTCTGTGAGCAACCTCAGAGGAGTCCATGTCAGAGACATTGTCAAGGAAGTCGAAGATTACTTAAAGACATACTCATTGGCTGTGATGGATAACAACCAAGATGTATCAGGGACTCTAAGGGGTTGAGGGTTAACAGGGGTGGCAATACCGTGTTAACACTCAACACACTTTGGACATACCTTAGTGTGTACTAGACTATGATGAAAAGGGAAACTGTGTCAGCTCTGTTCCCTAAAGCATTATGGCAGACTACCAAGAATAGAAGAGCATCTTGTGACAGAGGTCTGACTAGTGTCTGTCTAGTGTAGTCACCATCAGCCAGTACTTGGAGTCAACCTCGTACCACTATAAATAGGTTATGTAGCCTAGCGTTAATGTTCAACACTTTGATATAATTCCCACATTAAATCTTAGAACTTATAGAACCAAACAGTTGCGACTGTGTTCATAAGTTAGGTTTTAGTTTGTTTAAAGTGTGCACAACACATTGTCATCAAACGGTGTTATCCATAACACTTGTAATTCTTTATTATACAATAATAAGTATTACGTTTGAAAAGTAATTAAGTGTGTTGATTAGTTAAGTTTATTGTTTCAATCATAGTTTAGGGACTTTCAATTGGTATCAGAGCGGTGTTTGATTTTAAAACCTTCATAAACATCGTTCTAAGTTTTATAATCAAGATCCACCATGCCTGAAACAAGCAATACACCACCGTCTTCTGGGAACAACAACAATGCACCACCAACTTCACCAAGACTCACTCCTCCACCTCCAAATGAAGATGATTTACCTCAACTTCTTGACTCAAGAGTCGGATCTCGTGTCACCAATGTACCAGTCTTTGATGAAGAAGATTTTGCAAGTTGGAAGAGTCAATTCCTCATGTATCTCGACGGACTTGAACCATTTCTTCTAGAAATTCTAGATAATGGACCTTATGTTCCCATGTCGCTCACCTCTACTGATGAGAATCCTCTTCCCAAACCTCTCAAGCAGTGGACTCCAGCTGATATGAAATTGGCAAACCAAGACAAACGTCTCAAGAGCATCATTATATGCTATCTTCCTAAACACATCATGAAGTCTGTAATTCAGTGTCCTACAGCCAAAAAAATGTGGACAGACCTTATCCTTGGTCATGAAGGGCCCTCTAAAACCGGAGAAACCAAGATTCAGGCACTCAGACTTCAGTTCAATGCTTTCAAGGCTGAAGATTCTTCTCAATGACCTTGCTATGAATGACGTCACCATTGGTCAAGCTGAAATTAATGCCACATTTGTCAACAGCCTTCCAAGAAAATGGCTGAGTATAAATTAGACTCAGAGAGCCAATAACTCAATAAAAAATGACACCTTAGCTCAGCTTTATGGAAAGTACAATTATGAAGAAGGGCTGATTGATACCATATAAAAATCAGAGACTGAAAGATTTGTAGTTCAGGGAGCAACATCCAAAGCTTTGATTTCTACCCCACACCCTCATGACAGCGACTTTGATGTTGAAGAAGACACACGTAGAAGCCAAGAGTTCTTGACAGACCTTAATGCTGAATTTCATGAAAGAGCCTTGCTAGCTAATCAAAGGATATTCTACAAAAGATCAGGGAGAGTAGGATCAGCTAGCAAACAAACCGACAAATCAAAAGAAACTTGCTTTGCCTGTGGAAAACTTGGACACTTTCAAAAAGATTGTCCTTCCATAAAGACATCCTCACCTTCTTATCCATCATCTTCCACCAAACCTTACAAGTTCAAGTCACAACATAACAACTCATCTCACAAATTCAACTCCTCAGACAATGAGAAGAAGGATTACAAAAACAAGTATAAGGCACTTAAAGCTGAGTTAGAACAGATGAATTTGAAGCTTGAAGCTCTGTCTAAGAACAAAGCGGGTGATAAAAAGACAGAGAAAGGGTTGGTAGCTGAAGCATATGATTGGAATGATGAGCCGCTGACCTCAAATGAGGAAGATACTACTAGAGTAAGGGCTTTCATGGCAATAGATGAGGATGAACCAGCTGTTGGGAAAGGAGATGCAAGATCAGGATAATAGGTTGACATCACTATGAAAAAGGTACGTAGGCTTCTATCTATGTCTGAAAGTGATGAACGCAAACATGTCCTTGATTACACTATTGTTGATTTACACTTTGTTGAGGAACAAAGAAAGAACTTGCTAGATAAGTTTCACTCTATTAAACATGAAATGTTAACTGCTAAGGCTGAATGTGAAACTCTCAAACAAGTTAATTCTGAAAAGATATCTCTTCAAAACGAAGTTAATAGGTTAACCTTAAAGAATAGTGCCTTAAATGATCAAGTATCTGAATTAAATAAGGTTATAGAAAAATGGTTGTGCAGTAGGTTCACTATACATGAATTGCTTAATGATGAACTACCTACTGATATTAAAAGGGATATCTCTGCCAAGAAAAATAAGTTAAAATTCTCACCAAACCCAAAGAGATTGTTTTTAAATCTACAGAGACAATTCATATGTCAGATCCCCTCTTGACTGATGTCTCTGTCTCTGGAGATGTGGTTGATTTACCACCCTTACCAAAACTCTCAGGAGTTGAACCCATAAGCTCTTCTAGAGGAGCTAAGGCTGAACCCAAAGCAGATGTTGAGAAACCACCAGCTAAGGTATTTGTTGTTCCTGCTAAACAATCAGTTAAGCAAGTTGCCTTTAAGCCTGTCTCAACTAAATCTGATAACAAAGTTGATTCCTCAACTGAAGAACGCCTGTTCTCATTAATGAAAGAAGTATAACTCTTGAAACAACATATTAAGCCTTCCGCTGAATGCTCTGCTTCCCATGAAACTAAGTCTATTCTAGGAGAACCCAAATGTGAAAGGATAGTCAAACCTTACTGCAATATTTGTAAAAACTCTCATCACATGACCATAGATCATGATAGACAAATGGTTGTTACGAGAGCTCAAACACCTTCTAGGGATAGACAACAGACTTCTAGGAGACAAAAAGGTAACTACAGACCTTATCCTCCTTGTAAATTTTGTGGATTCATAGACCATCACTCAGATGAGTGTAGTGACTTTCCAAGATGTGATATCTGTGGAAGGTTCACCCATGAGACAGCTAACTGTCCTTCCCTTCGTAAAAAGTTATACGGGAACTCAAGAGTTGCTAATCGGCAATTCAGGGAACCCACTGGAAAGTGGGTTCACCATAGGAACTAACTTGTTTCTATATATCTGCGCAGAAACATCTTAAGGAATTTGTATGGTATCTAGACATTGGCTGTTCTAGACACATGGCAGGGATTCGACAATACCTGCACAGATACTCAAAGGAGACAGGTCCTAAAGTGGTGTTTGGGGATAATTCTTCAGGCGACACAGAGGGATACGACTCAGTTAACTACAATGGGATAACTTTTACAAGGGTTAAATATGTGAATGGTCTTAAGAACAATCTTATTAGCATCAGCCAATTATGTGATGCTGACTACAAGGTTTTGTTTACTAAGACTTAGGGAACCATATTTAACAAGAACAATGATGTGGTGCTTATTGCACCAAGAAGGAGAGATGTGTATGTCATCAACATGGCTACTTGCTCTAATGACAGCTCCAACTGTTTTCTAGCCAAAGCCTCTGAAAGTGTCAATTGGCTGTGGCACAAAAGACTGTCTCATCTCAACTTTAAGAACATCAACAAGATAGCCACACAAAACCTGGTTGCTGGTCTACCTTCAGTAATGTTTTCTAAAGACAAGACTTGTTCAGCTTGTGTCAAGGGAAAGCATCACATGTCTTCTTTTAAGACCAGGCAATCATTCTCTATCGACAAGTGCTTACATATCCTTCACATGGATTTGTTTGGACCTGTCAAACATGAGACCATTAATCACAACAAATACACCTTGGTCATAGTTGATGAGTTTTCAAGGTATACATGGGTTTTCTTCCTCAGAAGGAAAAGTGATGCTGCTGATACCATCATGTCCTTCATCAGACAGGTTGAAAATATGAATGATGTTAGAGTCAAAGCTCTAAGAAGTGATAATGGTACCGAATTCAAGAATCAACAACTTGAAGTCTTGTGTGATGAAAAGGGAATATCACAAAACTTCTGTTCAGCTGGCACCCCTGAACAAAATGGTATGGCTGAAAGAAGAAACAGGACTCTGATTGAAGCAGCCAGAACTATGTTAAATGGTGCAGCTTTACCAAAGCAATTTTGGGGAGAAGCTGTTCACACTGCTTGATACACCCAAAACAGGTCAATCATTGTCAAGAGACATGGCAAAACTTCCTATGAAGTTTTCAGAAATAGAGCTCCAGATATCACTTATTTCCACGTTTTTGGATGCCCTGTGTTTATTTATAACTACAGGGATAAACTTGGAAAATTTAATGAAAAAGCTGATGATGGTTTCTTCTTAGGATACTCTCCCACTGCCAAGGCATTCAGAGTATTCAATACTAGAAGACAAGAAGTAGAAGAAACCTTTCATGTCAGATTCAATGAAGACGATGATGTCATACAGAGAACAGGAATAGAGGGTGATGAAATTGATTTTAATGAAAACGTGACCTTCCCAAGTGATGAATTCTCAGAACCAAGACCTCCCTATCATCACCATCATCACTCCAACACTCTCACTCCTTATGTTCCTGCTTTTGACCCTCTGTCAACACACAACATTGAAGTTCCTTCTTCTCAGGCACTTGATGAAGAAGAACCACGGCCTTCTTGTAGTCCTTCTTCCTCAACTACTAAAGATAACTCACCAATTCTTCAAATCCCTAGAGACTCTCCTGCTGACAATGAATCTGTACCCCTTGATATAGCTGAAGTTGACACAGATACTAAGGTCATCTTTGAAGAAAGTCCTCCTATTCAGCAGGATGAAACTCAAATAGTGCAAGCTACCCCCACAAACGTCCCTGTCCATGATTCCCCAGCTCCTCAAACTAAATGGTCAAGAGATCAACACATCCTTCTTGTCAACATTATTGGGGAACCTAATGCAGGGGTTACTACTAGACAGCGAATTCATGACTCAGAGTCAGCCTGAGCCAAATAATGTCTCTTTGCTGAATTTCTCTCTTAAATTGAACCTAAGAGAGTAGTTGAGGCTCTGATGGAAGATGGGTGGGTAGCTACTATGCAGGAAGAAATTAATCAGTTCAAAAGGAACAAGGTATGGACTCTAGTGCCAGCTCCACCTGGTAAGAACATCACAGGCACTAGATAGATTTATAGAAACAAGATGGATGAAATTGGAAGCATCATCAGAAACAAGGCCAGGCTGGTGGAACAGGGGTATACACAGACTGAAGGGATTGATTATGATGAAACGTTTGCTCCTGTGGCAAGACTTGAAGCCATCAGAATCTTCCTTGCTTATGCGGCATATATGAACTTCACTGTGTATCAGATGGATGTTAAGAGTGCCTTCCTCAATGGAGATTTGGTTGAGGAAGTTTATGTTACACAACCTGAAGGATTCGAGAATAGCGAGTTTCCTAATCATGTGTACAGACTACACAAAGCCATGTATGGGCTGAAACAACCTCCAAGAGCATGGCATGAAACTCTTTCTAATTTTTTAACTGAAAATAAATTTGTCAAGGGTTCCATTTATAAAACACTGTTTACCTTCAAGGACAAGAGTGATTTCATCATTGTGCATATTTATGTGGATCATATCATCTTTGGGTCAACTAATGTTAATCTTAGTAAACGTTTTGCTAAACTAATGACCAAGAAATATGAGATGAGTATGATGGGTGAATTAACTTACTTTTTGGGTTTTCAAATTAAATAATGTCCTAAGGGAATCTCAATCTGTCAAGAAAAGTATGTTAAAGATTTACTTAAAAAATATGACTTAGCTGATTGTGCATCAATGAAATACCCCATTCTTCCACCCAAGAACTTGGGTCCTGATGAGTCAGGGGTCTCTGTTAATGAGACATTATACAGAGGCATGATTGGGTCACTCATATATTTAACAGCTAGTCGTCCTGATATCTAATTCTCCACATGTCTCTGTGCAAGGTACCAAGCTAACCCAAAAGAATCCCATCTAGTGGTTGTTAAGAAAATTTTCAGGTAGCTCAAAGGAACAACCTCCCTAGGTCTATGGTATCCCAAGGAATCAGGCTTTGATCTCAAGGCCTATTCAGATTCAGACTATGCTGGATGCTGTATTGACAGGAAAAGCACCTCAGGTAGCTGTCAAATCCTAGGAGGAAAATTGGTTGGATGGAGTGCTAAGAAGCAAAACTCTTTGGCCATGTCATCAGCTGAAGTAGAATATGTTGTTGCTGCCAGCTGTTGCGCTCAGGTGCTCTGGATGAAGAGTCAATTGGCTGACTATGAGATCCTATATGACAAAGTACCAATCTTCTGTGACAACACCAGTGCCATTGCCATCTCCAACAACCCTGTTCTTCACTCTTGAACCAAACACATTGATATCAGGTATCATTTTATCAGGGATTGATAGGTGTGAAAACACCCATCCTTTTAGCACTTATTGCTTGCTAAAACGAGACCAAAACGCGTATTTAGTGTCATTTATTTGGAATTATGCGTGCTTTGTGTGTTTGTTGTGTTTCCAGAGCCAACTGGATAAATATTGAAGAAAACATGGGATTACATGGGTTTTATCGAAGAAAAAGATGAAAAGAAGAAGTCTATAGTCCAAGAGATGCAAAGGATTTGAAGTAAATGGGCCTATTTGAAGATCTATCGAAGAAAAGGACCAAAGAGGGAAGATTTACATATGTCAAAGAACTCAAGTCTATTAAACAAAGAAATTAAAAGACGAGTTGAATTTATTCATCGACAAATCTCGAATCAGAATCAAAAACGTCAACTCTACTAAAAAAAACGAGAAGACAAAAAGAGAGGAGAAAAGCCCACTCACCAACCAAGCTCAAGGCCTATAAATAGACCATTCCCTTCACATTTTAAAACTAGTCTCATTTTTTCTGTTTCTTTCTTCCTGTTTCGTAGGAAAAACCAACACCACTAGGGTGTTTGGTGATTTTTATTGTCCTTTGATCTTGTAAGTTTAATCTTTCCTTTGATTGTTTAAACCTGAATCTTTCAATACAATCTTTCATTTAATCTTGTTCTTTCTTTTCTTGTTGATTCATAGTTCTAAGTTTTCATTTTGTTGATTTTGATTCCTAAAAACAAGTGGGTTTTGTATTTTTGTTGATTTGGTTTGATGTTTATCATTAGTAAATGATTAGTGGTTAGTTTGGTTGAATCCTTAGATTTAACATTGTTGATTTTGGTAAAAATTCGTATTGTCAAGTTCCCCTGTTCTTCGCGTCTTTCATTTCCCCAGATTCCGAATGAACTAATCATTCCGAACCAAGGATTTGTTAAAAACATTCCGAACCAGCTTTCCTTTCTAGTTATTCCGAATCAAGTAAGTTTTCCGAACCAACAAAACATTCCGGATGAGCAACACATTCTGAATGAGTATTCTTTGTTAATTATTCTGGATCAGCAGTCATTCCGAACGAAAAACCTTATTCCGAACGAAGGGTTTTCTAATTATTCTGGATGAAGGAATATTCCGCATGAGCACTTTGTTTTAAATTATTCCGAATCAAGCTTTTCATCACTTTATTCTGAGTCAACAGTTATTCCGAATGAGGCTTATGTTTTAATTATTCCGGATCAAAAGATATTCCGGATAAGCAAGGTATATTCCGAATAAGCAATATGTTCCGAATGAAGGGGGTATTCCGCATGAGTTAGTATTCCGGATGAAGGGTTTTTCCGCAAAGACTTATTATTCCGCATGTGTTTTGAATATTCCGAGTAAAGGATTTTATTCCGAATCAGCTGTTTTTCCAAGTTAAGGTATTTACTGTTTTAAGTTTAATTCGAGCTTTATTGTTATTAATTGCTTTAGGCTTATTTTTACTATTTCACGCGTTTACCTTTTAATTAGAAATAGATCAAAAGCTCCCCCTTTTAGTTACCTAGAACAACAATTCCACTTTGAACCGTGATCAATTCGAGAAGATACCGAGAACGAAAAACGACAGATATAATTGGGAACGAGCAACACAAAGAAAGATTTTGCAAAAGCTACCTTTTTAATTAACTAAAATTCGGTTATTAAAATGGCACCGCTGCCGGCTCTTTTCGTAAGGATCAACGGTTTCTTGTGAGAAAATTGGATTTTGGGAACCGTTCTTTCGGGAACGTTATTTTCAAGTACAAAAATTTTCAAAAACCCATAAAAATTTAAAATTTTCAAAAAACACAAAAAAATTAAAAAACCTATAAAAACCAAAAATATTTTCTCTTGCATTTTCTTTTTTAGTGTATGCGTACCCGATCAACGTCCTATCCCGAGACTCTCGATAATTTAGACATGGCCGGTGTACAAAACAACAATAATAATCCACCCCACCCCAACATGAATAATCTACCCCAACCCGACTTACGAACCATGGAGGAGCTATGCCAACCTACGATGAATGGACGTGGAGGACCGATTGCGCCGATGCAAATCACGGCTCAGGAGTTTTGGTTGAAACATCACATGATCCAACAAGTGAAAACTAATCCATTTCGCGGATTGCCGGATGATGATGCCAACAAGCACCTCGACAAATTCATTACCATTACTCAAAGCATGAAGATGCCTGATGTTTCTATCGATGTACTTCGCCTTCAACTATTTCCCCACACGCTTTCTCACCATGCCGAAAAATGGTTTGACCGTCTCCCAAAGAATTCTATTCTTACTTGGGACGACATGACTCAACGAGTTTTGTCGCGCTACTTTCCACCATCCATGGTCACGAGCCTTCGTAACCAAATTAGTGAATTCATGCAAGACAATGATGAATCGCTCTTTGATGCTTGGGAACGCTACAATGATTTGATCGACCGTTATCCGAACCATAACATGCTCCCCGTCACTCTCATTGATACTTTCTACAATGGTCTCACTTTTCGTGATCGTGACACGATCAATGCGGCCGCCGGTGGTACTTTTATGAAAAGGAGACCGGAGGAGTGTAGAGAGTTGATTGAAAACATGACTACTCACCACAAGAATTGGGATTCATCCGCATCCTCAAGATCTAATCCGAGAGTCAATGTTTCATCTACTTCTTCCACCACCGACATGTCCGCCATGGAACGAGCCATTATCGAAATGAGCAAAAATATGCAAATTTTGGCTACTAACCATACTCAACAAGCTAAAGCCGTTGCTAATTCTTGTGAAACATGTGGTGGTCCTCATTCCTACATTGATTGTCCTTCTACTCAAGGCAATTTTTGTAAAAACGTTAACGCGGCATACGGTACTTATCCCACGGGAGGCTATCAAGCTCGTCCTCAAGGAGACCGTAATTTGCTAAGTTATCGTTCAAACAAATATCTTTCACCACCCGGTTTTACTCCTCAAAACTAAAACCAACAACAAAGCTATAACCGAAATAACCAAACCCAACCTCGTGCTAACAATCAATATCAATTCCAAAGAAACCCATATCCACCTCAAGGAAATTCTCAAGCTTACCAAGCTCCACCTCACAATCAACCGATGGCATTGAATCAAGACATCGAGACGTTCATGAGGACTAATAGAGAGATGGTGACGAATCTTCAGAGTCAATTTATCAACTTGAAGGGAGACATGGCGAAACAAGGGAGCGATATTCGAGCCGAGCTAAGGAATGACATGGCGAAACAAAGCAATGATATTCGCGCAGACATGAGAGACTCTTTCAGCACTCAAGCGGATAATATACGTGATATGATCGGTTCGCTTTTCCAAGGTAATCAACCCTCTTCTTCGGGTACTCTTCCGAGTAACACCGTTGCTAATCCAAGAGGGGAGATGAAAGCAATCACCACTCGTAGTGGAAAAGGTTATACGGAACCCGAGCTTCCTACAACTCCACCCGTGATTGTGAACAAGGAAAAAGAGCCACGTTCCTCACCTCATTTGCCTTCTACCCCCATTCCCCCACCACCCGCGGTTGTGAGTGATCCTACTCCCCTAAATCCTTCCTCTTCATCCGACATACCTTATCCTTCAAGGTTGAGGAAAGAGAAGCAAAAGAGCAAGGATGATATTTAAGTTTCAAACTTTCTCAAAATGTTTAAACAATTGAATTTCAACATCTCCTTCGCTGAGGCTCTCGCTCACATGCCTAAATATGCGAAGATGTTTAAAGATCTTCTTAGTGACAAGGAAAAACTTCTTGATATTGATAATACCCAACTTAACGAGAATTGCTCCGTGATTCTCTTAAGGAAATTGCCCACCAAACTTGGTGATCCGGGTCGCTTCTTGATTCCTTGCAACTTCCCAGGAGTAGAGAATTGCATGGCTCTAGCCGATCTAGGTGCTAGTATAAACTTAATGCCTTTAAGTGTTTGGAAGCAATTATCTCTCCCTGAGCTAGTACCCACCAAAATGACTTTGGAATTAGCTTACCGTACGGTTGCTTATCCAGTGGGGATAGCCGAAGACGTCTTCGTTGGCGTTGACAAATTCACCTTCCCGACTGATTTTGTTGTCGTTGACTACGAGATGGATCCTCGTGTTCCATTAATCGTTGGACGTCCCTTCTTGAGGACCGGTCGCACTCTCATTGATGTAGCCGCGGGCGAAATAATCATGATAGTTGGTGACGATAAAATTATCTTCAACATGGGTAAGCTTTCTAAGCAACCTTATTCATATGAGAGTGTTAATGCCATTGATGTTCTCGATGAGGCTTGTGAAGAACACTTTCATGATGCTTGCAAAAGTAATCTTTCTTCTCGACCCAATGTTGAGACCGTTGCCTCAATCGCTCCGTCATTAACTCCTTTTGGAGAAAGTGACTTTCTTTTGGATGATTTTGAAGCTAGCTTGGGTCCTCTTGATCTTAAATATGATGATTCTCCCACCGATTGGGAAGAAGACATTCGTACAATTGAGAAACTTCTCAATGAAGACCCTTTCTCTCCTCCTTCTCCTAAAGAGGTGACTAATGATGATCCATCGTTAGTTACACCATCTATTGAGGATCCTCCCACTCTTGAGCTTAAGGACTTACCTCCTCATATCGAGTATGTTTTCTTAGAAGGCAATGATCAACTTCCCGTTATCATTGCTAAGGACTTAAAAGCCGATGAGAAAACTCGTCTCATTGAAGTTCTCAAGAAACATAAAAGAGCTATCGCTTGGAAAATCTCCGATATTCGCGGAACTGATCCTCACTTTTGCACACATAAAATTCTCATGGAGGACGACTTTAAGCCCATCATTCAAAGCCAACGAAGGGTGAATCCTAAAATCCATGACGTTATCAAAAAAGAGGTTATCAAACTTCTTGATGCGGGCATGATTTACCCTATCTCGGATTCACCATAGGTTAGTCCAGTCCATTGTGTGCCTAAGAAAGGCGGAATCACCGTTGTGCCCAATCAAAACAACGAGTTGATTCCTAAACGTCTCGTTACTGAGTGGAGAGTTTGTATAGACTATCACAAACTCAATGATGCCACGAGAAAAGATCATTTTCCTCTTCCTTTTATGGACCAAATGCTTGAACGTTTAGCGGGTAATGAATATTACTGCTTTCTAGATGGTTTCTCGGGTTATTTCCAAATACCCATCGATCCCCAAGATCAAGAGAAGACAACATTCACTTGTCCCTATGGCACATTTGCTTACAAAAGAATGCCTTTTGGCTTATGCAATGCCCCCGGGACTTTCCAAAGGTGCATGTTGGCTATCTAACATGACATGGTTGAGCAAACCATAGAAGTCTTCACGGATGATTTCTCGGTCTTTGGGGATTCATTCTCTTCTTGCCTTGCCAATTTAGAACGTAAGCTTAAGCGGTGCGAAGACACTCGCCATGTTCTCAATTGGGAAAAATGCCATTTTATGGTAAAAGAAGGCATTGTGCTAGGACACAAAATCTCAAAAGCCGGTCTTGAAGTGGACCGTGCTAAAGTGGATGTCATAGCCAAATTACCTCAACCTTCAACCGTGAAGGGTGTGAGAAGTTTTCTTGGTCATGCGGGCTTCTATCGTCGATTTATTCAAGACTTCTCTAAAATCGCTCGCCCGATGACCCACCTCTTGGAAAAAGATACTCCTTTTATCTTTTTCAAAGAGTGTATTGAAGCCTTCAATCTTCTTAAGGATAAGCTAATTAAGGCACCGGTCTTGGTTACCCCTAATTGGGAGCTACCTTTTGAGTTGATGTGCGATGCTAGCGACTTTGCTATTGGAGAGGTTTTGGGACAAAGGATCAACAAACACTTCCAACCAATCCATTATGCTAGCAAGACAATGACAGGGGCTCAATTGCATTATACGACAACCAAAAAAGAGCTTTTAGCTGTTGTCTATGCTTTTGAAAAATTTCGCCCTATCTTGTTTTATCCACCACCATTGTATACACGGACCATTCCGCGTAGAAGTACTTGATGACTAAGCACGAATCTAAGCTAAGACTTCTTCGCTGGGTTTTACTCCTTCAAGAATTTAACATTGAAATTCGTGACAAAAAGGGAGCTGAAAACCTAGCCGCGGATCATCTGAGTAGACTTGAGGATCCTTATCAAGGGGATCATCCGAATCAAGATATCAATGACTCTTTTCCCCTTGAGACCTTAATGTCTATAAATTCCAAACTTGATGACACCCCGTGGTTTGCGGACATTGGAAACTACCTAGCGGGTGGTTTTCTCATCAAAGGGTTAACATCCCAACAAAAGAAAAAGTTCTTGAATGATGTTAAGACTTACTTTTGGGATGACCCTTTTCTCTTCAAACAATGCGCTGACTTGATTATTCGCTGATGTGTTAACGGACCGGTAGCTTTAGACATTCTCGAGGCTTACCACAAAGGACCCACCGATGGTCACTTTGGTCCCAACTTCACCGCGAAGAAAGTGTTTGACTCAGGATTTTATTGGCCCACCATCTATCGTGATGCTCACGAGATGGTTAAAATTGTGATGCTTGCCAAAGACAAGGCAAGATCACACATAAAGATGAGATGCCTCAAAATTTCATACAAGAATGTGAAATCTTTGATGTATGGGGCATCGACTTTATGGGGCCATTCCCTTCTTCCAAAGGAAACAAGTACATCCTCGTAGACGTTGACTACGTTTCTAAATGGGTTGAAGCTAAGGCTCTCCCTACGAACGATTGGAGGGTGGTTGTGAACTTTTTGAAGCAACTTTTTGCTCGATTTGGTGTTCCTCGTGCTATAATCAGTGACCGCGGGACTCATTTTTGCAATGACCAATTCACAAGAGTCATGGCTAAGTACGGTGTCAATCACCGTCTTTCCACCGCTTATCATCCTCAAACCAACGATCAAGCCGAGATTTCCAACCGTGGATTGAAGCGAATTCTGGAACGTACTGTGGGAGAGCATCGTGCCGCGTGGGCCGATAAGTTAGATGATGCTTTGTGGGTGATAGGTGTGAAAACACCCATCCTTTTTACCACTTAATTACAATAATAACCGAGCCAAAACGTGTATTTTATGTCATTTATGTCGGAATTATGCGTGGTTTGTGTTTTTGTTGTGATTTAGGACGAAAAGGTGAAAAGTGAAGAAAACACGGCTTTCACGGGCTTTTATCGAAGATAAAGACAAAAGACGAAGTCGAAAGATCAAAAGTGCAAAAAGAACGGAAGTCCAAGACCAATTCTGAAGATTTATCAAAGAAAAAGTCAAAAGACGGAAGTTTACTAAAAAGCCGAAGAACTCAAGTCTTATTTATGAACAAATGTCAAGACGAGTCAAAGAAATCCTGAGCCAAAGTCATTAAAGTCCAAGTATTAAGAAGATTAACAAAGGATTAAGAAGATCAAGGACTAAAACATGCAATTAGAGAAAGAAGAAAGAGGGAGGAAGCTTCCTAAGCTCCTCCCTAATCTCCCTATATATATTAGATTTCCCTTCATTTTGTAGTTGTTGGTGGCTTGACAACCCATACTTCCACCATTTTTCATTCTAGCACATTTAATTTCTTTCACCTTAATTTCATGTATTGCACCTTTAAATTCCTTTTAATTTCCAAGTAAGTTTGTTTTATTGTTCTTGAATCTTCATTTTATTGTTAATCTCCTTCTACCTTTCTTGTTTGATTTCTTCTTCTTCTTTATTGTTCATGTTCTTGATTTTTCATAGTTTTGATCAAGTGGGTTTTGATTATGTTGGTTATGATTGTTAGTTTTATTGATTTGGATTGATTGGTTATTGTTATTAGATCATTTGTGGTTGTTTTGGTTTAATCTTTTGGTTAATCTTGTTCAGATTTGGTTAAATTCGTGACCTGTGGTTCTTTACTGCTCTTCGTGTTCTTATTGTTGCCCAGATTCCGGATCAACTGCTTTCTATGTTGTTCATTCGGAATATCTGAGTATTCCGGATCAAGCTCTTTTATTCGGAATACTTGTTATTCCGGATCAAGCTCCCTTATTCGGAATACTTTACTATTCCGAATCAAGTCTTTCATCCGGAATATTGATTATTCCGGATAAAGACCTTTATTCGGAATGTTAGGTTATTCAGGATAGAGACCTTTATTCGGAATGTTAGGTTATTCCGGATAGAGACCTTTATTCGGAATGTTAGGTTATTCCGGATAGAGTGTTTCATTCGGAATGTTCAAATATTCCAGATCAAGCTTCTTATTCCGGATCAACCTCTTTTCTCTTTTTTATTCCGGATCAAGAACTTATTCCGAATCAACTGGTTTATTCCGGATAAGTGACATATTCCGGATGAGCTTTGTTATTCCGGATGAGTGTCTTATTCCGAATGAGTTTTTCAGTTTTTAGTTTTAAGCTTTATTTTTCCTGTCTTTTTCCTTATTTGCATTTTTACTTGCCTTCCCTTTAGTTTAAATTTTAGTTTGTGTCATTTACTTTATTTCCCTTTTAATTTCTCGTCATTTACTTTTCGTTAAGTTTTTATCTTTCAGTATTTCTTTTTACCGTCTTTATTTTATTTTTAATTGTTTCTAGTCTTTATATTTCATTAGTTTTAGACAACGACCATTCCTTTTTTTATTCCACCAAGAACAACTAATCTCGCACACTTAACCGGAAATCAATTCGAGAAGATACCGATAAAACGAACAATTTCAACATGCAAAATCTCACAGTATTAAAATGGCGCCGCTGCCGGTTCTTTTTGTAAAACTCTCATTTTTCGTATTGGTACAGCGGAAGGGTCTTTCAGAGTGTTACGGGATAGCACAATAACTCCAATCATAGACAACACATAAAGATGGTTGTACAAGGTTTAACAAACATTCATTCGATAAAAAGTTTCAAAAGCGTACAACAGGTCCCAAATTATACAGGTCATTAAGTTTACAAAACACAGATCGAATGAACATTTTTAATATTAAGTGTGGGCCATCAGAGTCGATCTCCATCCGGATTACCTTCAAGCACCTGAGATAAAAACATGCAAAAATCATATCAGCGAATGCCGAGTGAATTCATAGAGTTTAATGAAAACCGTTATATAAAACAATCATTTACATTCATTTAAAATCAGAACACAAGTATAATATCGGAAGTAAGTCCACATATTGCTAGTCAGGCAATATATAAATCAAGCATACATCTGAAACCGTCCATGAGACCGTAGTCTCTATATTACCATGATAGGTAATATATTCATCGTAATAGCGTCGTTATCTTTATTATTTATGTCTTATATTGTATTAGGTTGTAGGATTATTATTAGCCGCATGACATTGTTACCTTACTGTGAAAACAGCGGGCCGCGAACCCGACAAACAATTTGCCCATCTAAGTTAGCGTGTCGTCACAAAAATCACGCTATGGAATCTTCTCATACATAAATTCGCTTACCAATCAATGTGGTACGACGGGGATCAACCGTCAAGGCGCGAACTGGGGTGATCGTCCCCAAATAGTACTATCAAATGCATAAGCGTCTACCAAATCCCGGTAGTTCACAATTCATGCTAATGGACTTTAAGTGATATAACCTAACTACTAATAATCCTTTTAGTCTCGAATATAGGGTCATAGCATCATTCGGGTCCATATCATTAAGCATACAATCGGGACTACTTGTGTTCTATTTTTATAAACATCTAGCATGTTATCTCCCTCGCGGGTTTACAAATCATTTTATAAACATTTAAAAGAGTGTGAGGCTATGAACTCACGTTGTTAATGAAAGGCGGATTATCGGCTACGGGCGTGCTTCGGTCACGGAAACCTATATAAATAATAATCGGTCTTAGACTCGGTCCAATGACTTTTATCAAAATAACAATATACATATGATGATTTTGTACATATGATGATGATCAAGTGGGTTTATACATCCTTGTTTACTCATTTTAGTGTTTACGTTTTGGTAACGTCTTACTAGTTCACTAGTTTTACCGATTTTACCTATTTTAAGTCCATTAAGTCTTTTATAAGTTCTTTAACTTGTTTTTATCCATTTTATACCTATATGATCAGTATATATACTTTTCATGTTGGGCCCAAATGGGTTAAGCCCAATAGGTTTAGTTAGCTCGTAAATGTCCGTAATTCTTATAGTTCGGGTTTTATCGGTTTTTACTTGTCTTAGTTATCTATACATCAGTATATAACTTTTATAAACATTACATTAGACGGGTTTGGTCGTCTAAGTTTTATTTGGCGAAAAACGTTAATTTTACGGCGATAGCCGAAAAAGTCGTAAAAATCAAGTTTATAGTTTTTATTACTTATAAATATTATTTTACCACCATTTATATAATTTACCCATTTAATTAACCTTTTATACATTTATATAAATAAGTTTTATAAGTTAGTGGGTTTATATTTTTACATTTTATAAATTATAATGTGAGTGCTTATATAATAGTAATAAACATTATTTCCAAAATCTGATTTTTAACTTCATGTTCACCATTTTTACCATATCTAGAGTTCTATAATGACTTAGAAGCTCATTTTTGGATGACATGTTCTTCATAATATATGTTACATATAACTTAGCTATAGCTACTGCCCATTTTGAGTTTAAGTTGCCTTAACAGTCCCTACAAAACTGCTTATTCAGATTACACCACCTAACTTGTTTTGATCATATCTCACTCATTATTTTGATTCCATTGCATGGCCAACTCTCACATGTGTATAACATCATCTACTTACTGTAAATGGATCAAACCATGCAATTTTATCAGTTCATCTTTTAGTTATCTACTGTTTTTATACAGCCAACTAAATAATCAAGATTTTAGCTTCATTTCTTATAGTTATCATCATTTTGAAGCATATTTATCAACACTTGATC
Organism: Glebionis coronaria; assembly: GCA_025667525.1. Taxonomy (NCBI): domain Eukaryota; kingdom Viridiplantae; phylum Streptophyta; class Magnoliopsida; order Asterales; family Asteraceae; genus Glebionis; species Glebionis coronaria. Next base: position 317,793,023 of record CM046876.1, on the reverse strand, counting down.
CCCACACAACATTTTTATCATCATATATACATCATATACATATACAAAATGAAAGAAAATACATTTGTTCTTTACAAAATAATAAGAGAAAAATGTAGAGGATGATCTTCTTTACCAATCCAAGTGGATTTCTTGTTTTAGGAAGACAAGAACTTGATGAACACAACAAGTATCTCCAAGACCATCAAATATCAAGAACATAGGTTGGAAAATCAGCCCTAGGACACAAGCAAATCACCTCCAAAGTTGTTAATATGGCCACCAAATGATCAAGGCTTCAAGAGAACACCTTAATAGGACTAGTAAACATGTGGTTTATGGCTAGAAGAGATCAAAGATGGTGTTTGTTGGTTAATAGTGGACGGCACAAGGGAGGGTTGAGAGAGTTTTTGGAGTGGATTGCATGTGAGAAATGATAGAAATGAAACTAGTAGCTTGTTTTGATGTGTTAAGTGGTATTGTAAAGCTTAAAGTGTAAGCTAGCTTACACTTGGTGTAAGTTAGCTAAACTTGATGCCACCTAAGGGTTGTGGTGTAAAGTTTGGCCGTCCCATATTGCTAGTGGGGTGGGACAAAGTGTTTTGTCCCATCTCACTAGTTTACGGGTATTTCTCGATTCTAGTTTTCTCGATTTGCGTGCCCTCGGGTCGTTTTACGAAAAACGTTTTTCTAAATTATGAATCACCGTCACAAAACGAATCCAATAAAAATTGTCTCATCAAAAACGGAGTTCAAAAACGTAAATAAGTAATCCTAAGGTTTCCGGTTTAGTCGTAAAAGACGCCAAATTATGCACGTAAGCCCAAATTTAAATCCGTAAATTGTGAGTTCGTCAACCAACACAAAAATAAGTTTCAAAATATTATACGAGAAAATATTTTACTACCTGAAAATGTTAGATTGTCACAGCTTTTCCTCCTAAAAGGGATCAACGTCCTCGTGATCCATTTCATTTGGATGTCCGTTTCTTATTGAAATCGAAGAGGTGCGGATATTTCTTCCACATTTCATCCTCTCGTTCCCAAGTATACTCCGGTCCATGCTTTGAATTCCATCGGATCTTGACAATAGGTATCCGACTTTGTTTCAGTTGCTTTACCTCACGGTCCATAACTTCTACGGGCTCTTCGATAAAATGCAACTTCCCATCTATTCGAACCTTACCTATCGGAATTTTCTCATCACTCACTGCTAGACATTTCTTCAGATTAGATACATGGAATGTGTTGTGAACACCATGAAGTTCTGGGGGTAACTCTAGTTTGTAAGCCACCGGACCTACTCTAGATAAAATCTTAAAGGGTCCAATATAACGGGGATTCAATTTCCCTCGTTTTCCAAATCTTATAACGCCTTTCCATGGCGATACTTTCAACATTACTCGGTCACCCACTTCAAACTTCATTGGCTTCCGCCGCACATCCGCGTAACTTTTCTGTCTACTACGGGCAGTCAACAACCTCTTCTTAATCTGAACTATCATCTCCGTAGTCTCCCGGATCAATTCCGGTCCCGTGAGCTGGGTATCCCCAACTTCACTCCAACATACAGGAGATCTACACTTCCTACCATACAAAGCTTCAAACGGTGCAGCCTTAATACTAGAATGGTAACTATTGTTATACGAAAACTCTGCTAACGACAAATGTTTATCCCAATTCTTACCAAAGTCTAACACACAAGCTCTCAACATATCTTCCAGTGTTTGTATCGTCCTTTCACTCTGCCCATCAGTCTGGGGGTGATAAGCAGTGCTCATATCGAGATTCGTTCCCAAAGATCTTTGGAGAGATTTCCAAAAACTCGATGCGAATCTAGGATCTCGATCTGAAATGATCGATACAGGCACTCCATGCTTGCATACAACATTATCAAGGTATATTCGAGTCAGCTTCTCCAGTGAGAACTGCTCCTTAACCGGAATGAAGTGTGCTGATTTGGTCAGTCTATCGACAATAACCCAAATCGAATTGTTTCTAGATGATGTTCTAGGAAGCTTGGTGATAAAGTCCATTGTAATTCGCTCCCACTTCCATTCAAGAATCTTTGGTTGTTGAAGTAGTCCTGATGGCTTTTGATGTTCGGCTTTAACTCTAGCACAAGTCAAGCATTGAAGAACATACATAGCTATGTCAGCTTTCATATTCGGCCACCAGTACAACTTCTTCAAATCATGGTACATCTTATCAGATCCTGGATGAATGGAATACTTAGATTTATGGGAGTCTAACATAATCAAATCTCTTAAGCCTCCAAACTTAGGTATCCACATACGACCTCTTAAACATTTCACTCCATCAGCTCTAACCTCTAAAGGATCTCCTTCTCCTCGGAACCCTTCATTAACAAAATTCTCCTTCTTGCAAGCTTCTATTTGCGCATTTCTAATTTGCTCAGGCAAATTATTGTGCACGGTCAAGACTAGAGAACGCACCCTGATAGGCTCTCTATCTTTCCTACTCAACGCATCAGCAACAACGTTGGCTTTTCCTGGGTGATATTTTATATCACAATCATAATCACTTAACAACTCTATCCATCTTCGTTGCCTCATGTTCAATTCCTTCTGGTCGAGAATATACTGTATGCTTTTGTGATCGGTGAATACCGTACACTTGGTGCCATACAGATAATGTCTCCACAACCTAAGAGCAAAGACTACAGCTCCTAACTCAAGATCATGAGTAGTATAATTCTCCTCATTCTTCCTTAATTGCCTAGAAGCATAAGCTATCACTTTCTCTCTCTGCATCAAAACAGCTCCATAACCTCTAAGAGATGCATCACAATACACTACAAAATCTTCACTCCCGTCGGGTAATGATAAGATTGGCGCACTACATAATTTTTGCTTCAATGTCTGAAATGCTCCATCTTCGTCACTTCCCCAAACGAAAGGTTTATTCTTCTGAGTAAGCTTAGTCAAGGGTTTAGCTATCAAAGAAAAATCTTTAATGAATCGCCTATAATAGCCAGCCAATCCTAAGAATTGTCGCACTTCCGTTGGCGTTGTCGGTGCAGACCAATTCTTAATAGCTTCAACCTTTGCAGGATCAACATGAATTCCATCTCTGTTAATCAAATGACCAAGAAATTGCACAGAATCTAACCAGAAATCACACTTCGAAAACTTATCATACAACCTTTCATCCTTCAACAACTTCAAAACAATCCTCAAATGTTCTCTATGCTCATCTTCATTCTTAGAATAGATTAGAATATCGTCAATAAACACAATCACAAATTTATCCAAGTAAGGCTTGCACACTCGATTCATTAAATCCATGAAAACCGCAGGTGCGTTAGTTAACCCAAATGGCATTACTTGAAATTCATAGTGTCCATAACTAGTTCTAAATGCAGTTATAGGAATATCTTCTTCACGGACGCGAAGTTGGTGATATCCTGACCGCAAATCTATCTTAGAATACACACTAGATCCTTGCAGTTGATCAAACAAATCATCACTCCTAGGTAAAGGATATCGATTTTTAATTGTCAACTTATTCAGTTCCCTATAATCAATGCACATACGAAAAGATCCATCCTTCTTCTTAACGAACAAGACTGGAGCTCCCCAAGGCGACGAGCTCGGTCGAATAAAACCTTTATCAGACAACTCCTTAAGTTGCTCAGATAAATCCTTTAATTCAGAAGGGGCTAATCGGTAAGGCGCACGTGCCATCGGTGCAGCACCAGGAATTAAATCGATTCGAAACTCTACTTGCCTTATCGGTGGAAGTCCGGGTAAATCTTTAGGAAATACCTCAGGAAATTCACAAATAATAGGTACATCTTCCAATCCTTTCTCCCTAGACTCATTCCCGGTCACTTGAGCTAAGAATAACTCACAACCGTTCCTGATGTACTTTTGGACTTCAATACATGAAACGATTTTCAAACGGGATTCACCTCGACTACCATCAATTACTAACGTCCTATTCCTAAGAGGAATCTTAACTTTCTTCTCTCCACATAAAATAGTAGCATTATTCAACGACAACCAATCCATACCAATAATAATATCAAAACTACCTAATTCTATCATCATCAAATCAATCGGAAAGGAATGGTTCAAGAGATTTAGAGAGCATCCTTCTAATAGCTTATTAGTTTTCACTAATTTACCATCAGCCAATTCCACCTCGTAACTGGTACTTATCTCAACAGGTTCAATATCAATAAGGGCACTAAATTTAGTGGATACAAAGCTCCTATCGGCACCCGAATCGAATAAAGCAACAACATAATGATTGTTGAGTAAAAACGTACCGGTAATGACATTCGGATCCTCTTTCTTCACCTCAATTGTTCCAAGTTGGTAGATACCACCCTGGGGGTTTCTTCCAGGTACAATCGCTTTCAACTTGGGGCATTCCGATTTCCTGTGACCTTCTTCATCACAGTTGAAGCAAATGGTTCCCTTCTTACACCTTTCAACCTTGTGTCCAAGCTTTCCGCAATTTCGGCACTTCCAGCAGTCGCCAGCATGCCTCTTGTTGCCACACTTAGGACATCTATCATCGTTGCGCGGTGCATTGTTGGTAAGAGCATTTGCATTCCCCTTTCTCTTGTTCTGACGTCGATTGAAATTCTTCCTATTATCACCTATATCTACACGCTCACCGTCTCCCTTTCTTTTCTCACCTACACGGGCTTCATCTTCCCTATCCTGAATTATTTGTCCAATGAGTTGGTAAGCCATTCGAACAGCATCATCAATGGTCAGTGGTTTCGATGATGTTACGTCCCCCCGGATATTCCTGGTCAACCCTTTCACATATTGCTCAATTCGGATCTCTTCGGGTTCAACCAATCGAGGACATAGCAAGGCCAACTCATGGAATCGATTCGTGTAACTATCAATGTCCACACCTTTCATTCTCAAATGAATCAACTCTTGTTCTAACCTAATAATCACACTACGAGGACAAAACTCCAAAGTCATCCATTTCTTAACTTCAGCCCAAGGAGTAGCATTAGCAGCATCAAGACCCATGAAAGCAATTCTCCCCTTCCACCAAGTCAACGCACGACCTTTAAGAGTAGCCATAGCAAAAGTCACCTTATCTTCCTCCTTACACTTACTAATCCTAAACACCGATTCAATCTTCTCAATCCACTGGCTTAGTCCTACAGCACCTTCAGTTCCATTAAAAGGTAGAGGTTCACACTTCATGAACGTCACATAAGTACAGCCACCAACTTCAGGTGCATTAGTTCCAAGTCCTCCTACATTTCCTCCAGCATTAGCATTCACATTATTAGCATTCACATTCACATTAGTACCGCCAATTCCATTACCGCCAGCTCCACTACCGCCAGCTCCACTACCGCCAGCTCCACTACCGCCAGCTTCATTTCTAGCATTTGCCATAAATTCAGTCATAGATGCGGTAACTTGCTCCGTAATAATCCTACGTACATCATCCTCAGTCACAGCCTTCTTGGGCGGCATAGTTCTATAATTCCACAATTTCAAAGTATTAAGCATTCATCCAATAAAGGATTCATATAATATGGATCGAATTCATAATCAAGATACAAATAAGGCACAATATGGAATTCAAGACAAGATACATATTTCATTCGATCTGAAACAAAAGTATTGTCTTAGTACATCCCATATCAAAGTTCTAACACTATATACACTCAAAATTCGTGCCAAGTCTATTACTAATAAGTCGGTTCAGTCAAAGCTACAAGCACAAAAGATATAAAGGTCACTACTAAATACAGACTGGTCTACTGAGAACCGCCAGATGGTCCATCATCCATCGTCTTCTGAATCTTCGTCGGACGATCACTAGACACATCTTCAGCTGGGCGCTTACGGATTACTCCTCTTTCAACCATGTCGGCATAAAATCTACTGTTCCATCCCACGGATATATTCAACTCCTTTTCAGCTTTCTCACGCATCGCACGAGCCACACTCAACTGAATCTCCATAGAATTCACCTTTCTCTTCATAGCAGCATACTCACCACTTTCCAACACCGATAACCTCCTAAAAGCCTCATTCAAACCACGTTCTACATCACTCAAATCCAAACTAAGCAATTCTCGCTCTTTCTCGCCAACCTTTGTCTTCGACTCCAAATAAGCAACCTGAGTCTGAACAACACCTAATCCAACCTCTGTCACACAACTCTTAACACGGGAAGCATCTAGATCAAGTCTCAAGGCCCATGGTGCAATACCATCAATATGAGTAGCCTCTCGAGTACTAGACGACTCTCCTATCTCACGTCTACGAGTAGCAATACCATCAGTACCGTCAGGTGCATCGTCATCCTCATCCTCCTCTGATTCAGAATCAGATTCAGACGATTCACACATTTCGTCCCTAGGTAACTCATCCTCAGAATCAGACAAACAAACTGGTGGGGGCAAAGGTTCTCCCTCTGGAACATCATACGGATAAATAAGCTCAGCTTCCTCATCGTCATCAACCTCAACATCTATACCTACATCCTCCTCGACATCCTCGTCGTCAATCTCATCATCTAAAATATCTAATCCAATCTCATCATCGTTCTCAATATCAGCATTCTCAATCTCCACATTCTCAATCTCCACATTCTCATTATCCACATTCTCAATCTCATTCTCTACTAAGTCAACCTGAGGGGCAATCTGATCTCCTAGTCCTAACTCGGGCTCGGGATCCTCAAATGGTTCCTCCTCATCATCGATATCAAAATCTACTAAGTCTAAATAAGGATCATCTTCTATATTAGGTTCGGGAATAGCATGGTTATCTACAGGAATATTAGGGTCAGCCATGACAATCTGCATTTATATATATATATATCTCGTATTAGGATAACATACTAGTTAAACAATTACATAATGAAATCACGATATATACATATATATAAATTATATTATATATATCAAAATATATATCTTCTCAATAGGGCTTGTTGGTAACGTCGGAGATCTCTGGCACCGTTATAGTCAAAAGATTTTTCAAAAATTTTCTCAAATGTTCATTGTCAAAAGATTTTGAAAAGTTTTGTTCAAAACCTTGGTTTTTTTAAAATCTTTTGTTCTCTATAACGAGAGCTCTGATACCAAAGTGTAACACTCTCATTTTTCGTATTGGTACAGCGGAAGGGTCTTTCAGAGTGTTACGGGATAGCACAATAACTCCAATCATAGACAACACATAAAAATGGTTGTACAAGGTTTAACAAACATTCATTCGATAAAAAGTTTCAAAAGCGTACAACAGGTCCCAAATTATACAGGTCATTAAGTTTACAAAACACAGATCGAATGAACATTTTTAATATTAAGTGTGGGCCATCAGAGTCGATCTCCATCCAGATTACCTTAAAGCACCTGAGATAAAAACATGCAAAAATCATATCAGCGAATGCCGAGTGAATTCATAGAGTTTAATGAAAATCGTTATATAAAACAATCATTTACATTCATTTAAAATTAGAACACAAGTATAATATCGGAAGTAAGTCCACATATTGCTAGTCAGGCAATATATAAATCAAGCATACATCTGAAACCGTCCATGAGACCGTAGTCTCTATATTACCATGATAGGTAATATATTCATCGTAATAGCGTCGTTATCGTTTATTATTTATGTCTTATATTGTATTAGGTTGTAGGATTATTATTAGCCGCAAGACATTGTTACCTTACTGTGAAAACAGCGGGCCGCGAACCCGACAAACAATTTGCCCATCTAAGTTAGCGTGTCGTCACAAAAATCACGCTATAGAATCTTCTCATACATAAATTTGCTTACCAATCAATGTGGTACGACGGGGATCAACCGTCAAGGCGCGAACTGGGGTGACCGTCCCCAAATAGTACTATCAAATGCATAAATGTCTACCAAATCCCGGTAGTTCACAATTCATGCTAATGGGACTTTAAGTGACATAACCTAACTACTAATAATCCTTTTAGTCTCGAATATAGGGTCATAGCATCATTCGGGTCCATATCATTAAGCATACAATCGGGACTACTTGTGTTCTATTTTTATAAACATCTAGCATGTTATCTCCCTCGCGGGTTTACAAATCATTTTATAAAACATTTAAAAGAGTGCGAGGCTATGAACTCACGTTGTTAATGAAAGGCGGATTATCGGCTACGGGCGTGCTTCGGTCACGGAAACCTATATAAATAATAATCGGTCTTAGACTCGGTCCAATGACTTTTATCAAAATAACAATATACATATGATGATTTTGTACATATGATGATGATCAAGTGGGTTTATACATCCTTGTTTACTCATTTTAGTGTTTACGTTTTGGTAACGTCTTACTAGTTCACTAGTTTTACCGATTTTACCTATTTTAAGTCCATTAAGTCTTTTATAAGTTATTTAACTTGTTTTTATCCATTTTATACCTATATGATCAGTATATATACTTTTCATGTTGGGCCCAAATGGGTTAAGCCCAATAAGCTCTTTTTACAAGTATTTATCTTATTAAGTCTAATTATTAGTCCAATAGGTTTAGTTAGCTCGTAAATGTCCGTAATTCTTATAGTTGGGTTTTATCGGTTTTTACTTGTCTTAGTTATCTATACATCAGTATATAACTTTTATAAACTTTACATTAGACGGGTTTGGTCGTCTAAGTTTTATTTGGCGAAAAACGTTAATTTTACGGCGATAGCCGAAAAAGTCGTAAAAATCAAGTTTATAGTTTTTATTACTTATAAATATTATTTTACCACCATTTATATAATTTACCCATTTAATTAACCTTTTATACATTTATATAAATAAGTTTTATAAGTTAGTGGGTTTATATTTTTACATTTTATAAATTATAATGTGAGTGCTTATATAATAGTAATAAACATTATTTCCAAAATCTGATTTTTAACTTCATGTTCACCATTTTTACCATATCTAGAGTTCTATAATTACTTAGAAGCTCATTTTTGGATGACATGTTCTTCATAATATGTGTTACATATAACTTAGTTATAGCTACTACCCATTTTGAGTTTAAGTTGCCTTAACAGTCCCTACAAAACTGCTTATTCAGATTACACCACCTAACTTGTTTTGATCATATCTCACTCATTATTTTGATTCCATTGCATGGCCAACTCTCACATGTGTATAACATCATCTACTTACTGTAAATGGATCAAACCATGCAATTTATCAGTTCATCTTTTAGTTATCTACTGTTTTTATACAGCCAACTAAATAATCAAGATTTTAGCTTCATTTCTTATAGTTATCATCATTTTTAAGCATATTTATCAACACTTGATCCCCACACAACATTTTTATCATCATATATACATCATATACATATACAAAATGAAAGAAAATACATTTATTCTTTACAAAATACTAAGAGAAAAATGTAGAGGATGATCTTCTTTACCAATCCAAGTGGATTTCTTGTTTTAGGAAGACAAGAACTTGATGAACACAACAAGTATCTCCAAGACCATCAAATATCAAGAACATAGGTTGCAAAATCAGCCCTAGGACACAAGCAAATCACCTCCAAGTTGTTAATATGGCCACCAAATGATCAAGGCTTCAAGAGAACACCTTAATAGGACTAGTAAACATGTGGTTTATGGCTAGAAGAGATCAAAGATGGTGTTTGTTGGTTAATAGTGGACGGCACAAGGGAGGGTTGAGAGAGTTTTTGGAGTAGATTGCATGTGAGAAATGATAGAAATGAAACTAGTAGCTTGTTTTGATGTGTTAAGTGGTATTGTAAAGCTTAAAGTGTAAGCTAGCTTACACTTGGTGTAAGTTAGCTAAACTTGATGCCACCTAAGGGTTGTGGTGTCAAGTTTGGCCGTCCCATATTGCTAGTGGGGTGGGACAAAGTGTTTTGTCCCATCTCACTAGTTTACGGGTATTTCTCGATTCTAGTTTTCTCGATTTGCGTGCCCTCGGGTCGTTTTACGAAAAACGTTTTTATAAATTATGAATCACCGTCACAAAACGAATCCAATAAAAATTGTCTCATCAAAAACGGAGTTCAAAAACGTAAATACGTAATCCTAAGGTTTCCGGTTTAGTCGTAAAAGATGCCAAATTATGCACGTAAGCCCAAATTTAAATCCGTAAATTGTGAGTTCGTCAACCAACACAAAAATAAGTTTCAAAATATTATACGAGAAAATATTTTACTACCTGAAAATGTTAGATTGTCACACTTTTCGTGAGGATTAATGGTTTTTTGTGAGAGACGCGTTGGATTATGGGATCCGTTCACTCGTGAACGTTATTTTTCGTGTCTAAAATTTTCAAAAATCCAAAAACATTTGAAAAATCATAAAAGCATTTCTTTTTCAAAGTTTTGCACCAAAAATATTCTTCTTGCTTATCTATTTTTCTTTATAGATTCTTATGTCCATTGCGTCGGGTGTGGGAGACGATTATACGGGAACGAATCATGTCAATGGTGTACATGTGAGCGGTGCGGAAACGATATCAACAATACACAATTCATATTCGGATTTTGTCCTTTGTGCAACTCGACTAATTCGTCCTTTTTGAATCCACCTCTTGTTCCCCCGTGCATCTATTGTGGAAGCGATTCTCATTGGTATGTTTCGTGCCCGGTTCGATACCCGTATGGTCACGAGCAAAAACCGGGGTACAATTATGAGAATGATAACAGCTATCCACAAGACGCACCCAGTCTTTCTCCTTACCCGTTTTGCAACAACTGTGGGGGTCCTCACGATACCTATTCTTGTCAACCAATGAATTATTATGAGCAAAATCCATGTCCTCAGTTTTCTTCACCAATGGATTATTATTAACCCAACCCGGTTTCTAATTCTTCTCAACCGATGAACTACTATGAGCCACAACCATACTATAATTCAGGTTTTCAACATTTTGAACCCCCGCAACACATCATCGATCATCAACCCTCCTTCGAACATTTGAGCTCCCACGAACAATGGGCCACTCTTGTTAAGAAAGGTCAACAACTTCAAGAAGCTTTCAACAAGATCATCGAAAAATGTCAAGAGGATCAACGAAAAGAGAAAATATCGAATATCGAGACTTATACTCCTCCTCCGGTGTATCCATACTATTATGATGATGATGACGATGAGCCTACTATTTCTTGGAATGATCTTACTTCTCAATGTCCTAGTGCAATTTTCATCCCTTCTCTCACTATCCCAAACGAGTCTAAGGATTGTGATACATTGAGTGAGCTTAGTGAGTTTGGTCTCGATAAATTGTTTGATGATGAGGTTTGTGACATACCGACTGCTATGGAGCTTGAGGACGACGTTGCTCTTACGGAAGAGGTCGATCCTAATGATGACAATTTTTCTCCAAGCTATGAGAAATTCACTTTTGAAATTTCTCAATCTCCTCCGGGAGATGCAGGCGATGACGATTTATTATCTCTGGCTTACGAGAAGTTCACCGATGAACATGATCTTGTAGATGAGGTGGAAGACGTGCTTCTTCGCGATCGATTACGGAAAGTGCACCTTCTTATTGCTCAAATCGAAGAGTTGACTTCTCCTCCTCTCTCCGAGTCTTTGCCTCCATCTATTCCTCCCGTTGAAGATAATGACCCATTGCTGGAAGAAATCGACATTCACTCCATGCCTCCAGGTATTGATGACGATGACATGGAGGGGGATATTATTCTTGATAATCTGCTGCAGGAAGGTATTGACCCAAGTCTCCCTCCCGAGCACCTTGCATCCTCCCCTTTAGCCACTATCACGGAGGATGAGTGCTTTGACCCGGGAGGTGACATTGATTATGTTATCATTGATAACATTACGGCTTTGCCGCTTGCTACTGAACATCCATTGTCTTTGGAGGATGACAATGTGATTCCTTTACCCACCCCACCTCCCGTAGACCATGACCTCACATACTTCTTGTATGTTGAGCGGACTTTTCTACCTTTTTAAGACTTATCCTCCAGCCTCCCCTGTTGTATTTTCCTCCGGGAACGAGGACAAGGTTTTTGATCCCGGTATTACATTCGAGGCTTCCCCATGGACCATTTAATTCGGGGATGAGTCAGGCTCGTGACTCGGTTAACAAAAACAAGCGCTTTTTGGGAGGAAACCCAATTATCTATCTATCTTTACCATAAGTGTGGTGGGGAGCCCCGTGGTGTTTCTTGTTTTCTTTCTTATCATGTGCAGGGGCTAGAGCTTCAAAAACACACTCTTGATGACTTTTGACGAACCGTGATTCCGTGTTCCCTTCTTCCCGGTTCTATCCTAAACTCTTTTAGATTCACTATTTTATATTTCTCAATATTAAAATAGGAATCTCTTTAGTTGTCTCTTCCTTAGTGAGATTTAAACAAAGTGCACAATGTCCTAAGTGTAGGGGAGTTTACTCCCACATGCTTAAACATTGAGGACAATGTTTATATTAAGTGTAGGGGGGACTTCTATCGAAGTTAAGTGGTCTTTTCTTTGTATTTGTCCTCATTTTAACCGGAAAATCAATTTTTCGACATTTTTCAAAATTTTTGATCTATTTTGGCCTATTAGTTTTTACCTTTGTATAGTTATTTTCTTTCTTTGCTAGAATAAATTTTTAATAAAGTGGTTTTAATTTTCAAACGTTGTGAATCTTTTGACTCAACCCGAGTTTACTCATCTAAGTTTACTCTAGCTAGTATCCTTAACGTGTTTAAGTCAAGTTTTGCTAGGCTTTTATACAGGGAGCTATAAAACGCGAAAGTCTTAACTCTCCCGGGTTAAGAACGAGAACTTTTCGCAAGTTCCTATAATTGATCCTAGAGAGTCGTTTATCAAGGGAACTTTAAAATACGATTTCTAAACTTGAAAAAGTCTAAGAGTTTGCAAGATCCTATAGGCGACTCGAAAACCCAAAACTTTGATTTAATAGGCTAAGCATCCACGAGTCTCATTCCTTGAGATTTTAAACTGTGGAGGACGAGAGATGATAGAGCCAATTATAAGTTCGGTATTCTTTCGCGAATTTATGTGAGTTAATTATAAACCTATTCTCCCATCGCTTGCTAATAAATTTATCTACAATAAATAAGGTTGTACGATTTGAAAAGTTACTTAGCTTCTAGCCCAAGGTCGTTTAAAAGTTGCTCGGTATGGATTAGAGTTCATAGCCTAGGCATAACTTATTGAAGCGGGATGCGAAGATTGGCGAGTCCAAAAAGGTCCTAACAAGGCATGAGGGCTACATTTTGTTGTTAAAGATCCCAAGTGATGTGAAGAATCATTTATCGAAAATCAATATGAAGGACCGAGACACACGACGAAAAGCAAAAACTCCCCAAAAGTCATGGAGAAGTCTATCCGAAAAGACCCTAGCAAGGTATGAGGATAAATAAATCCAAGTCCAAAAAGGAGGCGGATCGTTGTATATCAAAGTCCAAAATAAAGATTGGAGAAAAATGAAGAAGTCGTGGTCCAAATATGAAGAATCTCTCAAAACTTCAAGTGAAGAAATTCCTATTATGAAGAGAAGGCCATTATTTCATGAACGTCTCTCAAGGTTTGAAGTATGAAGTCGCTGCCAAATATCGGTCTGAGAAAGGTCTCAAATCGAGAAGAGAGTTATGCCAAGATATGAAATTTTTGAGGTCCCGAGAAGCAGTTTTAAAAGATTTTGTCCTTTAGCTAACTATTGATTAAATCGTTCACTTTATTTTCAGCCTAAATAACTATCGAAATAAGTTAAACAATGCATCCTCGTGATCATTCAAGACACAATAAAATATAAGAGATACACCTAGGAATAAGGGAGTCTAAGTGAATAATTGGCCCACATGAGTTCGTGTTAGTTTGCTAACTTATAATAACAATGATCTCGTTTTTAAGCTTGGTTTGGAGAAAGTGAAAACTTGAGGATGATGATCATTCACAACATTTCCAAAACCCTAAGGTATGATTTTTATTTCTTTACTTGTTTCGTAATTTTCTATCTCTTTAATAAAGGCCAATATGGATTGATTATGATGAAAAGTGTAATCTTGCTTTATAACTAATGCATTGCATGAGGACATTGCAATGGTTAAGTGTAGGGGATTTGATAGGTGTGAAAACACCCATCCTTTTTACCACTTAGTTACAATAATAACCAAGCCAAAACGTGTATTTTATGTCATTTATGTCGGAATTATGTGTGGTTTGTGTTTTTGTTGTGATTTAGGACGAAAAGGTGAAAAGTGGAGAAAACACGGCTTTCACGGGCTTTTATTGAAGATAAAGACAAAAGACGAAGTCGAAAGATCAAAAGTGCAAAAAGAACGGAAGTCCAAGACTAATTCAAGATTTATTGAAGAAAAAGTTAAAAGACGGAAGTTTACTAAAAAGCCGAAGAACTCAAGTCTTATTTATGAAGAAATGTCAAGACGAGTTAAAGAAATCCCGAGCCAAAGTCATTAAAGTCCAAGTATTAAGAAGATTAACAAAGGATTAAGAAGATCAAGGACTAAAACATGCAATTAGAGAAAGAAGAAAGAGGGAGGAAGCTTCCTAAGCTCCTCCCTAATCTCCCTATATATATAAGATTTCCCTTCATTTTGTAGTTGTTGGTGGCTTGACAACCCATACTTCCACCATTTTTCATTCTAGCACATTTAATTTCTTTCACCTTAATTTCATGTATTGCACCTTTAAAATCCTTTTAATTTCCAAGTAAGTTTGTTTTATTGTTCTTGAATCTTCATTTTATTGTTAATCTCCTTCTACCTTTCTTGTTTGATTTGTTCTTCTTCTTTATTGTTCATGTTCTTGATTTATCATAGTTTTGATCAAGTGGGTTTTGCTTATGTTGGTTATGATTGTTAGTTTTATTGATTTGGATTGATTGGTTATTGTTAGTAGATCATTTGTGGTTGTTTTGGTTTAATCTTTTGGTTAATCTTGTTTAGATTTGGTTAAATTCGTGACCTGTGGTTCTTTACTGCTCTTCGTGTTCTTATTGTTGCCCAGATTCCGGATCAACTGCTTTCTATGTTGTTCATGCGGAATATCTGAGTATTCCAGATCAAGCTCCTTTATTCGGAATACTTGTTATTCCGGATCAAGCTCCCTTATTCGGAATACTTTACTATTCCGAATCAAGTCTTTCATCCGGAATATTGATTATTCCGGATAAAGACCTTTATTCGGAATGTTAGGTTATTCCGGATAGAGACCTTTATTCGGAATGTTAGGTTATTCCAGATAGAGACCTTTATTCGGAATGTTAGGTTATTCCGGATAGAGTGTTTCATTCAGAATGTTCAAATATTCCGGATCAAGCTTCTTATTCCGGATCAACCTCTTTTCTCTTTTTTATTCCGGATCAAGAACTTATTCCGAATCAACTGGTTTATTCCGGATAAGTGACTTATTCCGGATGAGCTTTGCTATTCCGGATGAGTGTCTTATTCCGAATAAGTTTTTCAGTTTTTAGTTTTAAGCTTTATTTTTCCTGCCTTTTTCCTTATTTGCATTTTTACTTGCCTTCCCTTTAGTTTAAATTTTATTTTGTGTCATTTACTTTATTTCCCTATTAATTTCTCGTCATTTACTTTTCGTTAAGTTTTTATCTTTCAGTATTTCTATTTACCGTCTTTATTTTATTTTTAATTGTTTCTAGTCTTTATATTTCATTAGTTTTAGACAACGACCATTCCTTTTTTATTCCACAAAGAACATTTAATCTCGCACACTTAACCGGAAATCAATTCTAGAAGATACCGAGAAAACGAACTTTTCAACAATGAAGATCTTTTTATCAGTGGGCTTTTCGTACCGCTTACAAGACCCCGATTGGTTGTACACCTTATCGTCTTGTGTACGTGAAAGCATGCCACCTCCCTATCGAGCTGGAACATAAGGCATACTGGGCCTTGAAGTGGGCTAACTTCGACATCAACAAAGCCGGTGATCTTCCCAAGATTCAACTCAACGAGCTAAATGAACTGAGGAATGAAGCTTACGAGAACTCACTGATCTACAAGGAGAAGACCAAGATCATCCACGATGCTAGAATTAAGAACCGAGAGTTCCACGTTGGTGATCAAGTCTTACTTTTTAACTCTTGGTTGAAGATCTTCTCGGGCAAGTTGAAGAGCCGCTGGTCTGGTCCATTCACCGTCGCCAAAGTCTTTCCCTATGGCACCATTGAGCTTTCTCAGCCAAATGGGCCCAATTTTAAGGTGAATGGCCAGCGTTTGAAGTTGTACTTTGGTGAGGACATCTCTCATGAGATGATTCCATCCCTCACCACGTTTCCCATGAACTAGTTTCGGGACCGAGTCAGGCTCGTGACTCGGTTAACAAAAACAAGCGCTCCTCGGGAGGCAACCCGAGTATCTATCCCCCCTTTTTCCGTTTTGTTTTATCCTAAGTGTAGGGGAAGCTATATAGGTTGCTTGTGTTCGTATCGTGATGTGATTACAGGGATAAGTGTACTTTTGGAATCTTTGAAGTACCGTGCTCCCATGTTGTCCGCAAATCCGGTTCTATCTCTCAACTATCGTGATTCAGTTTTCTTCATACTCACATTTGAAATTGATCACTTTAGTTGTCTCCTCCTTAACTTGATTTAACCAACGTGCACAATGTCATAAGTGTAGGGGAGACTTTTCCCACATGCTTAAACATTGAGGACAATGTTTATATTAAGTGTAGGGGAGACTTCTATCGAAGTTTTAAGTGGACTTTTCCATTAAAGTGCCTTCATTTATCCGGAAAATCATCTTTTTCGACGTTTTCAAAATTTTTAATCTATTTTGGCCTATTTGTATAGTTGTATTTTGCTTTGTTATGGTTATTTTCTTTCCTTGCTAAAATTAAGTTTAATAAAGTGGTTTTAATTTTCAAACGTTGTGAATCTTTTGAATCAACCCGAGTTTACTTATCTAAGTTTACTCTAGCTAGTATCCTTAACACGTTTAAGTCAAGTTTTGCTAGGCTTTTATACAGGGAGCTATAAACGCGAAAGTCTTAACTCTCCCGGGTTAAGAACGAGAACTTTTCGCAAGTTCCTATAATTGATCCTAGAGAGTCGTTTATCAAGGGAACTTTAAAATGCGATTTCTAAACTTGAAAAAGTCTAAGAGTTTGCAGGATCCTATAGGCGACTCGAAAACCCAAAACTTTGATTTAATAGGCTAAGCATCCACGAGTCTCATTCCTTGAGATTTTAAACTGTGGAGGACGAGAGATGATAGAGCCAATTATAAGTTCGGTATTCTTTCGCGAATTTATGTGAGTTAATTATAAACCTATTCTCCCATCGCTTGCTAATAAATTTATCTACAATAAATAAGGTTGTACGATTTGAAAAGTTACTTAGATTCTAGCCCAAGGTCGTTTAAAAGTTGCTCGGTATGGATTAGAGTTCATAGCCAAGGCATAACTTATTGAAGCGGGATGCGAAGATTGGCGAGTCCAAAAAGGTCCTAACAAGGCATGAGGGCTACATTTTGTTGCTAAAGATCTAAAAGTGATGTGAAGAATCATTTATCAAAGATCAATATGAAGGATCGAGACACACGAAGAAAAGCAAGAACTCCCCAAAACATCATGGAGAAGTCTATCCGAAAAGACCCTAGCAAGGTATGAGGATAAATAGATCCAAGTCCTAAAAGGAGGCGGATCGTTGTATATCAAAGTCCAAAATAAAGATTGGAGAAAAATGAAGAAGTCGTGGTCCAAATATGAAGAATCTCTCAAAACTTCAAGTGAAGGAATTCCTATTATGAAGAGAAGACCACAATTTCAAGAACGTATCTCAAAGATTTGAAGTATGAAATCGCCGCCAAATATCGGTCCGAGAAAGGTCTCAAATCGTGAAGCGAGTTATACCAAGATATGAACTTTTTGAGGTCCCGAGAAGCAGTTTTAAAAGATTTTGTCCTTTAGCTAACTATTGATTAAATCGTCCCACTTTATTTTCAGCCTAAATAACTATCGAAATAAGTCAAACAATGCATCCTCGTGATCATTCAAGACAACAATAAAATATAAGAGATACACCTAGGAATAAGGGAGTCTAAGTGAATAATTGGGCCACATGAGTTCGTGTTAGTTTGCTAACTTATAATAACAATGATCTCGTTTTTAAGCTTGGTATGAGGAACATGAAACATTAGAGTGATGAACATTCATGACAACTAAAACCCCAATGTAAGTCTTTGAATTCTTTACTTGTTTTGTTCTTTTTTCCCCTTAGAGTTTAGTATTTAATAAAGGCCAAGGTGGTTATTTATGATGAGAAATGTAATTTGTGCTTTGAAAGTAAGCATTGCATGAGGGCATGGCAATGGTTAAGTGTAGGGGATTTGATAGGTGTGAAAACACCCATCCTTTTACCACTTATTGCTTGCTAAAACGAGACCAAAACGCGTATTTAGTGTCATTTGTTTGGAATTATGCGTTGTTTGTGTGTTTGTTGTGTTTTCAGAGCGAACCGGATAAATATTGAAGAAAACATGGGATTACACGGGTTTTATCGAAGAAAAAGACGAAAAGAAGAAGTCTATAGTCCAAGAGATGCAAAAGATTTGAAGTCAATGGGCCTATTTGAAGATCTATCGAAGAAAAGGACAAAAGATGGAAGATTTACATATGTCAAAGAACTGAAGTCTATTAAACGAAGAAATTAAAAGACGAGTTGAATTTATTCATCGACAAATCCCAAATCAGAATCAAAAACGTCAACTCTACTGAAAAGCCGAGAAGACAAAAAGAGAGGAGAAAAGCCCACTCACCAACCAAGCTCAAGGCCTATAAATAGACCATTCCCTTCACATTTTAAAACTAGTCTCATTTTTTATGTTTCTTTCTTCCTGTTTCGTAGGAAAAACCAACACCACTAGGGTGTTTGGTGATTTTTATTGTCCTTTGATCTTGTAAGTTTAATCTTTCCTTTGATTGTTTAAACCTTAATCTTTCAATACAATCTTTCATTTAATCTTGTTCTTTCTTTTCTTATTGATTCATAGTTCTAAGTTTTCATTTTGTTGATTTTGATTCCTAAAAACAAGTGGGTTTTGTGTTTTTGTTGATTTGGTTTGGTGTTTATCATTAGTAGATGATTAGTGGTTAGTTTGGTTGAATCCTTAGATTTAACTTGGTTGATTTTGGTAAAAATTTGTATTGTTAAGTTCCCCTGTTCTTCGCGTCTTTCATTTCCCCAGATTCCTAATGAACTAATCATTCCGAACCAAGGATTTTTTAAAAACATTCCGAACCAGCTTTCCTTTCTAGTTATTCCGAATCAAGTAAGTTTTCCAAACCAACAAAATATTCTGGATGAGCAACACATTCCGAATGAGTCTTCTTTGTTAATTATTCCGGATCAGTAGTCATTCCGAACGAACAACCTTATTCCGAACGAAGGGTTTTCTAATTATTTTGGATGAAGGAATATTCCGCATGAGCACTTTGTTTTAAATTATTCCGAATCAAGCTTTTCATCACTTTATTCCGAGTCAACAGTTATTCCGAATGAGGCTTATGTTTTAATTATTCCGGATCAAAAGATATTCCAGATAAGCAAGGTATATTCCGAATAAGCAATATTTTCCGAATGAAGGGGGTATTCCGCATGAGTTAGTATTCCGGATGAAGGGTTTTTCCGCATAGACTTATTATTCCGCATGAGTTTTGAATATTCCGAGTAAATGATTTTATCCCGAATCAGCTGTTTTTCCAAGTTAAGGTATTTACTGTTTTAAGTTTAATTCAAGCTTTATTGTTATTAATTGCTTTAGTCTTATTTTTACTATTTCACGCGTTTACCTTTTAATTAGAAATAGATCAAAAGCTCCCCCTTTTAATTACCTAGAACAACAATTCCACTTTGAACTGTGATCAATTCGAGAAGATACCGAGAACGAAACAACGACAGCTATAATTAGGTACGAGCAACACAAAGAAAGATTTTGCAAAAGCTACCTTTTTAATTAACTAAAATTCGGTTATTAGGGATAACATAATGAAGGGAGATATTGAGCTGCATTTCGTTCCCACTGAGCTGCAACTAGCTGACATTTTCACAAAACCTTTGGCTGAACCTTCGTTCAACAGGCTAGTTGCTGAGCTAGGGATGCTTAATATCTCAAAGCCTGTGGCTTGATAATTAATGTGTTCATTAAATGTCTGATTAAATATTAAATGTTTTTCACATGAAACTAGGTAGTAATTTTCCAAGTAAATGCTAAAAAACATTCCCTATATTTAATTATTTCTTTTCTGAATAACGAGGAGACAAATGGTTTTGAAAGGTCAATGGACCTACTTGTGCAGTATTTTTCCCACTACGCATTAAATGCTTTTGAATAACTGTTTCAAAATTTTGAATATAAATATTGTCTCACGTTTCTTCTCACCTACCACTATTCTCATTTCTCACATCTCGTCTCTCTCTAGAAGCTTTCTCCCTCTAAACCCTTCCACCATTTTCGTTTTTCTTCAACGTAAATCCATGGCATTCCCAGTTCCCAAGGCTTCAATTGTCACCTTCGAACTCAATGAGAGCATCCTTGCTTCTAACAACTCGATTGGATGGCTCAAGGCTCCTAATGGTTCATACACAGATCTAGTGAACTTTATGAAGAATTGTGATGTAAGTGAAGCACTCACAAAGACCCCAACCATTTTCTACCAAGAATACCTTAGGGATTTCTGGTATTCTGCTGAAGTCATTGACGACACCATCACTTTTAGCCTCTCATGCAATGAACACCCCTTCGCCTTCTCTCTCAAAGACTTTGCAAATGTGGTTGGGCTAAGACATGGACATGAATGCATGAAGATTGTAGACAAAAAGGCTGTAAAGGACGCCCTTGCCACACTTAAACCTATTCATGATGTAAACCTAGCTCTCACTCCTGCTATAGTTCTTTCCAAGTCTCCCCTGAAGATCAAATACTTTTCCCCTATGTGGCGTTTCCTCTTCACTCACATAGTCAAGTCCCTGGGTGGTATGCAGGGTTCTCAAGACCAAATGTCTTTTAATCACCAATCCATTGCTTTTGGGCTGATCTGGGGCATAGACGTTGATGTTGGAAGCATACTTTTCTCAAACCTTGTGGAAAAGCTTAAGGGACCAAATCAGGTTAGGGAGAAAAATATCTGTTATGTTCGCTTTCTTTCTCTTCTCTTCGAAAGCCTGTCGGGTGACAGCTACCACAACTCTGCACTCACATCCCTGAAGCCTTATCGTATTACTGGAGCTATCTACAAGGAGATTGGATCTGAAGATGTGCCTGCTACTTCTCACATGCTGAACATTGCCAATAAACAACCTTCTGTTGTGAAGTCGTTGCTCTCTTCCTGAGAGACGGTGAATACCTCTGATGTGTCTGGCAAGTCTGTGTCTTTGACCTCTAGGCAGCACACCACGACGTCCAAGGCAACAAATGGCCAACAGCCAAAAAAAGAAAAACCCATCTTCTTCCCAAACAAAAACTGTTGCAAATGCCAGGGTAAAGAAGAACGTGAAACTCTCATCCTCCTCTGTTCCAGAGATTCCTGTGGATTTAGAGACTTCAGCTGACCAACAACAAGGGTCTAGTGTCTCGATGTCAGCCGAGACAATAGGGAACCTGCCAAATACTGTTGATATCGCACAGGTAATCACTCTTATCATTTTTAGAGGTCCACAAGCAGCCACTCTCAAATGTCTGTAGGTGAGAGTGGTGAAGTTAGGGTTATCCTCGACCCATAGGAGTCATTGTATGCACTTAGAAATCATTTAAGACTTCTGTACACCCTGTCTATGCACCAGGGAGTGATTCATTTGTGTTTATAAAGCACCCCGATGACCCTGTACCCTCTAGACAGTATTCAGGCAAACAACAATCTGAACACATATATGTCTCGACCCAGAGTAACTGTACCTCACACAGCCTCTTGGTTCCCTTAGAAAAAGAATCCTAAAAGTTTTACTTTTAGGGGAGCTGAATAATCATCCTCAGCTCTCCTAGGGACAGCGTTACAAGACGACCTTACCCTACATCTTTTTCACACTTAAAAGAATCCCAAAGGATTTATCCTTTCAGGGGGAGCTGAATCATCACCCTCAGCTTTCCTAGGGGAAGCATAACAAGCGATCTTTACCTACATATGTCTCACACATAAAAGAGTCCCAAAGGTTCTTAACCTTTTGGGGGGGGCTGAATAATCACCCTCAGCCTTCCTAGGGGTAGCGAATGGCGATCCTTAACAACATATGTTTCACAATCAAAAGAGTCCCAAAGGTTTTAACCTTCTGGGAGGGCTGAATAATCACACTCAGCTTTCCTAGGGGCAGCGAATGGCGACCATTAACGTCATGCTTTTCACTCTTAAAAGATTCCCAAGGATTTATCCTTTGCGGTGGCTGAATAATCACCCTCAGCCTCTCTAGGACAGCGAACTGGCGACCATTCCCCATATTTATATAACTGTTACTAATTTAAAACAACTTGTAGGATGATGTTGTACAGCCAAACATTGAATCTCTGGAGCAGCCAGATAAAGAAGTTGATACTATGATTCAGGATCAACCAAACGAGGAAGAGCCCATGCCGGATGTTGAAGAGGATGTGCTCTCCTTAGTCGATGACTTCTCTGAACCTGAATCCATGCCTGATGATGAGATTCTCCCTGAGGGGATGATTGAGGAGGAGAGGGATGAAGAAGATGATGACCAACAATCCCTGTCTCCTCCAAAAAATATCGTTGTGTCCACACCAGTTGTTGATACCACTCCTCCTCCTAAGGAAGTTGTAGTAACTCCCACCTCTGCTACCTCTGTTACTACGGTCTTCCAAAGGCCTGCATATGAGGTCCCTGCACTTTTCAATACTCATGAGTTAACAATGCATAGAGAGTTTGAAGCTGTACGAAACAGGAAACTTCGTCACACCAACTTTATCATTGATCGTTTTCATCGCAACACAAATGGAAATTGCAAACACCTGCTGAAAATTGCCAGAGCTTCAAGAACCAGGCAATGAGAGATGGCTTCCTCTTTTGAGCAGATTGCTAAGCACTTTCAGGCACGTTCATCCAAACGTCTGAAAAGATAGGCTGAACGTGAGGGGGAGAAGGAAAAGGTACTTAACCTTGAATCTGCCAAACAAAGCTCAGACTCTGCTGACAACACTGTCCCTTCACCTGTCCCTCTCCAAGTCATCACACTAGTGATTATACCTGATGTTGAGGATGATATTAAGGGGGAGCAACAGACAAAGGATGGAGTTGATTCATCAAAATCCCTGACTCTGGTTAACACCAGCGAGGCTGTGGATGATGGTGAACCAGCTACCAAGAAACTTAAGTTCACTATTAGCTCCCTACCCAAAGCTGTACAAACCCAAGCTCAGATGGCTTTTCTCAAACAAGCTGAAGAGCTGAAAAACACAAGTGTGGTATCCTCTGTCTCAAAGAAAGGAAAGGAAATAGTTATGGTAGACTCAGACGCCAAACTAAAGAAAATAGTTGCGATGCTAGAGACAGGAGGATCAACACAGACCCATCCCAATTTACAACCTTCACAGCTTCAAATGAGAATCCTCTAACACCTAAAGAAATTGAGAAACAGGCTATTGAATTTAAATGGTTGAATGAAATCAAGAAAGCAAAGGAGATTAATAAGGAAACTCTGAGAAAAACGACTCCACTTCAAAGGGAGAAACAAAGACAAAGGTTGAAAGAGATGGAAGTCAAACGCACAGAGGCACTGAATAAGGTAAAAGCTGATTATGATGCATAAGTCAACAACAGGTTTGCACCTGGAAAAATCACCAAGTTTAAGTATACCATTCACAAGTCTACTAACACACCACAAATGATTTTGTGGAGAGATAACCAACAGGAAAATATGAATATCTTTGAAGACTTTAGGTTAAAGCAAATTGGCTTGACTGAATGGTTTGAACTTGAGGCTTTGGCTGCTAAAAGAACTGGACAGGCAAATTTTACTCTTCTTAAGACCCTCAAAGCCAAGTTTAATTGGGTTAAAGAAATAGCAGACAAGCTCAAGATAGATCCCCCACCACAGCTGTTTGAACAAGAACCTCCAAATTCTGGAAAGAAAAGAAGAAGGATGACTCAATTTGTTAAGGAAACCTTCATTACTGATGATGTTCAAGTGAATGGAATGCACAGGGATTTGGTATTACCAAATGGAATCATATGTCCTATTGATGGTCAGACTTACACGGAGCCTGAAAGAGGTATGGCCTTCATGAACAGGGCTTGTCAATATGCATTCCAAAGGGAAGATGAGCTACGATTAGCATCAACCATTCAGCTGATTTATCTCAAAAAGGCACTTAAAATCAACACAGAGTATTCCAAGGTATTTGCACAAGCTTTTGCAGGCCGAATTAGATACTAGGACAGACTTAGCTGAAGATGAAGAAAGAATCAAGAATGATGACTATTGAAGGATTTCACAGCTAAATTTTACCTTCATGTTTTATTTCACTTTTGTATTGTACTTATAATTTCCTTTAAGTATTAATAAAATCATGAGGTATGTTTGTTTAGATCTGTTATGAGTAAGAAGAAGCTGCCATCTCACTTACCATAACTTAGATAGATCTAGCTGTATTTATGTTTAAATAGGGGGAGATTGTTGGGAATCTAAGTTTAGTAGATTCCCTGTATCATATATTTAAACCCAAATCAAGCTGTTAGATATTAACTTGCTTGTGCCTAGGAGGCAAACAAGTATCGCAAGACTCACAGAGATCTAAGTCTCTGTGAGAAACCTCAGAGGAGTCCATGTTAGAGACATTGTTAAGGAAGTCGAAGATTACTTGAAGACATACTCATTGGCTGTGATCGATAACAACCAAGATGTATCAGGGACTCTGAGGGGTTGAGGGTTAATAGGGGTGGCAATACCCTGTTAACACTCAGCACACTTTGGACATACCTTAGTGTGTACGAGACTATGAAGAAAAGGGAAACTGTGTCAGCTCTGTTTCCCTAAAGCATTGTGGCAGACTACCAAGAATAGAAGAGCATCTTGTGACAGAGGTCTAACAAGTGTCTGTCTAGTGAAGTCACCATCAACCAGTACTTGGAGTCAACCTCTTACCACTATAAATAGGTTATGTAGCCTAGCGTTAATGTTCAACACTTTGATAGAATTCACACATTAACTCTTAGAACTTATAGAACCAAACAGCTGCGACTGTGTTCATAAGTTAGGTTATAGTTTGTTCAAAGTGTGCACAACACATTGTCATCAAACGGTGTTATCCATAACACTTGTAATTCTTTATTATACAATAATAAGTATTACGTTTGAAAAGTAATTAAGTGTGTTGATTAGTTAAGTTTATTGTTTCAAGCATAGTTTAGGGACTTTCATAATATGTATCGCAATAAGAAACCCTATCGCAATAGTGGTCGCAATACGTGTCGCAATCAGAAACCCTAAGCCTTTACGATGGAAATCGAACCAATCTGTCGCAATATAGTTACTGTTTCGAGAAAATGGGTAAAAAATGAGATTTTTGCTTAGAAATTCGTGATTTTAACCAATCCAAAGCACCCAAATCCCTACCATAATTATGTAGGAGATTGATATCAAGATTTAGAGCACGGAAAACACAAAAAAATATTTGAATCCGAGATGATTTATGGATTAAATCATACGAATCAAATGAAATAACAACAACCAATCACAAATCTACCCCATGGCGATTGATACCAAATGTTGTCCCTTATTATATGTGATGATTAAACAATAAAAATAGATAGAAGATAGGTGAATTCTGGAGAGAGAAAGTACAGAGAGAAGATAGAGAATGCTTGGAAACTTTCGGAGGATTAGATTAAGAGTGAGAAAATAAAAATGACCAACACCCTTCCTAACATGCTAGGAAGGGTATTTATAGTCCCCCTTTCCTTTCAAGCTTTAGTTACTTATGAATGAACTTTAGCTTAAAGTTAAGCCCGTAAAACACGGCTAACCTACTACCTATTACAACGTTCTAAAATACAATACATAATAAACATATGACCGAACATTCTTGTTTGAATCAATATTTTGAGGCTAACAGTCCTGCTCTTTCACTCACAACTGATGGTAGCCTGGTCGTAAATCGATCTTAGAGAGTGTTTAGATTCTGGTAGTTGATCGAATAGACCAATAATACTTGGAAGGGAAAATACAGTTATGAATGGTGGTATGATTGGTAGTTCCTTATGGTAATAAATCTGGGAAAATTCTGAAGGAAATCGACTGATGATGAATAAAAAGAAACTTCAGAATTCGTGTCATAATTGATAGCTAGGAAACCATAGAAGCCAATAACACATTCTTGTAAGGCAGAAGAAAAAAAAAATCGCCGATTTTCCTTGTGGAAAACCCTGATGAATGTATTCAGAAATCTGAAAATCGCTGAATATAATCTGATACGAATAACGATCCATTGTAGAAATGAAAGATATTGTCGTCAATCTAAAATGAAAACCTCTATGTACATGATGATACAACGGCTTCTTAGATGGACATGAATATCCGAATATGAAATCATGAAATAAAAGTGTCATGTCAGCACATGAAATAAACGTGGCAGATTTTACTGAATATGTTTCGTCTGTTTCACACGAAGCGAACACTGTGTGACCAACTATGAACAATAAGTCAGAGATGGTACTGAAATTTTAGTGGCTTGATTTGTAAATAGCACAACAGAATAAGTATACCCTAGGAAAGGTACTTTGAATCACTAAGGCTGAGCTCATATATTATGCATGAGTCGTGTGTCTTGACTCATGCGCTGGGAAATATACATGTGACATGTGTCTTGACGGGTGTCTTGAGATATGAAAATAAATCATAATGAAAATGGTGGTTAAAATGTCAGAGTTGGCGGATCTGCTGGACTACTGACTTTAGTATTTCTGGTTTCGTCTGTGAGCGGTGTTCTGTTGTGATTGCTAGAATAATTTTTGTCACAGTAGTGGTTACTATCGTCTTGTTTGTCAGTTCTATGATGGTCATTCTCATGACTGTGATTCATGTAACTATTCAGCTGAGTGGTCGGTTGGTACTGGTTCCCACTCATATGACTGAAAATACAATTGAATGACGTGTGACATATAACAACAAAATAAGGACATGGATTATGATGGAAATCGTCTGGTGGTGAAGCATCCTCTCGTCCGATCGATTTGATCTAACGCCTTTGACTTCGTCTTGTAGGATCTCCAGGTTGAGAACAGCATCAGCACCTCGTAGCGTCTCCAAATGATCAACAACATCAACATTTAGTAACATCTCCCAGTTATGAGTGGCATCAACATCTCATAGAATATCAACAAGTGGAATACGCCTGAGGTGATTGAGAATCGACTAGCTATTACTTATGGAGTATTGTAAGTGAAATACACATGGATTACGGTGCTTGTAATACTCATGAGATATAGTACATGGAGTACACATGGAATATTGTACATGGGGTACACATGGAATGCACATGAAATGATCATTATGGGGTCGATCATTTGACATGGTTTTAATGGAAATAATTGGTTAAGGGGTTAGAAAACCGAACTGAAACGAGCATCATGATAGCCTAGAAATTTTAGCATAGACATCATTCTGGATGCATAGAGAAAACCCCCAAAAGTGTGGTTATACGAAATTCAATGATGATTTGCATGAAAGCGTGATTAATGAAAACCAACCATGAATAGCATGAAAGTAGGATTAATTCAAATCCATCAATGTCTTTCATGAAAGCACAATCAACATGATGAAAGCATAATCAACATAAGAGACGTAAGACATAATCAGCTTGAAGACGAAATCATCATAAAGAAACATGGAACAAAATTAACATGAAGGAGCATAAAACATAATCAGCATGAGAACGAAGTTAACCTTGATAGCATGAAAATATACTAGACATAAAGAAATATAACAAATAAATGAGGGGACATGAAATAAATATAATTGTAATGAAATGAAATCCGGAAAATCGTTGGTGTGGACGACCATGGGTCGGTTCACAAAACAAAATTTGACATGATTAATCTAATGAGAAAATAAGATGAACATCAGAAAATGATGCATGAAACAGTTTATAAAACATGGTTTATTAAAAAGTTCTTGTGTGGGCGAAGGTGAACGCCTATGGGTCGGTTCACCAAAATTGACATAGCGAGGGTGGACGCCTATGGGTCGGTCCCCTAAAACAAAATAGTTCGAAAAAAGCACATGCGACTAAATATGGCCAGTCCTTTACCAACCATTACATAGGTAAAATACCTGCAACAATAATACATGAAACAAATAAGTGAATATCAACTTTCAAAATTTAACTTAAAACGTATGACCAAGTATGAACTATGGTGGTTCAATCCATATTAACCAAAGTTCTCAAGGAACGTCATACATAAAACAATGACATGTAACTAAGTATGGATGACGGTTTTTCAATCCATATTAGTAAAACAATTCTGAGAAAAACTTCATGGTTAAAACAACAAGGTGCTGAAAATATCAATACGTGTAATAACAAGCGTTAGCTTAGCAAGCTCCTGGTGACTACCCACTAGTCATAGGTCAACTTTTAGAGCCTACAGGTCAAAACCTTGGCTTTGATACCATAATTGTAACACCCCATTTGGATAAATGGACTGTTATAGGATAATTATAGCGTGACATCAAATCATACAAGATAAATTTCATAAAACATTACATGACCATAGGGATAACCGGAATTAAACATCGGCTCCCAAACATAAACTCATAAACAAAGAATAAAGTAAAAGTAATGCAAAAAAGGAACAGAAACATAAAATAGCTCTCATCCTATGCATAACCTCTCCATGCTCCGGTCTGACCTTGGGTACCTACTATTTGGGGACATGAAAAGAGAAAATGCCTGAGCGTTGCGCTCAATGAACGGATATATGACATAATATGGAATATCATAAACATAGGTAAAGACTGAAATGAAAGCATGATAATGAAAATGCCGTAAAATAATGTAAGTCCTGGAAATCCTTGTGACATGTAAAAAACTGGTTTATTTTGAAAAGATTAGGTTTATATCATAAATACTGTATTTTATATGCCCAAGAGTCCATATAGTTCATGAATACATAGAGGGGTGACCTCGTCATGCAATTAGAGGGGTTGCCTCTAAATATAATATTCTGGGTAGGAGGGATCAACTGCTTGTGAAGGATGCAAGGCACACACCACATTCACCATGAAAATACTGTCTAAAACATGTAACTAGGATGCACCCATTTTCCCCACATGATAATAGTAATATAGGCTAAAATATTGTAAAGGGACGCTACGAGCAATCACTATCACCGCAGAAGAGTCATAACACTGGTGCCTCCAGTGCTATAGTTACGGTACCTCCGTAACTAGGGGAAACATGGCATGCGTGTATATAGCTCAGGAAATTAAAATAAGCATAACATTTCCTCACGTGTTTAAGACACATGACTACAGGGAAAACAGTTGGCTGCAAACGGGAAAACCTAATCAAACATGCAAAGGAAGTTGTCCATACTAAAGGACGGAATATCCGTACCCTGTGTCTAGTAATGTGAACGAAGAAGACGTGAAGAATCCTACTCCAACTCCATAAGTGCTACATAATAAAGAGGGACGTGTATGAGTTGTCTGATTAACTTATACTTAACTGATTTCTAGTGTACTTGACGTGTTATTACTTGTTTTACTTGTTCATGTCTTTTCTTAAATGTTCTTAACTTATTTTACAGATTCATGTTAAATCATGTATTCTAATTAGTGTATTTCATGTTTTATGTGTTACAGTACTTGTAGTAATAATAAGTGTGAAAACACTTATCCTTTTACCACTTATTTCCAATAATAACAAGACCAAAACGTGTATTTTATGTCGTAAAAGTCGGAATTATGCGTGGTTTGTGTTTTTATTGTGTTTTAGGACCAAAAGATGAAAAAGGAAGAAAACACGGGCTTTCACGGTCTTTTATCGAAGAAAACGAGAAAAGACGAAGTCAAGAGATCAAGAGTGCCTAAAGAAGGGATGTCCAAGACCTATTCTGAAGATTTATCGAAGAAAAAGTCTAAAGACGGAAGTTTAATGAAGTCGAAGAACTCAAGTCTAAATTAAAGAAGAAAATTATTAAGACAAGTTCAAATCCCGAGACGACATCGAGAAAAGACAAAGATTTAAATCGAGTCGAAAAGAAAAGAAAGAAGGAAGCACACCACACATGCACTTCCGATTTTCCCTATAAATACCCTCCTAATCACATTAGGAGGGGGTGTTAGCTAGTTTTAGATTTTCATTTTTTTCCTTTCTAGTTTTTAGAGAGAGAAAGTACCCTACTTTCTCTCACTAAGTTTTCATCTTTTCTTTTAAGATTAATCTTTTTAATCTTTGTATTTGGATTTCATTAATCAAGTTCTTAGTTAAGCTTTTTATTCTTTAATCTTTTTGTACCTTTCTTGATTTACTTTAACTTTTTGATCCGAATATTACACTTCACACGTTTGATTTGATGATTTCGTGGTTAAAAGGTTAATCTTTCTTTTTCCTACATAAGCTCATATACGTATAGGCTATAAGCTCTTTGTGACTATTGGCTTATTTCATATATTTAGCTTATTTGCTTTTCGGATTACTAAAAAGATTTAGCCTTTTCAAAGTTTCTTTTATAAAGCTTATGATTTTCGTATTTTAAAAGGCTGTCAAATTTGAGCTTATTAAGTTGTTTAAGACTTGGTTATGTGAGCTTATTGGAACTGCTTCTTGAAACTTTGGCTTAATTTTCATTTTCGGATTGTTTGTGTTCATCGCAATATTGGGGATTCAGACATTCCGACGGCCGCTGGTTTCTATCGCAATAACCCATTGAGGGGTTTTACTTTGCGATAACTTGTTTTTAACCCTTATTCCGATCTGGGATTGCGATCTCCATTGCGATCGCATATTCCGACGGGACTTAAGGTTACTTTGAATCGAAACTCTGCCCAATTTTAGTTTACAACATTCCGATCCTTGTATTCCGATCTAAGCATTCTGATTGAATCATATTGCGACAGAAGTGTTTATATTAATGCGATCTGGTCTTTGCGATAGGACTACTTTGCGACTGAATGGACTTTGATATTCCGATGGCTTTTCACTTATATTATTCCGATGACTTGTTTTAATCACATTCTGATGGTTTTGAGTTTTGGTGCATTCCGATAGAATTCAGTCTTACATTCTGATAGATCATGTTTTTAAGTTTTAAAGTTTTACAAAGTTTTATGTTTTAAGTGTTTTTCTAAATAACTTGAAGTTTAATCTTTTAAAAGTTTCTACTTTACTCAACGACAATTATTAGCTTTTAGTTTAAAATTAGATAATCAAACCAAACCATTTAATTTTCCACCAAGAACAATTGAGTCGCACTTTCTACCAATAATCAATTCGAAAAGACTTGGAACTACGAACTTTCATAACTAAGTGAAAACCTAGTAGTTATTAAATGGCGTCGCTGCCAGCTCTTTTCGTTAAGATTAACGGTTTTTAGTGAGAGACGCGTTGGATTTTGGGATCCGTTCATTTTTGAACGTTTTTTCCTTGCTTTAAAACTTTCAAAAATCCTAAAAAATATAAAATTTTAAAAAATACAAAAAAATAGGAAAAACATAAAAAAAAACAAAAATATTTCTTGTCTATTTTTTTTTCCTTTTGTAGGTGTGCATGCGTACTCGTGCTCGCAAGAAGAAAGTAGCTCAAGCCAAAGTCATTACTCCACCTATTGTCACCTTGGACAATCAACCAATGATCGAGATTTTGCAATCGCACGTAGAGGGCAACACCGATGCTATTGTCATTCCCGAGATTGGAGCCAACAACTTTGAGCTCAAATCCGGCTTCATTCAGATGGTCTCTGCTCAACCCTTCTTGGGGCGTTCAATTGATGATCCTCATGACCATATTAAAAGGTTTCTTCAACTCACTAATACGGTCAAGTATGGTGAGACATTTAGTGAATCTTGGGACCGTTTTAAGGAACTTTTAAGAAAGTGTCCACAACATGGTTTAACAAAAGTACATCAAATTAATACTTTTTACAATGGTTTAAGCATGAATGACCAAGATTCACTAAATAGTGCCTCGGGGGGTAACATTTTGGTTAAGTATGCTAATGCCGCTTGGGATATTATTGAGAACAAGTCTAGAGTGCAAACCAAGAGTGTTCGGACTAATGTGGCTAGTGCTAGCACTAATGAGAGCGACAAGAGAATTGATAAGCTCACTACGCTTGTTGAATCACTTGCTCTCCAAACCTCTAACAACACCAAAGCTATCAATGCCCAAGTTAATGCTATGACTCAATCATGTGAAATATTCGGGGGATCCCACTCATACACCGATTTTCCTTCGACTCAAGACAATCCGGAAAATGTGTATGCCGCCAACGGTAACTTTGCTACATGAAGCTATCAAGCACGTCCTCAAGGTGACCGCAACTTGCTCAGCTATCGCTCAAAAAACTTTCTTTCACCACCCGGTTTTCCCCCACAAAACCCAACCAACCTCAATCGCAACAATCAAAACCAACCTCGTGCTCCAAATCAATATCAAAACCAAAGAAACCCATATCCACCTTAAAGAAACAACCAAGTTTACCAACAACCTACTTATCAACCACCTGCCTACCATGCTCCTCCCAACCAACCCACTGCATTACACCAAGAGGTTGAAACTTATATGAGGACTAATGATGCGATAGTGCAAAATCTTCAGCAGGAAATGGCCAACATGAAAGCAGACATGGTGAAACAAGGGAATGATCTTCGAGCTGATATGCGAAACACTTTGGCTAGTCAAACGAATGACTTGAGGAACATGATGGCTACTTTCTTCCCAAATAATCAAGCCTTTGGATCGGGTTCTCTTTCGAGTAACACCGTTGCTAATCCCAGAGGGGAGATGAAAGCAATCATCACTCACAGTGGAAAAGGTTTAAAGGAACCCGAGCTTCCTACACCTACACCGGTGATTGTGACAAAGGAAAACGAGTCTACTTCTCAAATTCCTCCACCTTCTATTTCTTCAATTCCTCCAACTTCCCCTTCTCCAATTCCACCACCTTCTACTTCCTCCCCTCCACCACCCAAGGTTGTGAGTGAGAATTCCATACCAAAGCCTTCATCTCAACCCAACATACCTTATCCTTCAAGGTTGAGGAAAGAGAAATTGAAGAACAAGGATGATATTCAGGTTTCTAACTTTCTCAAAATGTTTAAACAACTGAATTTCAATATCTCCTTTGCTGAGGCTCTCGCTCACATGCCCAAATATGCTAAAATGTTTAAAGATCTTCTCAGTGATAAGGAGAAACTCCTCGATATCGCTCAGACCCAAC
This sequence comes from Glebionis coronaria, assembly GCA_025667525.1. NCBI lineage: Eukaryota > Viridiplantae > Streptophyta > Magnoliopsida > Asterales > Asteraceae > Glebionis > Glebionis coronaria. The sequence goes on along the minus strand of CM046876.1, from coordinate 317,759,669 downwards.
TTAATGAGAATTGCTCTGCAGTGCTCTTAAGGAAATTACCAACCAAACTTGGTGATCCGGGTCGTTTCTTGATTCCTTGCAACTTTCCTGGGGTAGAGAATTGTATGTCCCTAGCCGACCTAGGTGCTAGTATAAACTTAATGCCTTTAAGTGTTCGGAAACAATTATCTCTACCCGAGCTAGTCCCCACCCGAATGACTTTGGAATTAGCTAACTGTACGGTTGCTTATCCAGTGGGGATAGCCGAAGACGTCTTCGTTGGTGTCGACAAATTCACCTTACCGGCGGATTTTGCTGTCGTTGACTACGAGATGGATCCCCGTGTTCCATTAATCATTGGACGTCCATTCTTGAGGACCGGTCGCACACTCATCGATGTAGCCGCTGGAGAATTAATCATGAGAGTTGGTGACGATAAAATTGTCTTCAACACGGGTAAACTTTCTAAGCAGCCTTCTGAAAATGAAGTGTTAATTTCATTGAGGTTCTTGATGAGGCTTGTGAAGAACATTTCAAAGACGCTTCCAAAAGGGTTCTTCTTTTCTACCCACTGTTGAGACTGTTTCCTCCATTGCTCCTTCACTAACTCCATTTGGAGAAAGTGATATTCTCTTAAAAGAATTTGAAGCTACTTTGGGAGATTTGGACTTACAATATGACGATTCTCCCACCAATTGGGATGAAGAAATTCGTACCATTGAGAAACTTCTCAATGAGGACCATATTTCTCCACCATCTCCTAAGGATATCTCTATCGATGATCCGACTTTGACTCCGCCGTCCATCGAAAATCCTCAGGATTTAGAACTTAAGGATCTGCCGTCTCATCTCGAGTACGTTTTCCTTGAAGACAACAAGAAGTCACCCATCATTATCTCAAAGGACTTGAAAGAGTAAGAAAAATCTCGACTTATCGCCGTTGAAGAATCACAAGAAAGCGATTGCTTGGAAAATCTCTGATATTCGTGGAATTGATCCTCACTTTTGCACACATAAAATTCTCATGGAGGACGACTTTAAACCCACTATTCAAAGCCAACGAAGGGTGAATCCTAAGATCCATGACGTTATTAAAAAAGAGGTTACCAAACTTCTTGATTCGGGCATGATCTATCCTATCTCGGATTCACCGTGGGTTAGTCCATTCCATTGTGTGACTAAGAAAGGCGGAATCACCGTTGTGCCCAATGAAAACAACGAGTTGATTCCTACTCGTCTCGTTACAGGGTGGAGAGTTTGTATAGACTATCGCAAACTCAATGATGCTAGGATAAAGGATCATTTTCCCCTTCCTTTCATGGACCAAATGCTTGAACGTCTAGCGGGTAATGACTATTACTGCTTCTTAGACGGTTTCTCGGGTTATTTCCAAATACCCATCGATCCCCAAGACCAAGAGAAAACCACATTCACTTGTCCCTACGACACATTTGCTTATAAAAGAATGCCTTTCGGCTTATGCAATGCTCCTGGGACATTCCAAAGGTGTATGATGGCTATCTTCCATGACATGGTTGAAGAAACCATGGATGTCTTCATGGATGATTTCTCGGTCTATGGTGATTCCTTCTCTACTTGCCTTGCCAATTTGGAACACATGCTTAAGCGGTGTGAAGACACTCGCCTTGCTCTAAATTAGGAAAATGCCATTTCATGGTAAAAGAAGGTATTGTACTTGGACATAAAATCTCAAAAGCCGGTCTTGAAGTGGATCGTGCTAAAGTGGATGTCATAGCCAAATTACCTCCATCCTCAACCGTGAAGGGTGTGAGAAGTTTCCTTGGTCATGCGGGCTTCTATAGTCGATTCATCCAAGATTTTTCTAAAATCGCTCGCCCGATGACCCACCTCTTGGAAAAAGATACTCCTTTCATCTTTTCCAAAGAGTGTCTTGAATCCTTCAATCTTCTTAAGGATAAGCTAACTAAGGCACTGGTCTTGGTTACCCCTAATTGGGAGCTACCTTTTGAATTGATGTGCGATGCTAGCGACTTTTGTATTGGAGCGGTTTTGGGCCAAAGAGTGAACAAACACTTCCAACCAATCCAGTATGCTATCAAGACAATGACGGGGGCTCAATTGCATTATACAACTACCAAAAAAGAGCTTTTAGCTGTAGTGTATGCTTTTGAAAAATTTCGCCCCTATCTTGTCCTTTCCACCACCATCGTGTACACCGACCATTCCGCGTTGAAGTACTTGTTGATTAAACAAGATTCTAAGCCAAGACTTCTTTGTTGGGTTTTGCTCCTTCAAGAATTCAAAATTGAAATTTGTGACAAAAAGGGAGCCGAAAACCTAGTCGCGGATCATCTAAGTAGACTCGAGGATCCTTATCAAGGGGATCATCCGAATCAAGAGATCAATGACTCTTTTCCCCTTGAGACCTTAATGTCTATAAATTCCAATCTTGATGACACCCCGTGGTTTGCGGACATAGCAAACTACTTAGCGGGCGACATTCTCAAGGAAGGGTTAACGTCCCAACAAAAGAAAAAGTTCTTTAAAGACATCAAACATTATTTCTGGGACGACCCTTACCTTTTCAAACAATGTGCGGATCTTGTCATTCGTCGATGTGTTGATGGGCCGGCAGCTTTACAAATCCTTGATGCTTGCCATAAAGGACCCACCGGTGGTCACTTTGGTCCCAATTACACCGCGAAGAAAGTATTCGACTCTGGATTTTATTGGCCCACCATTTATCATGACGCTCATGAAATGGTTAAACGTTGTGATGCTTGCCAAAGACAAGGAAAGATCACACATAAAGATGAGATGCCTCAAAATTTCATACAAGAATGTGAAATCTTTGATGTATGGGGCATCGACTTTATGGGGCCATTTCCATCATCTAAAGGGAACAAGTACATCCTCGTAGCCGTTGACTACGTTTCTAAATGGGTTGAATATAAGGCTCTCCCTATGAACGATGCGAGGGTGGTTGTGAACTTTTTGAAGCAACTTTTTGCTCGCTACGGTGTTCCTCGTGCTATTATCAGTGACCGCGGGACTCATTTTTGCAATGATCAATTCGCAAGAGTCATGGCTAAGTACGGTGTCAATCACCGTCTTTCCACTGCTTATCATCCCTAAACCAATGGTCAAGCCGAGATTTCTAACCGCGGATTGAAGCGAATTCTGGAGCGTACTGTGGGAGAGCATCGTGCCTCGTGGGCCGATAAGTTAGATGATGCTTTGTGGGCTTTCCGTACCGCTTATAAGACCCCGATTGGTTGTACACCTTATCGTCTTGTGTACGGGAAAGCATGCCACCTCCCTATCGAGCTGGAACATAAGGCATACTGGGCCTTGAAGTGGGCTAACTTCGACATCAACAAAGCCGGCGATCTTCGGAAGATTCAACTCAACGAGCTCAACGAACTGAGGAATGAAGCTTACGAGAATTCATTGATCTACAAGGAAAGGACTAAGATCATCCATGATGCAAGGATTAAGAACCGAGAGTTACACGTTGGTGATCAAGTCTTACGTTTTAACTCTTGGTTGAAGATCTTCTCTGGTAAGTTGAAGAGTCGCTTGTCTGGTCCATTCACCATCACCAAAGTCTTTCCCTATGGCACCATTGAGCTTTCTCAACCGAATGGGCCAAATTTTAAGGTGAATGGCCAGTTTGTGAAGTTGTACTTTGGTGAGGACATCTCTCATGAGATGATTCCATCCCTCACCATGTTTCCCATGAACTAGTTTTGGGTCGAGTCAGGCTCGTGACTCGATTAACAAAAACAAGCGCTTCTCGGAAGGCAACCCGTGATCTATCCTTTACCACTTTCATCATAAGTGTAGGGGGAGCCCCGTATGTGTTGTTGTCTTGTTTCTTATTCTCTGCATGGATTCAAGCTTCAAAGAGCACCTCAATGACTTTTGACGAACCGTGATCCCGTGTTCCCATCTTCCCGGTTCTATCCTAAACTGTCGTGATTCAATATTTCATATCTTATATGTTCACATTGAATTCACGATAGTTGTCCTTTCCTTAGCAAGATTTAAACAACGTGCACAATGTCCTAAGTGTAGGGGAGTTGACTCCCACACGCTGAAACATTGAGGGAAATGTTTATATCAAGTGTAGGGGGACTTCTATCGAAGTAAGTGGTCTTTTCCATGAATTTGCCGTCATTTTAACCGGAAAATTTGATTTTTCGACATTTTTCAAAAATTTTAATCTATTTTGGCCTAGTTGTATAGTAGTATTTTCCTTTGTTAGAATAAATTTTCAATAAAGTGGTTTCAAAATTTTTCAATGTCATGAATATTTTGACTCAACCCAAGTTCACTTATCTAATTTTACTCTAGCTAGTGTCCTTAACATGTTTAAGTCAAGTTTTGCTAGGCTTTTATATAGGGAACTTTAAAACGCGAAAGTCTTAACTCTTACGGGTTAAGAACAAGAACTTTTCGCAAGTTCCTATAATTGATCCTAGCGAGTCGTTTATCAAGGGAACTTTAAAACGCGAATTCTAAACATTAAAAAGTCTAAGGGTTTGCAAGATCCTATAGATGACTCGAAAACCCAAACTTTGATTTAATAGGCTAAGCATCCACGAGTCTCATTCCTTGAAATTTTAAATTGTGGAGAACGAGAGATGATAGAGTCAATTATAAGTTTGGTATTCTTTCGTGAATTTATGTGAGTGAATTATGAGCTTCTTCTCCCATCGCTTGCTAATAAATTTATCTGCAGTAAATAAGGTTGTATGATTTGAAAGGTTACTTAGCTTCTAGCCCAAGATCGTTTAAAAGTTGCTCGGTATTAATTAGAGTTCATAGCCAAGGCATAACTTATTGAAGCGGGATGCGAAGATTGGCGAGTCCGAAAAGGCCCTAACAAGGCATGAGGTCTACATTTTGTTGCTAAAGATCCAAAAGTGATGTGAAGAATCATTTATCGAAAATCAATATGAAGGATCGACACACACGACAAAAAACTCCCCAAAAGATCATGGAGAAGTCTATCCAAAAAGGCCCTAACAAGGTATGAGGATAAATAGATCCAAGTCCTAAAAGGAGGCGTATCGTTGTATATGAAAGTCCAAAATGGAGATTGGAGAAAAATGAAGAAGTCGTGGTCCAAAGATGAATAATCTCTCAAAACTTCAAGTGAAGAAATTCCTATTATGAAGAGAAGCCCATAACTTCAAGAACGTCTCTCAAAGATTTGAAGTATGAAGTCGCTGCCAAATATCGGTCCGAGAAAGGTCTCAAATCGTGAAGCGAGTAATGCCAAGATATGAACTTTATGATGTCCCGAGAAGAAGTTTTAAAAGATTTTGTCCTTTAGCTAACTATTGATTAAATCGTCCACTTAATTTTCGGCCTAAATAACTATCGAAATAAGTCAAACAATGCATCCTCGTGATCATTCAAGACAAAAATTAAAATATAAGAGATACACCTAGGAATAAGGGAGTCTAAGTAAATAATTGGCCCACATGAATTCGTGTTAATTTGCTAACTTATAATAATAATGATCTCGTTTTTAAGCTTGGTATGGGGAACGTGAAACTTGAGGATGATAAACGTTCATGGCAGCCAAAACCCAATGTAAGTCTTTGATTTCTTTACTTGTTTCTATCTTTTTATTTTCCTTAAATGTTTAGTATTTAATAAAGGCCAAGGTGGGTTATTAATGATGGAAAATGTAAACCGTGCTTTAAAATTAATGCATTGCATAAGGGTATTGCAATGGTCAAGTGTAGGGGATTTAATAAGTGTGAAAACACTTATCCTTTTACCACTTATTTCCAATAATAACAAGACCAAAACGTGTATTTTATGTCGTAAAAGTCGGAATTATGCGTGGTTTGTGTTTTTATTGTGTTTTAGGACCAAAAGATGAAAAAGGAATAAAATACGGGCTTTCACGAGCTTTTATCAAAGAAAACGAGAAAAGACGAATTCAAGAGATCAAGAGTGCTTAAAGAACGGATGTCCAAGACCTATTCTGAAGATTTATCGAAGAAAAAATCTAAAGACGGAAGTTTAATGAAGTCTAAGAACTCAAGTCTAAATTAAAGAAGAAAATTATTAAGACAAGTTCAAATCCCGAGACGACATCGAGAAAAGACAAAGATTTAAACCGAGTCGAGAAGAAAAGAAAGAAGGAAACACACCACACATGCACTTCCCATTTTCCCTATAAATACCCTCCTAATCACATTAGGAGGGGGTGTTAGCTAGTTTTAGATTTTCATTTTTTCCTTTCTAGTTTTTAGAGAGAGAAAGTTCCTACATTCTCTCACTAAGTTTTCATCTTTTCTTTTAAGATTAAGATCTTTTTAATCTTTGTATTTGGATTTCATTAATCAAGTTCTTAGTTAAGCTTTTTATTCTTTAATCTTTTTCTACATTTCTTGATTTACTTTAACTATTTGATCCGAATATTACACTTCACATGTTTGATTTGATGATTTCGTGGTTAAAAGTTTGATCTTTCTTGTTCCTACATAAGCTCATATACGTATAGGGTATAAGCTCTTTGTGCTTATTGGATTATTTCATATATTTAGCTTATTTGCTTTTCGGATTACTAAAAAGATTTAGCCTTTTCAAAGTTTCTTTTATAAAGCTTATGATTTTCGTATTTTAAAAGGTTGTCAAATTTGAGCTTATTAAGTTGTTTAAGACTTGGTTATGTGAGCTTATTGGAACTGCTTATTGAAACCTTGGCTTAATTTTCATTTTCGGATTGTTTGTGTTCATCGCAATATTGGTGATTCAGACATTCCGACGGCTGCTGGTTTCTATCGCAATAACCCATTGAGGGTTTTACTTTGCGATAACTTGTTTTTACCCCTTATTCCGATCTGGGATTGCGATCGCTCATTGCGATCGTATATTCCGACGGAACTTAAGGTTACCTTGAATCAAAACTCTGCCCAATTTTAGTTTACAACATTCCGATCCTTGTATTCCGATCTAAGCATTCCGATTGAATCATATTGCGATAGAAGTGTTTATATTATTGCGATCTGGACTTTGTGATAGGACTACTTTGCGACTGAATGGTATTTGATATTCCGATGGCTTTTCACTTATATTATTCCGATGACGTTTTTTAATCACATTCCGATGGTTTTGAGTTTTGGTGCATTCCGATAGAATTCAGTCTTACATTCCGATAGATCATGTTTTTAAGTTTTAAATTTTTACAAAGTTTTATGTTTTAAGTGTTTTTCTAAATAACTTGAAGTTTAATCTTTTAAAAGTTTCTACTTTACTCAACGACAATTATTAGCTTTTAGTTTAAAATTAGATAATCAAACCAAACCATTTAATTTTCCACCAAGAACAATTGTGTCGCACTTTCTACCAATAATCAATTCGAAAAGACTTGGAACTATGAACTTTCATAACTAAGTGAAAACCTAGTAGTTATTAAGTAACATAATGAGTAACATTTTAAAAATAGCAGGTTTCCATAAATAGAAAGTTTCCATATTTAGCATGTTTCCATAATTAGTAATAAGCTTGCTACATAAGTGTATATCATAAGGTATAGCTTTAATAAGCATATAATAGGTCATGTTTATTTAGTGTAATAATCTTAGTGAGGTTTAATAAAATAAATACCTTAGTTATAACGTTATGATTATTAATTAATAATAATATGCATGGTTTTATAAGTCCTTATTAATTAATAATATACATGATGATATTAATTAAACTTTACCTTAAAAGATTATTAAATAATTAAATTAAATATTAATTAATTTAATGTACGTGAATAATTAAATTAATAATTATTAATCATAAGTTTTACTTAAATACAAGTACAAACATAAACCATGGTTTTTAATTAAATAAAACTATATCCTAAGTCTTGCCTAATAATTAGTTTAATTAAAAGGTTTTAATTAAACTACTTAAATAAAAATACCGGATTTTACATACTTAGCCAAACAATCCCTTTTATCCAATATACATGATTATTAATTCTGTCCGATAAACACCATACAATGTCGTCCAATATATTACATTGCAGTTTTGTCTGATATAGTTTATTCCATGTTGTCCAACAACTGCCTAGACCCCTGCTTGTTTTAAACTCCCACTGACAGTAGTGGCCCAACCACTGTCTGCCATGGGTTCCCACTGGCTGAAGCCAGTTCCTACTACTCCTTAACCACACCTGCTGTCAGTTATATATATACCCTGCTTTGTATTTGTTCCTATTGTTAGTTAATAGGTACCCGTGTTTCATTTTAGCTAACCACCGAGACCCGTAGGGTCTCGGTTCCCACTGTTATTAACCACCCACCTGCTGGGGGTTGCCACCGGTTGCACAAAACCAGGCCTGCCCTTGTAAGGGTGTGGCTGGTGGGCAGAGTTATCACCGGGACACATTGATGTCTCGGTTTGTGTGTCATTCGAACACAACAACATCAACATCAACACGACCCCCCCCCCCCCCCATGTAAATCTTGTTTATACCATGTTTTTAATTCTAAACCTCAGATTTCTTGATCAATTAACAAAAGAAACAAAAATAAAATAAAAACGAGATTTAAGGAGTACTAACTTCGTTTTTAGGGTTTTAGGAAAAATAAAACGAACATCACACCTTCGTCTTGGATCTAACACACGTTTTCCGTGGTTCTTGTTCTTTCATTCGTTGGCAGGAAGGATCACAAAAAACGACGGTTGTTTGTTTGTTTTAGGGTTTTGATTAGATTTGTGTCTAAAAAAAAACGACTCCCGTCATTTTTGTTTTAATCCGGCCTATGCTACCCAATGGTCCCTGAGCCCATTTCCTTCTTGTTTCCCCTGTCTAAACAGCCCAACACTACACCTTTTGTTTGTTTAATTCCGTGTCTAAAATTAAAATGCATACGCGTGTTCGTGTATTTACATGTCGTGTATTCTTTCTTGTTAATTGCATACATTTTCTACGTAATTACATATAGTATATTAATGATAATAATAATATACGAAATGTCAAACCCCACCATGGCGGAATACAGGGCGCGACGTATTGATATCATCACAAAAATAGCGTGTCAATAGATATAACTAAATGAAATGGAAATATCATAAATGGTGACACAATGTCATGAAGATATCACAAACAATGCATGCGTCTAGGTTGATAGGTGTAGAATATTGATAACCTAAGAATCTATGAAGTGGGTTGATGTTTTCTAGTGAGAGAAACTAGAGAGAGAAAGTGAGAGAAAATGTGTGTGATTTTATTAATATGAAAGCATGAAATGAACAACAACCAACCCCTTTCCATGGTGGAAAGGGGTATTTATACTCCAAGCAAACATTGGGCTTGGGCCGGTCCATGACAAGCCCATGGACCGGTTCTTACTTAACTTAATAAGTAACATTTAACTAATTGTTAACTACGAGCTATTACAACATAAATCATATTGTGGAGTGACCGATACTTCTAATATACGTTAAAACGTATTTCTAACAATCTCCCCCTAAGGGAGGTCACTCCACGTTACAAAGTTCTAAACCTAGCATAATATACTAAGTCTTCGTTCTTTAGCTCGTAGTCTTTTCTTCTTTTCTTTCTTTTGTTGTGAATATGTTGGTTTGATCTTTTTGGCTTTGGCTTGAGAGCATTGTGCTTTGGCCTTTCACGTGCGATCTTTGCCTTTCTTTTGAATTTGCCTCCTCGTGACTTCATGTTCCACACACTTATGTCTTTTTGTTGAATTCTCGAAAGTTTCAGAGTTTGGTACAGCGGAAGACTTTATCTTGTACTTTCTTGAATTTTTTGCTAAACTTTGATGTAGAAAAACATAAGCATGTGGGAACGACTTCTACAGGTACACCGCAACACCACCGTCTTCACTGGTACACAGCAACGCCACCGTCTTCAACAGGTACACAGCAACGCCACCGTCTTTAACAGGTACACAGCAACGCCACCGTCTTTAACAGGTACACAGCAACGACACGAATAAAATGGCTTTGAACATTTTATTCTAATTCGGTAGCATTTTACCTCCGGTCGGTGAAGACCGTTGGACGATATTAGATATCGTACCCGTGACGGATAGTTTCAATTAAGTAACTTCCTGACAGGATTTCGCGGGTAAACCCGTTCTCTTTATTCGACCGTCCAAAGCTGACTGCGAACATAAAGAGTGAATCACTTGGATAAATTATCCTTGTGATTTGAAGCCGTCAATTCATGAAACCTGGAACAAGTGAATTTCAATTAAGATTTTCACCATCGTTGCTTTCCAGTTGTCACGAGCTCAATTCATAAAGAATCTTGCACGTCACCTACCAAGTGCTGTTTGATGTTAACACTAGAAGGATTTCCACTCGTCACTGTGATCAATAAAGAGTCACTCTGAGTGTTCTGGCAAGATCATATGATAATGCGTAGAGGCCTGGAACGAGTTTAAGTTCAATTAAGAATTAAACCACTGTTTCCTTCCAGTTTTTCACAAGATTGGTTCTAAAAGAACCGCACGTGTAACCTACCATGAGCTTGTTTGATGTTAGCTCAAGCAGGATTTCCATCTTCATTGTAATAATTGCGTATTACTCGGATGTTCTGGCAATGTTACAGGAATACTGCGTAGGACTCATAAAAATCTCTTACTTTTCACAGTGTGTGAGAAAGCAAGGAATAAATGGAAAGTGTCCTAATGAGACTTTTGATGATCTCTTGGCTCTAGACTCGATTGTGCGTTTTGATTTCATGAGCGATGGCTGGAGAGGAGTGCCACCTTTTCAATACCAGTCTATTCGGAGTGAATAAACCAATAGATAACGTGTTGATCTCCGTGTGATTAAAACAAATACCTTTTGAGAGATATTTGAGTTAGCTGGGAAGGGTTGTGCATTGCATCACTGGGTCCATGATGTCTTTCTTCAATACCGAGAATCATTAGCAAAAATGACCTCAATAGCATATGTATTGACCCGGTTTCTGCCTAAAGTTGTAAGGAGGGCTTCTTTCTTTACACCCTTTATCTTTACAATTCTTTTTCATTCTTCAACCCCTTCAATGCTTACCAATATGTCATCACTAGCACCTTGTTGTGATTGTTCCAGTGCTAGCTTAAGTACTTGGTCGGCATTCAGCTACGTTCACAATCTTTCTCCATCTTTCCTAAGGACTACTAATTCTATCTAGGGAATTGTCCTTGGGAAGATTCCATCGGCTCTGATGAATCATTGGACTAAACCTATTCCTACCACCCTTTTGTCACCACATCCGTCGTGAATTAAGCGTGTTTTGGGAAGGAATTGCCACCATGAAAAATCATTGAAAAATCACTTAAGGTACTTGTGATATTGAAATCAAAAGTTTTGTACCTTAGGTGTTTTGTTCATCAAAAACGCTCCCCCTTAACACGTGCTTTACACATATTAAGTTGGATAATCATTAAGTCTTTTTCATCTTTTAGCCAAGTATCATTTAAATCTCCTTAATCCCATTTTCTCCCCTTATCCAAAATGTTAACCATTAATATTTGGGATATTGAATGGATTAACCGGTCTTTGGGTAAAAATGAAATCGATGTTTGGCCATAGAACATGTTCATGCTCCCCCTTAAATTAATAAGGGGTAGTTGTAGTGCTTTAGTATGATATATTTGAAAGATTTAGAATCTCGTGAGAAATTCTTGAAAAATTATCATACCTTAACACTACATCAAGCCATTACAGCACAATATTCACAAATATACATATTCACAATTGAAAACCAATATAAAGTGGACCTGAAATGTACGACCCATTAGATGGATCGTTGCAGTAGCTTGTGGTGCACTAAATATGGTCTACCACCCACGAATCTTTCCAAGCTCCTCATCAATCTACGTTCACGGAGCTTTTGATCGATCTTCTTGATCACATAATTCGCCATCTGCCTATAACCCTTATGCCAGTCCTCGGTCATCTCTGGCAAAGTCCCACCCGAGTTCAGATGCTCCAACTTTCCTCTGACTTGTAGAAGAGTCCCATCACTATACTTATAAAGCTCACCCACCCTCATAAACTTCATTAAACCTCGACTGTTCAAGTAGAAAATGCCGCAATTCGGAACAGAGATGCCGGTATAAGGACATCTTTCTACATGTTGAGGTAGAACTTGATTCACTGGACGGGTTAAGTTGAGCTTCCTTTGATAGCTTTCGACTCCCAACTGAAGATCTTCAACTCTTTTCTTGATAACAACGCTTCGTGTGAACATACGAAGTGCTGTATTCAAGGCAATGAGGTCTTCACGAAGAATATGTGTGAGTTGATCTCGGGTCATCAGAAGCAACATATCTTCAATATCCTCAAGGCGAATGATAGAGAAATCTCCCTGCTGGATTTTGTATTCTCTGTCATCCTCCCTTTTCAAACGAATCTCCGTCACATGATAGTAGCCATTCTTGGCTTCAGTTTTCAACCCTAAGATGCTGGAGATGCGGATATCGGATCAAACGTTACTCCCTGAGTTGACTAGACAGCAGCCCCTGTACGCCCTTCGAACTCGTTCGTCCCAGTGTGATGCACCTATGACAGCATACATATCATAATTATGATTTACCTTTGGGACCCAGAGTCGGTTTACCTTTTCCTCGATAAAGGGTATTGTCCCCCAGTTTGCAGCTTTCAGCAAGGTCAGGGATGTTGCGTACTTTGAGGACCCCTTCAGAAGATACACAAGATCGTTGGTGACGAAGAAGTCGAGAGCAATCTGATTATCTTGAGTAGGGTCAAGTGGAGGTGGGGCTCTTTCTGAGTCATGAAGACCTGGCCGTTGAACGGTGTTCAGAGCTTTCAGGATCTCATCGGCATAATACTCGAACTCCATTTGGGTCAACCGGGTTTTGGCACGAAGTCTCTTATCCTTCAGTGCTTTCTTCACCAAAGATGGAATAACCGAAGTCTTATACTCATGAGCAAGAAATGCACATAAGTCAATCGGACTGCGGATGCGGAGATACAAGACATCTTTGTCAGCGTCTGTGATCGGATCATATTGCGTCGCTGCCGTAATCCAAGCCTGTGGTGGTGCAGTCTCGTCAATATCCAACGTGTCTGCCCAGTCCCTTGTGCTTGGAACAGTAGATTGTGGGTTTTGTTGTAGAGAAGTGGAGACGTGAACATCTGCTTGTTCTGATTCAGGCATGTCGGCAGTGTCATGAACGGGTGAGTGTTGTGCAGCTTCAGGTTCGGTTACCGATTCTGCAATCACAGGAACAACAATAGAACTAACAGGGTTAGTGGTAACAGGTATGGAAGTAGATTTTTCCTTTGCTGCTACATCTTTCTTGGACTTGGTGCCAGACTTAACAGGTTTCTTTGAGCTGGCAACCTTATCCCCTTTCTCAGGCTGTTTACCCCCATCATCATCTTCATCATCATCCCCGTTGCTCCCCCGAACACTCTCCTCATTACCATTACCACCATCATCGCCATCATCATCATCGTCATCTTCATCCTCATCATCATCATCATTCTTATCATCATCATCCTCATCATCATCATCATTCTTATCATCATCATCCTCATCATCATCATCATCCTTATTTTCTTCTTCTTCTTCTTCCTCTTCTCCACCAGTACCCTCTTCTTCTTCACTCTCTTCCCTTTCTTCCTCAGGGAGAATGTGGTAGGGTACCACACTTCCAAACGTCTTGAACAACCTATCATCCTCCATGATAGCGTCATTCAGGGATTTGAAGAGAGCCCGTTGAATCCTAGATTTATCAAACGATCCAAGTTCCCTCATACGCGCTTTGAGGATCTTTTTCAATTCAAAATCCGTCAAGTCATAAGCAATCTTGTAGGCGGCTTCTGAAGGATTGGATGACTTGATCATCAAGTTGTCAACAGCGAGTGTCTTCAACTCATCACGCAGTTTAGGCATTAGGGATTCAACGGAGTCTTTCACTCTCTGCTCAATAGAAGCTTCAAGGGCTTCTTTCTGCTCTTTAAAGTCATCCTTAATAGCTTTAGGTCTCGTGATTCGTGCTTGATGCCTATCAGCTTCAGCCTTTTTAACCCGAGCGAGTTCTTCTGCATGAGCTTTACGTGTAAATTCCATGTCTGCAGCGAACTTAGCAATCAACTCTTCTTGAGCTTTCCTAGATGCTTCTTCACTTTGAACTCGTCTATTTAGCTCTTGGCGAAGTTCATCCATCTCTCTTTTGTGATTGTCCGTATGTTTATCCAACATTTCGGCCATTACCAATGCGGCCATTGTAGACGTTGCAGAGCTGCTCTGGGTTGATGGAATAGGCTCGGTTGTGACAACGGTACTAAGGATGGGAGTTATTGGTGGTGGAATAAATGGTGTTGAAACCGGTCTGGTTGGTACGGGTTGTTTTGGTGGAAGTTGAGTTGCTAAAGGTTGAGTAGATTCTATGATTGTAGGAGCACCCGTCCTTTTTGCAACACTTGCTGAAACAGGGGGGGTGGATGTCTCCTTCGAAGTAGAATACTTTTCAGGTGATCCAAACTCAAACACATCATCTGGTTCCACGTACTCTTCTTCAATATTTACCCGTGCACCCGAACCACTGCCTCCCGTGTCTTTCCTACTCCTTTCCATAGCTATCTTCATCGCTTTTCTCTCAGCCTTGTTAAGAGCAGGATCATCAATATCTTCTTCATCGTGGAGAACTAACTCATCAGCCGTACCCTTTCCCTTCTTAACTGTCGTCTTCTTCTTTTTGGCTTTGGGTTCAGGTAAATCTGTTTGCTTCCGTTTACTTTGCTATTAACCGTGGTGGAAGAGTCTTCACCTGCTAGAATGCTTGCTCGTTGATTCTCAATTTCTGTTAGCAAGTTCTTGTAATCATCAGATGCGATAATCTCATCGGTCAGAAGATGACTGGGAATGGGACCAGGAATAACCGTATTCGAATGAGTCTCCTGCCTTAAGTCTACCAAATCATCATCATCCATCGTGTGGTGACGACTACCTGCACGCTTGTTAATGGATGCATCGTTTTCCATAAAGTAATGTATGATCAACTTAATAAACCTAGGGTACTGGTAACTTTTAACCTTACCCTTCGTGTTTGTGAAGAGTTGAAAGATAAACTCCTCCCACAGCAGTGATGCATAGTCAATACCCATACCTTTAAACATACCATAAAACATCTTGATGATTGGTGGACGAACAACATCAAACCCAGTTGTTTTGGGTGTTAAACATCGGCTTAGAATCCCAAAAATAGCTTTCCATGGTTGACCAACTTTGGTAGTAGTAAACTCAGACGCGGTTCGTATGTCAAGACATCCAATGGCAGTGAACATCTCCATGATCTGGTCCTTAGTCGGGTTGGCTGAGTATGATAGACCTTTGATTGTCGGTCGAAATCCAAAGATCTTCCTGAAGTCTGACACGGTAAGCGTCTGCTGCTTGTTGTCCAAGGAAAAAGTGATTTTGTTCGACGTCCTCTCTTTGGTAGCCCAGAACTCGTAAAGGTAGTCATAGGGCACTGAAGCACTTCTCCTTAGCGCATGCTTGAGATGAGATTTATCAAGTATTGCTGTACCTACCTTAAATCCATTATGGGTAGAATGAGATACCTCCTTCAGACGGAAGTTGTTTGGAATAAACTTTAGAGTCTTGGCTTCAGCAATGGCGGCGGCTCTGGTGTCTTGTATTTGTTGTACGGTAGGGTTAGTCATCGTCTCTGCTTAATATAAAACACAAAGGTTGATACATACAAGTATGAATATCATTATGACTTTAAACCTAAGCATTGTACATATGACCTAATCCCTTAAGCTTTGGAACCATTCAAACATCTTCTTATACGGAATAATCATTCAATTCGGAACATATAGCCTATGCGGAATAACATCCTTATTCTGAATAAAAAGTCTATTCGGAACATTTATCCTATGCGGAATAAAATCCCTATTCTGAATAAAAAGTCTATTCGGAACATTTAGCCTATGCGGAATAAAATCCCTATTCTGAATAAGATCTCTATTCGGAACATTGGGCCTATGCGGAATAAAATCCCTATTCGGAACATTGGGCCTATGCGGAATAAAATCCCTATTCGGAACATTGGGCCTATGCGGAATAAAATCCCTATTCGGAACATTTGGCCTATGCGGAATAAAATCCCTATTCGGAACATTGGGCCTATGCGGAATAAAATCCCTCTTCGGAACATTCTTTCTATTCTAAATAAATGCTCCTATTCGGAAAGTTCTTTTCTATTCTGAATAAATGCTCCTATGCGGAAAGTTCTTTCTATTCTGAAT
Organism: Glebionis coronaria; assembly: GCA_025667525.1. Lineage (NCBI taxonomy): Eukaryota > Viridiplantae > Streptophyta > Magnoliopsida > Asterales > Asteraceae > Glebionis > Glebionis coronaria. Next base: position 317,743,448 of record CM046876.1, on the reverse strand, counting down.
AAATGCTCCTATGCGGAAAGTTCTTTCTATTCGGAAATAATGCTCCTATGCGGAAAGTTCTTTCTATTCGGAAAAACTTTCCTATGCGGAAAGATCATTCTATTCGGAAAGCAACAAACAGTTACCATTTTTCTAATTAGGCACTTATGCGTTTGATTCATGTGTTCTAAAGGCCAAATTAGTTCAATTGCTCTATTCCGAATAGATCCCAAGCAAAACCCCCAATTTTAATTAAACCCTAATGAATCAGTAACTTCAATCGATTGTTTTCAATTAAAAGAGTTAATTAAATTGATTTGCTTGAATGATTAATCCGATTGTATACCTTTTGAAGATCTTGAACAAGAAGAATGATTGTGAGATGTTCTGTTTTATTTTCGTGAGTTTGTGTGCTAGGATGTTAATGGCGGCAAAGATAAACAAGTAAACAGTGAAATAATAGAAGAGACGGGGGTGGGTGATTTTGACTAGGTCAAACTTTTCACAAGTTAGACATGTTGTCAACTTTACCCCCTCAATTTTTCTTCTTTCTACAAACAAAATTCTTTTGTTTTCCCAAGTTCTAATTCTTGTCATTTTGACCCTATCTTATGTTAACTACCCGAGCCTTAGTGATTACCTTATCTTAACACAAGCACAAAACTATCCATGACGAACTTATAAGCAACAATAAGACAAATGCCAAAGCAATCCAACCATTAACCATTAAGCTTTTTGAGTTTCCTTGAAAACTTTTGAAGATCTTTTTGATGTGAAAGATGATGTAACATTTTCTCCCCCTTAAACGATGACCCGTTTTCTATTTAAAGAGCTGTAGTCATTGTTTAACGAGGCACATGATGATGAAAAACATTCCCCAATTGATATCTTGAAAAGTTTGATTCGAGGTGACAATAAGATTTCTCTTATTTTGACAAATTAATGCACTGAGACGTACATTAATTCGTGTTAGACCAAGTTGTAAAGTAAACTTGATCCCTTTGCATGATTTGGCTTGTAAATCACGCCCGAGAAAATTAATTCCCGTTGTGAGCCAACGTTTTCCAAGGAAGTACGTGACTTTAATATGAAAACCGGGTTGCAGTCAGAAATAACTACAAGCCATAATGGGCATGTTTTAAAAATATACAACTTTTATACGGACTCTATTTATGGCACCGTGTCAATATTGATCGACATTTCTAAGGCCGTAAATATTACCGTACTAAAAGACATGCCCGTTTTAAACGAAAAATATTTTTGGTTTTTCTTGATTTTATAATTTTTATGGTTTTTGTAGGTTTTATATTTTTTATGGTTTTTCTTGGTTTTATATTTTTGTATTTTCTTTTTGTGGTTTATATATTTACTATAATATACATGATCACGAACAAAGGATACTCTGAATAGTTTACCACGACTATTCAGCTGATTCTTCTGCCAACTCTTTGAGAGTCGCTGGGGTGAATGATTTCATGCCAAGCTTGTCGATCAAAAACTCGATTCGTCCTTGATCTAAGGCTTTGGTGAACATATCCGCCAGCTGGTACTCAGTAGTGACAAAATACAGCTCGATCACTCCGTTCTCCACCTGCTCCTTAATGAAATGGTAGCGAATGTCTATGTGCTTGGCCCGGGAGTGTTGAACATAGTTGCAGCAAAGGGCAATGGCGCTCTTGTTGTCACAATACATCGGGATTTTGTTAAATCCCAAACCGTAGTCAGTTAATTGTGATCTCATCCAAAGGACTTGAGCACAACAACCGGACATGGCGATGTATTCAGCCTCCGTGCTAGAAATTGCAGCGCTTTTCTGCCTTTTTGAAGACCAACTGATCAATCTATCTCCTAGGAGTTGCACAGATCCAGAAGTGCTACGCCTCGTGTCTTGACATCCAGCATGATCGGCATCTGCGTATGATATTAAAGCAATCGAGGAATCTTTCGGATACCATAGACCACGATGAAGTGTTCCTTTTAGATACCGAAAGATCCTTTTAACTACATGTAGGTGCTTTTCGGTAGGCCGAGCCTGATACCGGGCACACATGCATACAGCAAATTGCAAATCAGGCCTGCTAGCAGTCAGATATAGAAGGGTGCCGATCATCCCACGGTAAAGTTTTGGATCGACAATAGTCCCATTCCTATCTTCATCTAACTTGGATTTCTCCACCATTGGAGTGTCCACGGGGTCACAATTTTCAAAGTTATATTTCTTAAGAGATTCTAGAGCATATTTGGATTGATTAATAAAGATGCCTCTGAGATTTTGAGAAATCTGTAATCCTAAGAAAAATGAAATTTTTCCCATCATCGACATCTGAAAGCGTGTGGACATTATCTTCTCAAATTGATTTGACAATTCTATGTTAGTGGCAGCAAATATTATATCATCAACATAAATTTGTACCAGAAGCATGTCGTTGCCTTCCTTGAGAGTGAATAGAGTCGGGTCCACCTTGCCTTTGGAGAAGCCTTCCGAAATGAGATATGTTGACAGGAGATCATACCACGCGCGTGGAGCTTGTTTCAACCCATAGAGAGCCTTCTTAAGCTTGTACACATGATTAGGAAACTCCGTACTGACGAACCCATCCGGCTGACTAACATAAACTTCTTCCCTTAGTTCACCGTTCAAAAATGCCGTCTTCACATCCATTTGATAGACGATCATGTTCATATGAGCAGCATACGCAAGGAATAGTCTAATCGCCTCCAATCTTGCCACAGGAGCAAAAGATTCTTCAAAGTCTATACCCAAGGCTTGTTTATATCCTCTAGCGACCAATCTTGCCTTATTCTTCAATACCGCACCCATCTCATCAAGTTTAACCTTATAAACCCATAACAAAGTAAGGATGTTAACCTTGTCAGGGAGAGGAACCAATTCCCATACTTCAAGTCGTTGGAATTCATTTATTTCCTCCTGCATAGCTTCAATCCAAGATGATTGGGTCATAGCCTGCTGCCAATTTTTAGGTTCAACTTCAGAGAGAAATGCATCAAAGTAGCAATAGAGTGCACTCTCTTGTAATTGATGGCGTGTAGAGACTGGTCGATCTAGATCTCCAATGACATTCCTAATTGGGTGATCTTTTGTCCATTTAGTGCTATGGTTTCAATCCTAGGTGGTCTGGAGTGAACAATAGAAAGAGCTTCTTCTGAGGTAGACGCGGCTGAAGGGTTTTCAGGTATCGCTACACCAAAAAAAGGAAGCTCTTGCAGGTGAGCATATTCCAAGTCTTGATCAATGGAATCCTCTTCCACATCATTAGGCACAAGTAGGGGTGATGATTCAGGTGTAGTTTGAGAATCACTTGGTGAAGGTGCATCCGGTTCAATGTGAATTGAAGATGCATTAGATAAAGGTTCATTAGCTTGAGCAAACACTTCAGGGATTGGAGCGATTACTACAGGTGCTGGAACTTCATCAGTCGGGGGATCGAAGAATTCATCAAACAACGGCTGAAACAGTTTATCCCACTCGGGCCTTGTTGGTGGTAAAAATGATGTAGAAGTAGGATTATTGGGAACTAATCCGGAACTAATAGCACCGGTTCCCATCTCATGAAGCGCGGGTTCAGAGCTGTGTTGCTCAGAAGCCATCGCTGTCAGCTCGTCGAAATCTACGTCCATAGTTTCTACAATCTTGCCAAGACGACGGTTATAGATTCGGTATGCTTTCTTGGACGGTGAGTAACCAATGAAAATACCTATGTCGGCTTTCGGTTGAAGCTTACCCAAGTTCTCACTATTAATGTTTGGATAACAAAGAGCACCAAACACATGAAAAAATGAAACATCGGGTTTACGGTCATGTAGAAGCTCATAAGGTGTTTTTCCATGGCGTTTCCGAATGATAGAACGGTTTTGGGTGAAACATGCAGTAGATATTGCCTCTGCCCACAAGAACAATGGAGCGTTCGCATAAATAAGCACAGTCCTAGCAGCTTCCATAAGTGTACGATTCCGTCTTTCAACGACACCGTTTTGTTGTGGAGTGCGTGCAGCGGATGTTTCATGTGAGATACCAACTCCTTCATAGTAATCACGAAGAGTCTGGTTTACGAACTCTGTTCCATTGTCTGTACGAATACGGCGGACAGTAGTATTCAAACGTACCTGAATGAATTTCAGAAAAGTGATGATAGCCTTCGGTGCTTCATCCTTTGTACGTAGAAATCTAACCGATGTAAACCTGGAGAAATCATCCACAATAACCAGAATGAATTTCTTACCGCTCACACTTTCAGTTCTCATTGGTCCACAAAGATCCATATGCAAAAGATGAAGTTTTTCTTGATTGGTGTCTTCAGCTTTGGGCTTGTAAGATTTCTTGGTACTTTTCCCCCTTGAACACGCGGAACATAAATGGTCCTTGTGAAATTTAAGCTTTGGAAGACCACGAACTAATTCGTTTTTAGCCAGATGATTAATAGCATCAAAATTAAGATGAGATAATCTGCGATGCCATAACCATGACTTGGTCTTAGATGCTTTAGAGAGAAGACATACTGAGAGGCGGCCATCATGTCTTGTAAGGACAAGGTATAAAGATTTGCACCACGAGATCCCTTCAACAAATCTTTTCCTTCCAAGTTGCGGATGAAACAAGTGTGTTGTCGAAAAGCAACCTCAAGGTTGGAATCACAAAACTGTCCTACTGAGAATAGATTATGACCAAGACCTTCTACATAGTATACCCTTGAAATCGTCACGTTTCCAATCTGATATTCACCATACCCCATTATTTTTGCTATATGATCATTCCCGAATTTAACCGTACCAAGAAACTTGCTGACGAAATTTCGGAGCATCGAGCGATTTCCGGTCATATGTTTTGAACAACCGGAGTCCAAATACCACAGGATGATTTGGACCACCTGAAAATATCACCACACGAAGATAATGTAGAGGTATCGGAATCTGAGTGTTCCTTGTTATTAGCAGGTACAGATTTAATAATCTTAAATTTGCTAACTCTAGGTTTCTTAGATTTCCTAGCCTTCTTTTTCTTAATGGGTGGTGTAGATTCTAGTTGGCTTAAATCCTGAGGTATTTCTTCACTGATAGGCACTATAGTGGGGGCTGACCTATTTAAAGGGCGCTGTTTCCATACTTGAGTGCGAGTGTTCCTAACTAAAGGACGCTCAGACCTAACCTCAATGGATGCATTCCTAGTTAAAGGGCACATTTTTCCATCTAATGTAAAGGTCCTACCAGTGGGACGCCATTGCCAGCCAACTTGGGCACGAGTTCTACCCGTTGGCTTCCATTCAAGACCATTCTTAATTGCATTCATTTCATTCACATGTTCAATAAGACACAAATCATGACGTTGGGAAAACATACATTCATTACAATTCCAACAATTCAAATTAGAATTCACGAATGGTTTTGGCTGCTGCACAGGCGCAGAGCTTTTAGTCTTAACATGATTCTTCTTATTTAAAACTGAACTAACATTCCTATGGTGATCTTCTACTTTCTTCTTTTTGGCATTACTAGTGGAGGGCTTGATCTTATCTTTCTTGAGTGGCGATCCTTTAGCCTTAGTAGTCTCTTTTAATCCTGTAGAAGGCAAAGTGGGAATATTAGCAACAGATTTTAAAGGTGCCTTACTTGATTGTGCCAATGACGGTTTTGCTCCTGGACTCTTATTGAACGGAGTTACAGCAATGGGCCTATTAGTAAGTAGTGCAGAACCTGGTGTACCTATGTATTGCAAATATGCTAAGCAATATTGAACTCGCTTAATATATTCATGAGCCGAATAATAGTCGCTACTTGAGGGATCTAAGGCATAAAGATCGTCTAAAATATCCCTAAGAAGATCGACATGCTTAATGGCATTCCTCATATAATCATCGTAGGTAACTGGGTTTCTCTTATGAAGCGGGTTCTTATAAAGCACTACTGACTTGGTTGTTGGAGCACTAGTGGACGGTGCAGAGTCGGTGGCTAAGTTATCAACAACTTCTTGTCGGGTGAGAAGAAGTGTCTCCTTTAACTCGGCCAAAATCATATTTTTGTCAATGAGCAGGATGTTCAAGTCAGAGATTTCCTCGCACTTTTGGTTCAGTTGTTCAACATAAGATTGTTGCTGTGCCGCATTAAAAGTGAAGCGTTCTTCTAGTGAACCATAAAGAGCGGATAGTCCCTGTCTTGTCCGATCCATCTCCCCTAGAACAGACGAAAGTCTAATTTCTAAGACCTGGTTTTTAGACTCTGCAGCCTCTAGTTCCATTTTTAATGTTTCATTTGATGACACATCTCTCTTCAATCTCATGATTTCTTCCTCTAATGTCTTAACAATTTCAATCATCTTGTCACTCGTCTCAACACCGTTTTCACAACCATTTGATATCAAAAGATTCTCATTTTGAGTTTGTTGTTTTAATTCTAAAGATATACAATGTTGTTCTAGTTGATTAAAGCGTTTTGAAAGTAAATTGTAAGAATCTTGTAGCTTTAAAAACTCAGCGTTAGATTCGTGACAAGACTGATTATCTACCTCATTTACAGTATCAACAACATTTACAGAAAGATCACAAACATCATCACAAATATCATTACCAATATTCACAGCATCACAATTAATCATAGCGGATGTAAGCTCATTCGAATAATTAACATTTACAGTAGTAAGCACATCACACGAGATTACTGCAGACAGGAATCGGTCATATTCGGTTAAAATCTTTTCTTTTTCAATTAGTTGTAGTTCGTAAGCGGTGTCCATTTCATAAAACACTTTTTGAACTTCACCAATTTCAAACACAAGATTTTCCTTAAGAGATGCAAAAATTCCTTTTAGACTTTCGACAAACGGATTGATCTCATTTTTAAACACCTCGTTCATATGTTCGAAAGCCCATTCTCCGGCGTTTAGGCCATTTGAAGTCGTACGTTCCAAAATGACCTTGTCAAAATTAGTAAAGTATTGATTAATCTCTTGCAAGTTTAACCATACAGTGCTAACAGGTGGAAGATCCTTTGGAATTTCCTTAGGACCTTCCATATTGACAAGTGTAGGAAAAGTACTAGGGTTTTCTTCATCTAATATGTAGGTTGGTGCTGTTATGAGATCTTTGTCCATATGGAATCGAATTCTAAAATCCGTTTTTGCAAGCTCCTTATTCAATTTAAAATAATCACACTCGGGATATTTTGCAGAATTGTATGACCGATCCTCATCAACTAGATCCTTACTTGTTCGATCACCGGGAAAAACAATCGGGTCTAAGGCCAATCCTAATTGAGTTGCATTATAAAGTCTAGGACTATGTCTTAAAGCTTGTTTTGCATATCGTGGATTAGGGGGAAGGCCTTTTTGACGTGATAAGTTAAATTCTCTAAATGAAGCATCAAATAAGTGAACTAGTTGAGAAGCAGCGTATTGTCTTAAAAGCAAGTAATCTATACTTCTAATCTTATTAGTAGCATTAATCTCCATTTCATTCTTCTTAGACTCGAGTGACTCAAAATCCGTTTGAAGTTTTTGAAAATTAGTGACCACTAACTCTTTTTCTTTAAGTTCATTAGAAATATTTGCTCTTAAGTTTTCAATTTCTTGCAAGTGACCCATTTGTTTGTTTCTAAAATGATCATATTCGAGATTAGTTAGAACACTAGACGAGGGCACTAATTCCAAGGTTTGAACTTTCTCGTTGCTTAAGGTAAGCTCATCAGACAAATTCTTATTCTTAGCTAAGGTTTTCAAGAGTGCAGCATTCATTTGGCTAAGTAATGTAGCAGGAACCATGACCAAATCTTGTTGAGCAGGAGTAGGCGTATGCGAAATGGGTCCCGGTTGTGATTCACTCAAAGTCTGGGGACTCACATTAATATTGCTATCATTGTTTGTCTCCTCATTTGAAAGACTCACCACCGAAGATTCATTCGAATCAGCACTCTCTTGCACAACTTGATGTGGTTGAATACTAGCATCAGTGGTATTAATAAGTACCTCAGATCTCTTTTCTGGCCCTAAGCTGGAGATAGTTGCCATGAGAGCAACCTTTGCAGATTGGAAGTCATCACAGTCTGAGTCATACGCATCAAGATCATCAGCTTGGTATGGTGCATTCTGTGTGGTGACAACGTCTTGTTCAGCAATCCCTGGATCAGCAAGAAATGCAAGCTCCTCTTCATCAAGTTCCCTTCCTTGTGCCTGAGCATTAACCAGATAGATCTTCTCTGCAAACCATTGTCCATCCCTTCTCCTCTTGGGTTTCTTACAATCCCTGGACATGTGACCCTCTTCCTTGCAGTTGTAACATGTAATCATTCTCAACTTGCCCGTGGAATTAGCCCGTGGAGCAGAATTGGCCATTGGTGCCTGATTGACCGTGCGAGCATTGGTGGTTGATGTGGTAGGTCTCCCCTGATATGGTTGAATAGGCTGAACCATGACCCTGCCATTCTTAATAGTAGCTTGTTGACGAGAATTGGATGAATTCCTCAACTGATTGTTGGTTGGAGTTGATCCTCTGTATCCTCGTTTGCTTAAAGTCCTTGTGATATAAGCAGACATAGTGGTTAGCACTTCAACTGGGTCAGCTCCTTGTTGGAATACAGGAATGGGGACTTCCTCATCATCACAATACATTGCTTGGTCTTGATGAGCTGTATAATCACTAGAAGGAATACTCATTTGATCAGGGTAGCTTGTTGGATATGCTGCATTCTCTTGATAAGAAGAATATGAAGGCTGAGCATAAGGTGCAATATTTGCTGGATGAAGTTGTGAAGCATACTGTGGTGAAGGTGCATTGAACCGATATTGTTGCTGATGTGAGGTGGGTGGTTGCGGTAGAATCGAGTATTGGGGGAAGGTTGGTGTCATGTAAGGTGATGGATGATAGGCTTGATGTCCCAAGATATAAGGTGTGTTGTTGTGTGACAAGCTTGGTTGATTCGCCATCAAAGCTAAGGAATCAGGGTACATACCTCGAGGAGAACGGTGCATAATCACATGTTTCTCATGCTGCTGAAGAAAAGCATAGATTTGATCTAAATTGCACTTATGCAAATCCCGGGTTAACTTAACATCGGTAATATACTCACCCCATTCAGCTTGAGGTAAAGTATTCAAGAACTTGGTGTTAACCTGGAATGGAGCAATCACGAGGTTGTATACATTCAGATCATTCATTAGAGTAGTGAATCTGAAGTAATAGTCGTGTAGCGTTTCCCCTGGGCTGTACGTGAATCTATCAAACAGATCATACAACTGACATTCCCTTTCCTGTTTGGTGAGAGACGTACCTTGTAGAAACACCTTAAGACGTTCCCATAAATCCTTGGCAACCGTATATTGACTTACCATGCGATAAATATCATGTGGAAGAGCTTGGAGAAGAGTCTGTAAAGCCTTTTCATCAGCATCAGCAATGAGTTGTTGTGCCGGTGTGAGTTCTTCATATTCTCTTGGTCGAGACACGTTATTTGCCACAATGGTACCATAGTCGAGTGGACCATTCAAAATCGATTTGACCATAAGCCTTCCGTATGTTGGTTTGCCCTTCAAGTATTGCATCATACGGCCCTGCCATGCCTCAAACACCTCTTTAATAAGCATCGGTGGGCGACTATCAGTTCCCGTTATAATTGAGATATCCGTAAGAGATGTCATCTGAGGCATTAATGAACTCGGATTCATTGTGATCACTTAAAAGACTAAAAGATTATCGGTTGATCGAGCAGTGAAGAAAGGTTGAGAATTTGTGTTGTGTTGGTTGTAATCAAGATTAAATCCACTAAAGATCGTCGAAAAAACTCAAATACCCCTTGAACTTGCTTATACGGAATAACCCTAACTCAGAATAAACCCTATTCGGAATCAATCCTATTCGGAATAACACTATGCTGAAAAACCCTTATACTGAATAACCCTATGCGGAATAACCCTATTCTGAAAATGCCTTATTCGGAATAACCCCTATGCTGAATAACCCTTATGCGGAAAAACCCTTATGCGGAATAATTCTTCAATTCGGAATATCTGGCTATTGGCTATTCGGAAAACTTGCTATTCGGAATGATGGGCTATGCGGAAAGCTATTCGGAAAGTTTGGTTATGCGGAAAAATTGTGGCTATTCAGAAAAATGTTGGCTATTCGGAAAGTTTTTGGCTATTCGGAAAAACTGGCTATTCGGAAAGTTTTTGGCTATTCGGAAAAACTGGCTATTCGGAAAGAATTGCTATTCGGAAAAACTCTTCTATCCGGAAAGTCTATTCGGAAAAATCCTGCTATTCTGAATACTATCCTATTCGGAATCCCTATTCGGAATAAACTGGAAAGAAATAGTTCGAGACTTGAAAAACAGCTTTAAATCCGATTTTTTGATCAAAAACCACAAAAAGTTTTATGATTTTTACCAAAATAAGCTAAACCCAATCCTTATCAATCAATCCCAATAACAAAAACACCAAGAACAACAAGATTCAAGATTGATTTTTTCTAAAGATCACTAATTGATTCAAAAACTAAAAAAGCAACACAATCCTTACCTTAAATCACCCCATAGCTCTTGATACCAAATGTAGAATACTGATAACCTAAGAATCTATGAAGTGGGTTAATGTTTTCTAGTGAGAGAAACTAGAGAGAGAAAGTGAGAGAAAATGTGTGTGATTTTATTAATATAAAAGCATGAAATGAACAACAACCAACCCCTTTCCATGGTGGAAAGGGGTATTTATACTCCAAGCAAACATTGGGCTTGGGTCGGTCCATGACAAGCCCATGGACCGGTTCTTACTTAACTTAATAAGTAACATTTAACTAATTGTTAACTACGAGCTATTACAACATAAATCATATTGTGGAGTGACCGATACTTCTAATATACGTTAAAACGTATTTCTAACAATAGGTAACAGGTCTACCTCTTACCAAAGACATACAATTAATAATAAAAAACATATAGTTGTCTACAAAGTATCACTTATTCAAACATAAGTAAAGACTAAGAGGAAAAGGGGTTCCTCCAATGCAATCCTAAGCCTCCCAGCTAGCCACTCTTATTATCACGCTTAACCATATTCTCACCTGAAAGAGACACCAAAACACGTCAACAAAAAGTTGGTGAGAGTCATAGGTTTAGACTCCAACTCCAAATCAATTATAAGCCGTAAATAACAACCACTAACAAAAGAACATATGGACAATGTGCTACAATTATGTATTAAAACCTAGCATTCAAGATTAACCAATCACCACAAATCCAAGGCTCCAAGCCTTACCAATAACCACAATTCCAAGGCTCCAAGCCTTACCAATCACCATGGTCCCATAGGCGCCCATACACCTATGAACCAATCCCAAGGCCCCGCCTTGTCAACATCCCCTTGGTACCAATTCAAACCACAACAACTGAGACGGTACGTGTCCCTCGATCCAAATCATAAACACAATCAAGAATCACATAGTAGTTAATCACATAAGTGCACACACAAGTCCATCACAAACCATAAAACATTCATAGCATTAGTTACAACACCATAGAGTGTCTCTTCCATCACATCTGGAATTCAAATCATAAAAAGACATGGGACTATGAAACTCACATGAACAAGCTTCTCCAAGTATCCGCGCTCTAGCAAAAATCTAAACACACAAACGTATACAATCAAGACATGAACCACATACCAAAATGGATCATCAATCTATGATGGATATATAACCTTATCCTACCACTTAAACCTATTTATATGCCATACGCATCTCATTACATCCCTCTATAAAGCCTTTAACTTAGTTTAGTTCATAACTCGCCCTGTTAACATTTAACCCAAAACAGTCCCCTTTTTCATACTTCAAACTATGGGTCGGACACCCCCTTAACCAAAATAACATGCCCTGTAAATGAAACCCCATTCCATTACATGTGTTAGGTAACTCTCACACTTGGCCTCAACCTTAAAGCTACTGTTACGGCCTCCATATATATATATATATATATATATATATATATATATATATATATATATATATATATATATATATATATATATATATATATATATATATATATATATATATATATATATATATATATATATATATATATATATATATATATATATATATATATATATATATATATATATATATATATATATATATATATATATATATATATATACTTTTACCTATCCAGAATGTACTGATTTTGAACATACGAAGAGTTTGTTATGATTAGAGGGTCTTACCCTATCCCATTTGTTTAGCCCTCCTCCAGATCTTTTATTTAACATATAATCTAAGTCTCATGTTCATTTTAAGGTCTAATTATACTCCTAAGTACCCAAAACATTTTAAAACATTAATTTAAACCTGACTGATTTCAAAACTCCTTTGACCTCCGACTGTTGTAACCTGTTTTTGACCCACTTTCCCACTCCAATTTAGTTCTCGTTTCTTGCATTTGAAAGCCAACTCAATTACCTTTCCAGGGGTACCAAGATCGCAATATAAAAGTTTGTAATACTCTAGATATGATCAAAACAACTGACCTGAAATTCTGCCTAGTTTTTAAAAACGAATTTAACACAATTAGCTTAATTAATTACCATCACCATGTATAATTATTATCTCTAATTAATCTAATCAGGTTTATACCATTATAATACAGAATTCATAACTAACCTAACCCTAGATCCATCAAGTATTGATTAAGAACGATTTAAAAATAATTTAATCGAAAAGAGAAACATAGGTTTTACCTTAGAATTTTTAGAAGACAAGAAATTTATGAAGAACCCTAAAAATATCCATTGATGTCGACTAAACCTTAATCTCCAGGGATTTTATGAGCGTTTTGATTAATAAAAATAATTTATATACTTTCCTAACAAGTCCTTGGCCCATGTACAAAAGCTCGGTTCCCTTTTTCCTTTTTTTCTCCTTTTCTTTTCTTCCTGCGTTTACAAACTGACTATACCCCTATATTTTTTTATTTTTTTCTTTTTATTACTTATTAATAATACCTTAAGTTACCTTAATTTATTTCAACTCCTAAAACCTCCAAAACCCCAAAACCGTAAAACTAGTCAATTTATGCGTTTACCGTAAAAGACGTAAAAATATACAGTTTTATAAAAACTCTTGAAATATGAAATAAACTATATAACTAAGTCCCAAATGACTTAAAACCATCCTGAAAAATATTCATGTGACTAATTACCTCATACGAGACCTCTAAATGCTAAACCTTAAATCATAAAAATACGATTTACTATTATACTTATACGTATACGTAAAACACCAAAATAACACCATTTCATTTCATAGCCACCAATTTGTAAGCTCATGAACATGAAATAACCGTTCCTCGATTTACTTATGAGTACCATTTAACCATAAACGATATCCAAACATCACTCCAAACAAATAAACACATAAGCACATAAAAGCACATATTTGCACAAAACACCCTAAACTATAGCCTAAGTGACGAACCCCAAAACCATGGTTGTCACATCACTCCCTCCTAATAGAAATCTCGTCCCGAGATTTACTCCTTAGGATCAAACACACAAACCACAAATCACATGAGGATACTTGTTCTAAGTGAACTCCTCTCATTTTCATGTGTACTTTAGTTCAAGTTTCAAATTACCACATATATTAACCAACATTATTTAAACTCATTCCCAAACTATTGACCTCACAGCCTATAAATCTCACAAATGACTCTTTTTAACACAAATCCCTAATAACCGCACATGCAAATATGCATTCTCAAACCACATTTCCCAAATCTCAATACATGAAATATATCATGTACACCACTCAATTCCCCATGTAATTCTATACACATAAACTACTGGTCCAGTCAGATCATAAATGGACCTACAAAACTCGACATCAACTTTTCCCTTTTTCCTAAACATGGCGTCCGTCACTATGGGTGAAACTTCCTACATAACTTTGTCACTAAACTGTAGTGGCTTCCTCATTTTTAACATATCATCTCTTGTATCTCTCGTCCTTTCCACAAACACCATTATTATATTAGCAGCCTCTTTCATTAATTCTAGTCCACAATAGGGGAAACTCTCCCTATCCTTCCATATAGTGCCTCAAGTGGCATTCATTGACTTCTAGTATGATAACTATAATTATATGAAAACACAAACATTGCTAACGAGTTTCCCACCTCCCTCTAAACCAGTCACCAAAGCTCTCAACACGACTCCCATACTTGTAGAAATTTCTCTCTTCATCCATCCATTTACAGTTAGCCGGATATACTCATGTCCAATCATATTTATCAATCCCTTTAGTCCGTACCCCAATCCTGTAAAAAATTTCAATTTCCTTACAAAAGTGACCTATGACGGTCTTTCACATATTCATTAGTTATTTTTATCAACTGTCATCCAAACCCATGTTACAACTACTTCTATCAAATTTAGATAGTTCATTAGTAGCACCCATACACTTCTTTTCCCACTTTCCTCAATGAAAGATTTTTTTATATATATTTTTTTGATACCCAACACTTCCTTTATACCTACACAATGTCTTACCTTCAAGGTCATAGTGCTCCTCATCTTGTCTCAGTTAGACCAAACCCTTCGTCTCTCATGACACATCACATCTATAACTCCTCATCCATTCGATTATCGATACTAAGCCTTCCAATCCAACAATATTGGTCAGTGCCATTCCCTTTTCCACACTACAACAATATTATCATGCTTTGTGCTTTAGTCTACTCATTAGGCTATACCAAAGTTTTACCTTTGGTTCCTATATCGACTAATAAGTGTGAAAACACTTATCCTTTTACCACTTATTTCCAATAATAACAAGACCAAAACGTATATTTTATGTCGTAAAAGTCGGAATTATGCGTGGTTTGTGTTTTTATTGTGTTTTAGGACCAAAAGATGAAAAAGGAAGAAAACATGGGCTATCACGGGCTTTTATCGAAGAAAACGAGAAAAGACGAAGTCAAAAGATCAAGAGTGCAAAAAGAACGGAAGTCCAATGCCTATTCTGAAGATTTATCGAACAAAAAGTCAAAAGACCGAAGTTTAATGAAGTCGAAGAACTCAAGTCTAATAGAAGAAGAAAATTATAAGACAAGTTCAATTTGTATCGACAAATCCCGAGACGACGTCGAGAAAGACAAAGCATTTAAATCGAGTCGAGAAGAATGAAAGAAGGAAGCAACACATGCACCTTCCCACCTCCTATAAATACCCTCCTAATGACACATTAGGAGGGTGTTAGCTAGTTTATTTCTTTTTTTTGTAGTTTTCATTTTAGAGAGAGAAAGTGTTAAACTTTCTCTCACTAAAACTTCATCTTTTCTTTCAAATTTAAGCTTTATTTCATCTTTGTATTCAAAATTCATTAATCATAAGTTCAAATTTAAGCTTTTAATCTTTAATCTTATTCTTCCTTTCTTGATTTTGATTTATCTTTGATCCGAAATGTTCTTGATTCGTGTTTGATTTTGATGTTTTTGTGACTAAAAAGTTTATCTTTTTATTCCTTACTAAGTTTTTATACGGTTTAAGCTTTAAGCTTGTTATGCTTATTGGCTTATTTCGTATATATAGCTTATTGTCTTTTAAGTTTTCTTAAAAATTTAGTCTTTTTAAAGTTTGATTTATAAAAGTTTGTTTATTTCATGTTTTAAAAGAAAAGTTTTAAATTTTATGTTTGTTTTGATTTGGTTAAGGTTTGAACAAGTGCTTATTCGTATTTGCTTATTAGTGCTTATTGGTTTTAGCTTATTTGCTTTCATCCGAATATTATCATTTCCATCACAAAGTTAGGGGTTTACTCATTGCGACGCAACATTTCGACGGGCTCATTGTGATCGCAATAACCTTGAAGGTATTACTTTGCGATCAAGTGTTTTTCCCCCTTATTCCGATCGTGATTGCGATCGCTCATTGCGATCGCACATTGCGACGGGTCTTAAGGTTATATTAAGACGAAATTCTGCCAATGTTTTGTTAGACACATTCCGACAAAATTCCTATTATTCTGATACTTTGAACATTCCGACAGTGTTGATTTCTTGTATTCCGATACCTTGTGTTGGGAATAAATCTATGCTTACTTGTTACCCCTGCTAGTTGATTATCCGTACCCCTGCTAGTGTAAGTTCCCCCTGCTAAATAACAAAGGCAGGGGGATTGGTTCCCCTGCTGAAGTCAAAGGCCCTGCTGTCAGAGATAAACTTGGAATAGATTTTTACGCGTTTCAGTTATCATTCCTTAATACTTTCCAAGTTTGTTAGTAGTGATCTTGTACGTGAGTCCTTGTGGCTATAAAAGGACTCACTAGGTTAGCATGCAATGTGTGTCTTTTCTCTATTGTCTTTCATTGTCATACTTTAAGGTTTTGTAAACCCTACTACCATTTTAGGGTATTCGTATATCATTGATATATTAAAGTTCAACGTTTCAATCATATTGTTCTTGTGCTAAACATTATATTCCGCATCTTGTTTAGTTACTTTGCTTTGCAAAGTTTCTCTGGTGTTAGATTGAATTCTTTCTTTCTATCACAACCCTTAAACAAGCTATTAAGGTTTAAGATCTGACTTTGGGATCAACAAGTGGTATTAGAGCTTGTTGAGAAACTTTGTCTAAATCAAGAACAAAACCCTCATAGCAATCATGTCTTCAGACTCTTCCTCAAACAACAAAAACCACAATAACCTCAAGTTACCTATGCTGGATCCTGAAAACTTTGAATTATGGGAATTAAGAATCCAGCAATACCTGAAAATGGAACACTATGTTCTCTGGGAGATCATAGAATTTGGTGATCAATTCAACAAAATGTTAGCAGTTGAAGAGGGCAAGGAAGAAGAAAAAGGTGAAAGTTCCAAAGGTAAGGACAAGAAGAAATCTGCTGCTCTTTGTGATAAGGAAATACTGGCCAGAAGGCATGATGTCAGGGCTCACAGCTCATTGCTGTTGGCTCTACCTGATAGACATCAACTCAGATTCAGAAAATACAAAACAGCTAAGGAACTATGGGAAGCCATAGGCACAACCTTTGGAGGAAATGAAGCCACAAAGAAGAAGAAGAAGAATCAAATGTTGGATGATTTTGCTTCTTTCAAAGCAATTGGTAATGAATCAATTGGAGCTATTTACAATAGGCTTCAAGATATGGTGGCCAGTTGGAATTCTTTGATATTGAGGTGTCAAGAGAGCAGGTGAATACCAGGTTTCTTAACAGCCTCCAGAAAGAATGGTTTGTCTACAAGGCAATTTGGCAGAATAAGGATGACTTGGACAACAAGAACATTGATGACATATACAATAACTTAAAAGTTTTTGAACCTCTTGTCAATGAGATGAAGTCAAAAGGAACGATTCCCACCAACTCAAGTGGATCCACTGATTCCCCTGCTAACATGACATTCATATCACAAAGAAGTGGAATCTCCAAAAACAGTGGAATTGAAGTAGCCCCTGCTGCTTATTCCCCTGCTAGCAGGTCTGGATCATCTTATGATGAAGAAAGACCAGCTACATTCAGCCTTGATACTGCTTGTGCTTTTATAGCATCTCAAGGGCCACAAGGATCTACTGTGTTGCATGAAGATCTAAGTCAAATCAGTAAGCAAGGGCTAGAAGAGATGGATATCAAGTGGAATATGGCTTTGCTTAGCATGAGAGCCAATAGGTTCTACAAGAAGTATGGGAAGAAGATCTCAATCAATCCCTATGATGTGGCTGGGTTTGATAAAACAAAAGTTGAATGCTACAACTGTGGCAAGAAGGGTCATTTTACAAGGGAATGCAGAGGACCTAAGACTGGAAACAGCTATAGGAAGGAAACCAGAGATGATGATTCTGGTGCTAAAGCCATGGTAGCCATGCAGGGGATAGATGGAGCAGGTGGATGGGACTGGAGTGCCATGACAGAGAATGTGGAAAGAAATCAAGCTTTGGTTGCTGAGGAAAAAGAAGAAGAGTTTGCACTAACGGCCATGTCAAGTTCCAGCTCTGACAATGAGGTATATGACGATTCATATTGTACTAAAGCTTGTAGGAAAAATACTGAGTCTTTGAATGATCAAATCAGAAAGGTAAAAGCTGACTATATCAATTGTGATAATGATCTTGATAATTATAGACGTGCTTTAGAACAGTTAGAGTCCACCATAAGAGAGTTTAAGCAAAGAGAAAGTGATTATAGGGATCACATTGTGATTCTATAAAGAGATGCCAAGGAGAATAACCAATCCATTAAGGAGTTAACTGCTGAACTTGAAATTTTTAAATGTAACAAAAAGATAGATAAGGAAACTGTTGAAAAATTTGGAAAAGCTTCAAAAGATTTAACCAAAGCAGTTGAAATTGGTCAATCTCCTAGGGATAAAACAGGGTTTGGGATTAAAAATGAGCATGCTACCATACCACCACCCCCTGCCAACATCCATGCACCTTTTCCTAGAAAAGACCTGTCTTGAACTGGTCTCCCTTGTTTTCAAAAACAGGATGACATTGAGTTTGACTTGAGTGCTTACATACCTAATAATCTTGATACTGAAGAGTCTCTAGTAAAAACTAGTGTTATTAGGGATTTTGAAAAGGAACAGGTTGCTTTAAAACAATGGAAAATTGATAAACCTGTTCTATTTTCAAGAGAAGGACTTTTTGGTAGTAATTCTAGTTCTAAGAGTAGCTCACCCAAATCTAAAACCAAATCACAGTCTCCTAAGTCCACCATTAAATATGCTGGTATGTACAGGACTGTTAGAGGTAATCAAAGAAATTGGAATGACCAAAAGTCTCATCAATTAGGAGAAGACTTTGTGATTAACACCAAGCCCTGCTTTACATGTGGCAGTTTTGAGCACACTTATCAAGAGTGTAAGGCACCATTGGAAGTGGTGGCTGCAAATCCTTTAAAGGATATGCAACCTAAAACAATTCTTCTGAATACAGGGGAAAAATCATTTTCCCCTGCCAAGTATGTTGCCCCTGCCTTGAGAAACAGGGTGACTGACAAATATGTTGTTCCTGCACTTAGAAAGGAGAATGATGTTCACACCAAGCCCAGCACTTCTGTGACCATCCCAACACCTTATAATGCATATAGATCTGGCCTTAGACCTTACCAACACATGAATAGAGTCCAAAACAAAAGATGGGTTCCCTCTGCTAAGCATAGGGATTCCCCTGCTAAAACTGGGGTATCCCCTGCTAACAAAGTTTTGCCTTCTAGGAGCATGGGTAGATGGGGAAAAGTTGTGAAAGCCTCAGCTCGTTGGGTTTGGGTACCCAAAAGGGGTGCTCAATCTAATGGTGCATCTCTAGTTTTTGATAAACTATCCTACATTGATACACGAGGTAGATCCAAGTCTGTAATGGCTTGGGTCTCCAAGAAAAACTAACTTGTTTTTCTTTTTGCAGGTGACAAAGAAGACAAAGGATGATAGAGCATATTGGGACAGTGGATGCTCAAGAAGCATGACTGGACAAAAATCTTATCTGTCTAACTTTGTGCCCCTGCATGACAATGATGGTGTTTCTTTTGGAGATGGGCATGGAACAATAACAGGAAAAGGAACTATTATCACCAAAGGGATGACCTTTGACAATGTTTACTTGGTGAAAGAACTCAAGTACAATCTCTTCAGTGTGTCACAGATGACTGATAACAAGAATTTTGTCTTGTTTACTGACACTGAATGCTTGGTATTGGGAAAGGAGTTTGTCTTACCACCAGACACTCCTATTGTACTCAGAACACCAAGACAAAAGAACATGTACACAGTTGACCTCAAGGGCATCTCTCTCCAAGATAATGAAACCTGTTTCATTGCCAAAGCCTCAGTAGATGAGTGTAAGAAATGGCATAGAAGACTTGGTCATCTGAATTTCAAGAACATGAACAAACTAGTGAAATACAATCTGGTTCATGGTCTTCCTTCCAAGTCTTTTGTCAATGATCATACTTGTGCTGCCTGTCTGAAAGGGAAGCAACACAAAGTATCTTGCAAATCAAAAACAAGTATGTCCACCACCAAGCCATTGGAACTACTACATATGGACCTCTTTGGTCCTACTTCTGTGGCAAGCATAATGAAGAAATGGTACTGCCTAGTGATTACTGATGATTTTTCAAGGTTCACATGGACATTCTTTCTATTCCAGAAGAGTGACACAGCTGATGTACTCATTGGGTTCATCAATCAGATTGAACTATCAAAAAGCATGAAGGTAGTCACCATGAGATCAGATAATGGTGGTGAGTTCAGAAATCAGAAACTGGACTCTTTCTGTACAAACAAAGGAATCAAGAGGGAATTCAGCATTGCAAGAACACCTCAACAGAATGGAGTGGCAGAAAGAAGGAATTGGACACTCATTGAAGCTGCAAGAACTATGCTGTCTGATTCCAAACTTCCAGTTATCTTTTGGGCTGAAGCTGTATCCACTGCTTGTTATGTACAAAACAGGGCCTTGGTGGTTAAGGCACACAACAAGACCCCCTATCAGCTGTTCAATGGAAGACCTCCTTTGATTGACTTCTTCAGACCTTTTGGATGTCATGTGATCATCTTGAACACTATTGACAACCTGGGCAAGTTTAGTGAAAAGGGTGATGATGGATATTTTGTGGGTTATTCATTAAACAACAAGGGATATAGGGTCTTCAACAAGAAGACAAGCAAAATCACAGAAAATCTTCATGTGAACTTTCTTGAAGACAAACCTGAAGATGTTCAAACAGGTCCTGACTGGTTCTTTGATATAGAAGTCTTTCAAAATCTATAAATTATGTACCTGTTGCATTGCAGAACACTAATATTTCAGGTACTTAAGAACCAACTGTTGCATAGAAGTCACCCTTGAGGTACATGAATGTACCCTCACTATTTCCTAGTGAAGCTAATGATAAAGAAGATAATCCTTCTCTAGGAAAAGAACAATCAATCTCATCCCCTGCTATGTCACCTCCTGAAAGCAGTGGAATGGCTGAAGGCAGTGGAATCCAGGATTCCCCTGCTAAACCAATTGCTTCCCCTTCCACAAAGGATCCTGCTGCTAATGATACTAATGATGAAGAAAGAGAATCCCCACTCATTTTATTATCTACATCCATATCTGATGGTCCTATTATATCCAGCAGTGGAAGTAGAATAATCAAGAGTGGAGGCCCAAGTTACTCAGAGCTACATTCAGCTCACCAGCACCCATCTCTAGGTCATGCTGTATCTTTTGGAAGTTCTTTTGAGGACTTCTTTCCTAATCAAAATAGCCCCATCAATTCTGATTTGGAAGAAGATGAAACAGAAGTAATCATGCAGCCTACCTACAGAATCAATAAGGATCAACCTATCTCTCAAATCATTGGTAATCCTGAAGCCCCTAAACATACAAGGTATACAGCAAAGGAGCACAGCTTCATTGCTAACATCACCATGAAGTTCAATCATGACAACATGCAGTGTTGTTTGTTTACTGCATTCTTGTCACAAGAAGAGCCAAAGAAGATTTTCCAGGCTTTAAATGACCCAAGCTGGGTTGAAGCCATACAAGAGGAGCTCTTACAGTTTGACATACAAGAGGTTTGGATTCTGGTAGATTCTGGTATCCAAAGGAGTCACCATTTGAGTTGATAGCTTACTCAGATAGTGACTATGTTGGTGACAACAATGATAGGAAGTCCACAACAGGGGGATGCCAATTTTTGGGAAGCAGACTTATATCTTGGCAATGTAAGAAGCAGACTATTATGGCCACATCTACCACTGAAGCTGAGTATGTAGCAGCTGCTGCATGCTGTGGTCAAGTACTTTGGGTGCAAAATCAACTGCTTGATTATAGGTATAACTTTCTTAAAACCAAGATATTCATTGACAACAACAGCACCATTTGCATTATTAAGAACCCTTTTTTTCATAGCAAAACTAAACATATTGAAATTAGACATCACTTTATCAGAGATTGTTTTGAGAAAGGACTGACTGTCCCTGAGAAAATTGATACAGAACTTAATGTTTCTGATCTTTTAACAAAAGCTTTTGAAGTAGGGAGGTTTCAGTACCTGGTTGCAGGTATTGGAATGGTTACCCCCTAAAAATTGATGTCTATTTTGTCATGTATATTCAGGGTTGCTTTACTGCTATTGTTGTATAGCTGTTAGTCCATTTTTCCATCACTTTTTATTCCATTGCTTTTTAACACAGATTCCCCTGCTGGGGGTTCATTCCCCTGCTAAGAGAATTTTTCTCTTTAAGCTGGGTTTGTTCTTTTTACAAAGTGGTTATATGTGGTTTTATACTAACAATGCAGAGTTTCATGTGGTGCATACTAATCTCATTGGTGAATCAGGTATATGCTCTATGTTTCAGGGGAGGTTAGGTCACACCTTTAGGACTCAGGGTATCCTTAGGATACTCGTATATGATCTTAGATCATATCCATTGGTGAGTGAGGGTTCAGGGTGATGAGGACTTGCTGCAAAGCTTGTCAGAACACTGAAACCTTGAGGCACTATAATGGGTGCTTACACTTCTCTATTAAAACAGCTTGATGTTCAAGTACAGATGTGTGGTACATATTGCCAAGACTAACTGACCATAAGTAAGGGAAAAGGTAGGGATGGTGACTAGGGTATGCATATTTTCTTGGGCTGATCTGGTGCGGGGTGACTTATGTGTTGACTTTTTGTGCTGAGACCTTTGCTGAATAGAGGACTCTTGAGTTTCTATGTATCTATCTTGTGTATAAAAGTGTGTGCATTTGAGCAGGGCTAGTTAGCATTGGTCTCTCCATGACTAGTCCAATACCCCTAGGAAAGTTTCCCCTGCTTTCACCTTTTGCTTCCCCTGCTTTCATAACATTCCCCTGGTTGACCGTTGACCGACAATACCGTTACCCTGTTCATAGCCGTTGGGCCTGCTTGCACAAATTTTGGTTAGGGAATATTTTATTGTTTTTAAAAAGATATTTAAGGCGCTTTCTTCGCTGATTGGTAATCTTTTCTTTATTATTTCAAATAAATTACTTTTTTATCAAGATTTATCTTTGATATTTTTGCAATTTGAAAATTTGGTCCAATCACAGCTCTTCAATTCGCCTATAAAAACTTAATTCCCTTCACCAGCAGGTCCATCTCACTCTCTCGACTTAATCCCACCTACCTCTCACCTTTATAAACCTTCAAAATATTTTCAAACTTTATCATGCCTCTCAAAATTGCTGCTAATCATAACCAAATCGCTTTATTACATGATGAACCAGTAGAGTTTGCTGATGTTGTGGCCTTTCTAAAGTCCTCGTACTTTAGAGTGGCCCTTCTCATCAACCCTAGAATTTATACCTCACACATTCAGCAGTTCTGGTCTAAATCCATGACCAAAACAGTGAATGGAGAGGTTACAATTCAAAGCACTGTAGATGGTCATCCCAAGGTGATTACACTTGCCTCCATCAGGGACAATCTTCTTCTTGATGATGAGGATGGGATAACCAACCTATCTGAGGCTGAAATCTTTGTGGGTCTTGTTAAATTGGGGTACACTCTTTCTAAAACCAAAAATGTAAGTTTGCTAAAGGTCAGTTTGCCCCTCATTGGAAGTATTTGATTCATACAGTTTTGCAATGTTTGTCACCAAAAACTCTGCTTTTAATGAATTTGGTAGTGAAATGGCTTCTGCCCTGATCTGCTTTGCAACAGGGAGGAAGTATTGTTTTTCTCAAATGATTTTTAATGGAATGGTTAAAAATGTTTCAAGCAACTCAAAGTTTTGTATGTACCCAAGGTTTAAAGAACTTCTGCTGAATATGAGTGATCATGGCCCAATTAAACACAAAAACTATTTTTTAGCAACCAAGCATACCACCAAACTATTCACCACACTTCTTGCACCATCACCACAGTTTTCTGGCAGGTCCATTCCACTCACTTCAATTATAATGAACCAAATCAGACAGCAAGAAGCCAAGAATCAAACAGCTAAGCACCAACCTTCTGATTCCCCTGCCAAGAACCTACACCCTGCCAGTCCTTTACCCCCTGCTGATCCACAACATGAAAGGCGATCTAAATCCAGGTTTGCCAGGTCTCCCTTTCCTGGTGAATCTTCAAAAGCAACAGAGAGGAGAGTCTCCAAGGGTATGGAGCAACCTGAGGGTTTGGCTGCCACTACTGTCTCATCCTCAAGGGGTGAGCAAGACAGTGACACCATCAGTAAGTCCTCTCCCTCACTCCATGATATCCAAAAAGGGGAGAAATCCCCTTCTAGGATTGAGAGCAGCATGAAACCTTTGACTAATTTGGAATTGACGAAAATATGTATGAGTCTGAAAAGGCAGAATGCACAACTGGTACAAAATGTCAAAAAGCAAGGCCTGGTTATCAATAACTTGGAAACCAGACTTGCTACTCTTGAGGGGAGGAGAAAGCCCAGACTTATTATATCCATAGATGAGGATGCTTCCAAAGGGGAGGAAGTTCCAAATACAGAAGAGTCTACTCAGTACTATTCATATCCTGGTGGTGTCCATGGAAAGATAGCAAGTGCTGAGAAAGGGATAGAGAAAGGAAGTGCTGATAAGGGAAGTGACAAGGGGAGTGCAACCAAAGAAATTGCTCAAACATTGCTCACCATGGGCAATCAAGAAGAAGCCCCTACTTCAAAAGTTTCCCCTGCTGTTGCTGATCCCACTGCTGTAAGTCGTTCCCCTGCTAACAACATTACTCAAACTTTTGTTAGAAAGAACAGAAAGCAACCAGCTCAGAAGGGGATTACATTCAAAGAACCTGCATCTAAAGTTAAACCAGCACCAGCAGTAGATCCAAAAGACAAAGGAAAAGGAATCATGGTTGAACAGCCCAATAGAAAATACAAGCATCTAACTCTGAACAGCAAAGGGCTCAAGAAGCACATGATGCACAATTAGCTCTCAGGCTACAACAAGAGGAGATGGATATGCAGGATCAAAGAATGCAAAAGATGAGGCCCAAAGATATGCTCAAGCAGGTTGAGATTATGCATAGAGAACTGGATGACAGGGTACCTCATGTTGGAGAATTTCTTGATCAATGGGAGAAGGAGTTAATAAATGCTCCTTTGGAAGACAGGTATGAGTTGACTTGCCTTGTTTACAAATATCAAACTGAGTATCTGGAAAGAAGGGCAAATCAAATTCAGAGAGAGAAGTATTTAACTTCAGAGAAAGGGCAAATTGAACACTACAAAGTTTTGCTTAAGAGACATAAGAAGTGGAAGGATGGTGACTTCAGAGATATGAGTTTTGAAGCCATAAAAAGAGCAGTCAGACCAGTCCTAAGAGAATATGATGTGGAGGATTGGATGACTATGAACTCTCCTAAGGAAGCTGAGTATCTCAGGAGACAAAGTGAAATGCTGCAGAAAGCTAGGGAATCTAAGAAAAGAAAAGTTGAAGGAACAACTTTGGAAACTACACAAGCAGGTGCATCATCCCAAGCAGGTGCATCATCACAAGCAGGGGCATTACATCAAGCAGGTGGAAGTTTTCCAGAAATTGAGAAGTCTGCACTTAATATACAAAGGGCAGCCAAAAGACTCAAGAGAATGAAGAAGGTTGGCACAGTTACTAAGGAGTCTCAACGGCCTTCAAATGAAGAAATTGATAAACAGCTAATTCTGCAGGAAAATGATGATATCTCACCTAGTGAACTTGGAAAGAAGTTTGCTATCATAGAATATGCTGTTTATGAACAAAAAGGGAGGACTTGGTGGAAGCTTACAAGAGCAGACAATACAGCACAGACATTTCTATGTCTAGATGTCATGTTTCAAACCTTAGATAGTGAGGACTTAGAAGATCTGTGGAAAATTTTGAAGAAGACTTTTGCTGCAAAACCTCCTACCATGGATGGCGTGGAGAAGGATTGGGTAATCTGGGAGTGCATGCATAGGATGTATGAGCATGAGTTATTTGATCCTATATTTGATGCAGTGAATAAAGGAGATTTGTTGTATTGGAAGCTGTTTACCAATTCTGGGGTCTATGAGGTAGTGATGGAAGGAGTAAGTGTGTACTTGATCAATCATAGGTATTATCCCTTCACTCAGGAAACCTTGAAGAAACTAGCACAGGCTAACTTGATTGTAGATGCTAAAACGCCTGTTGCTTATGATCTGGTAAGAATGATTCATAGTCAGATTTGGCCAGAAAGTTTGTAAGCATCCTCATCAACTAGAATTTATTTAGAAACTTGTCTTTAGGGGAAAGCACAAGTTTAGGGGAGGATTGTTGGGAATAAATCTATGCTTACTTGTTACCCCTGCTAGTTGATTATCCGTACCCCTGCTAGTGTAAGTTCCCCCTGCTAAATAACAAAGGCAGGGGGATTGGTTCCCCTGCTGAAGTCAAAGGCCCTGCTGTTAGAGATAAACTTGGAATAGATTTTTACGCGTTTCAGTTATCATTCCTTAATACTTTCCAAGTTTGTTAGTAGTGATATTGTACGTGAGTCCTTGTGGCTATAAAAGGACTCACTAGGTTAGCATGCAATGTGTGTCTTTTCTCTATTGTCTTTCATTGTCATACTTTAAGGTTTTGTAAACCCTAATACCATTTTAGGGTATTCGTATATCATTGATATATTAAAGTTCAACGTTTCAATCATATTGTTCTTGTGCTAAACATTATATTCCGCATCTTGTTTAGTTACTTTGCTTTGCAAAGTTTCTCTAGTGTTAGATTGAATTCTTTCTTTCTATCACAACCCTTAAACAAGCTATTAAGGTTTAAGATCTGACTTTGGGATCAACACCTTGGATTCCGATACTAGACATTCAGATAGAAATATTCCGATAGACTTGTATTACGATAGACCTACATTCCGACAGAAGTGTTTTCCGATAGGGGTGATTCCGATAGAATTCACTGTGCAACATTCCGATACTTTTGTGATTATTCCGACGGATAGTTCCGACGGAAGCATTCTGATGAAATTCATTTGTTACATTCCGATAGTTTAAGTTTTTAAGTTTTATAAAGTTTCCAAGTTTTAAATTCATTACGTTTTAATTTCCAAAAATTGCACGCCTCCCGAAATCTCTATTTTTACCAAGTGTTTTTCTAGTAATTTTTAGTTTAATTTTCAAAGCTTTAATTTAGTTTTTCTAGATTTGCTTTTAGCTTATTTTAATTACGTTTTGCACTTACCCTTCTAGTAGAATAGAAAATCAACTCCCCCTTTTAGTGACCATTACCGACTATTCCACCATTAACCGTGATCAATTCGATTAGATACCGAGAACGATATCGAGTACACAAATGCTAAAGCAAGCTAAGCAAAAGTCAGTTATTAAATGGCGCCGCTGCCGGCTCTTTTTGTAAAGATTAACGGTTTTTAGTGAGAAATTGGATTTTGGGATCCGTTCTTTTGGGAACGTTATTTTCAAGCACAAAAATTTTCAAAGATCCTAAAAAATATAAAATTTTCAAAAATCCAAAAACAATAAAAAGATAAAAAATCAAAAATATTTTCTTTCCTTTTAGTGTATGCGTACTCGATCTATGTCTTATCCTGAGCCCGAGACTCTTAGAGACTTAGATATGGCCGGTGTACATAACAATAATAACAACCCACCCCACCCCAATTTGAATAACAATAATAACAATGTTCCCCCACCCGACCTACGCACAATGGAGGAGCTTTGTCAACCCACCATGAACGGACGCGGAGGACCGATTGCGCCGATGCAAATCACGGCTCCTGAATTTTCATTGAAGCATCACATGATCCAGCAAGTTCAAAATGCTTGCCCGTTTCGCGGAGTACCGGATGATGATGCCAACAAACATCTCGACAAGTTCATCACCGTCACTCAAAGCATGACACTGCCCGGTGTTTCCATGGATTTTCTTCGCCTTCACCTCTTTCCACACACTTTATCCCACCATGCCGAAAAATGGTTTGATCGTCTTCCCAAAAATTCAATTCAAACATGGAATGACATGACTCAAAAATTTTTGTCGCGCTACTTTCCACCATCCATGGTCACTAGTCTTCGCAACCAAATCAGTGGATTCACTCAAGAAGCTGATGAGTCGCTTTTCGATGCTTGAGAACGATATAATGTCTTGATCGACCGTTGTCCAAACCATAACATGCTCCCCGTTAGTTTGATTGATACTTTCTATAATGGTTTAACTTTTCGTGATCGTGATACGATTAATGCTGCCGTCGGTGGTACATTCATGAAGAAAAGACCTGAGGAGTGTGGAGAGCTGATAGAGAACATGACCACTCACCACAAAAATTAGGATTCATCTGCATCTTCAAGGAATAACCAGAGGGCCAATGTTTCTTCTACATCATCCAACTCAGAGATAACCGAACTTACTCGCCAAATAGCTGAGATGAACAAAAACTTCTTAACCATAGCTACAAACCAATTTCAACAACCTAAAGCTGTAGCAACTTCTTGTGAGATTTGTGGGGGTTCTCATTCATACACCGATTTTCCTTCTACTCTTGACAATCCGGAAAATGTGTATGCCGCCAATGGTAACTTTTCTACGGGAGGCTATCAAGCACGTCCTTAAGGAGACCACAAGTTGCTAAGTTATCGTTCCAACAACTATCTATCTCCACCCGGTTTTTCTCCTCAAAACCAAAACCAAAACAATTTCAACCGCAACAATCAAAGCCAACCTCGAGCTACCAATCAATATCAATCCCAAAGAAACCCGTATCCACCTCAAGGAAATAATTCAGCTTACCAAGCCCCACCTCTCAATCAACCCACGGCATTGAACCAAGACCTCGAAGCTTACATGAGGACCAATAGAGAGATGGTGACGAATCTTCAAATCTAATTCATTAACTTGAAGGGTGACATGGAAAAACAAGGGAACGATATTCGAGCCGAGCTAAGGAATGACATGGCGAAACAAGGGAATGCTCTTCAAGCTGATATGAGAAACTCTATTAGCAATCAAACGAATAAATTAAGGGATATGATGGCTATTTTTTTCCCAAGTAATCAAGCCTCTAGTTCGGGTTCTCTTCCGAGTAACACCGTTTCTAATCCAAGAGGGGAGATGAAAGCAATCACCACCCGAAGTGGCAAAGGTTTAAAGGAACCCGAGATTCCTACACCTACACCGGTGATTGTGACAAAGGAAAACGAGTCCCCTTCTCCAATTCCTCCACCTTCTACTTCCACCCCTCCACCACCCAAGGATGTGAGCGAGAATTTCATTCCAAAGCCTTCATCTCAACCCAATATACCTTATCCCTCAAGGTTGAGGAAAGAGAAGTTGAAGAACAAGGATAATATTCAGGGTTCTAACTTTCTTAAAATGTTTAAACAACTGAATTTCAACATCTCCTTTGCCGAGGCTCTCGCTCACATGTCGAAGTATGCGAAAATGTTTAAAGATCTTCTTAGTGATAAGGAGAAACTCCTTGATATCGCTCAGACCCAACTTAATGAGAATTGCTCTGCAGTGCTCTTAAGGAAATTACCAACCAAACTTGGTGATCCGGGTCATTTCCTCATTCCTTGCAACTTCCCCGGGGTAGAGAATTGTATGGCCCTAGCCGATCTAGGTGCTAGTATCAACTTAATGCCTCTAAGCATTTTGAAACAATTGTCTCTACCCGAGCTAGTCCCCACACGAATGACATTGGAATTAGCTAACCGTACGGTTGCTTATCCGGTGGGGATAGCTGAAGATGTGTTAGTCGGTGTCGACAAATTCACCTTTCCGGCGGATTTTTTTGTCGTAGACTACGAGATGGATCCCCGTGTTCCATTAATCGTTGGACGTCCATTCTTGAGGACCGGTCTCACTCTCATTGATGTAGCCGCGGGCGAATTAATCATGAGAGTTGGTGACGATAAAATCATTTTCAACATGGGTAAACTTTCTAAGCAGCCTTCTGAAAACGAGAGTGTTAATTTCATTGACGTTCTTGATGAGGCTTGTGAAGAACATTTCAAAGACGCTTGTAAAAGTGGTTCTTCTTCTCTACCCATTGTTGAGACCGTTGCCTCTATTTCTCCCTCACTAAATCCATTTGGAGAAAGTGATTTCCTTTTGAAAGAATTTGAAGAAACTTTGGGAGATGTGGACTTAAAATATGAGGATTCTCCCTCACATTAGGTTGAAGACATTCGTACCATTGAGTCACATCTTAATGAGGACCATATTTCTCCACCATCTCCTAAGGATATCTCTATCGATGATCCGAATTTGACTATGCCTTCCATCAAAAATCCTTCAGATTTAGAGCTTAAGGACCTACCGTCTCATCTCGAGTACGTTTTCCTTGAAGAGAATAAGAAGCTACCCGTCATCATCGCAAAGGACTTGAAAGAAGAAAAAAAATCTAGACTTATCAACGTGCTGAAGAATCATAAGAAAGCGATTGCTTGGAAAATCTCCGATATTCGTGGAATTGATCCTCACTTTTGGACACATAAAATTCTCATGGAAGACGACTTTAAACCCACTATTCAAAACCAAATAAGGGTGAATCCCAAGATCCATGACGTTATCAAAAAAGAGGTTATCAAACTTCTTGATGCGGAAATGATCTACCCTATCTCGGATTCACCATGGGTTAGTCTGGTCCATTGTGTGCCTAAGAAAGGCGGAATCACCGGTGTGCCTAATGGAAACAACGAGTTGATTCCTACTCGTCTCGTTACAGGGTAGAGAGTTTGTATAGACTATCGTAAACTCAATGATGCTACAAGAAAGGATCATTTTCCCCTTCCTTTTATGGACCAAATGCTAGAGCGTTTAGCGGGTAATGACTATTATTGCTTCTTAGATGGTTTCTCCGGGTATTTTCAAATTCCCATCGATCCTAAAGACCAAGAGAAAACCACATTCACTTGTCCTTATGGAACATTTGCTTACAAAAGAATGCCTTTTAGCTTATGCAATGCTCCTGGGACTTTCCAAAGGTGTATGATGGCTATCTTCCATGACATGGTTGAAGAAACTATGGAAGTCTTCATGGATGATTTCTCGGTCTATGGTGATTCTTTCTCTACTTGCCTTGCCAATTTGGAACGCATGCTTAAGCGGTGTGAAGACACACGCCTTGTTCTAAATTGGGAAAAATGCCATTTCATGGTAAAAGAACGCATTGTGCTTGGACATAAAATCTCAAAAGCCGGTCTTGAAGTGGATCGTGCTAAAGTTGATGTCATAGCAAAGTTACCTCCACCTTCAACCGTGAAGGGTGTGAGAAGTTTCCTTGGTCATGCGGGCTTCTATCGTCGATTCATTCAAGATTTTTCTAAAATCGCTCGCCCGATGACCACCTCTTGGAAAAAGATACTCCCTTTATCTTTTCTAAATAGTATCTTGAATCCTTCAATCTTCTTAAGGACAAGCTAACTAAGGCACCGGTCTTGGTTACCCCTAATTGGGAGCTACCTTTTGAATTGATGTGCGATGCTAGCGACTTTGCCATTGGAGCGGTTTTGGGCCAAAGAGTGAACAAACAATTCCAACCAATCCATTATGCTAGCAAGACAATGACGGGGGCTCAATTGCATTATACCACTACCGAAAAAGATCTTTTAGCTGTAGTGTATGATTTTGAGAAGTTCTGCCCCTATCTTGTTCTTTCCACCACCATTGTCTATACCGACCATTCCGCGTTGAAGTACTTGTTAACTAAACAAGATTCCAATCCAAGACTTCTACGTTGGGTTTTGCTCCTTCAAGAATTTAAAATTGAAATTCGTGACAAGAAGGGAGCCGAAAACCTAGCCACGGATCATCTTTGTAGACTTGAGGATCCTTATCAAGGGGATCATCCGAATCAATAGATCAATGACTCTTTTCCCCTTGAGGCCTTAATGTCTATCAATTCCAATCTTGATGACACCCCGTGGTTTGCGGACATTGCAAACTACTTAGCGGGTGGTATTCTCATCTAAGGGTTAACATCCTAACAAAAGAAGAAGTTCTTTAAAGATGTTAAGACTTACTTTTGGGATGACCCTTATCTCTTCAAACAATGTGTTGATTTGATTATTCGTCGGTGTGTTGATGGACCCGCAGCTTTAGACATTCTCGAAGCTTGCCATAAAGGACCCACCGGTGGTCACTTTGACCCCAACTACACCGCTAGGAAAGTGTTTGACTCAGGATTCTATTGGCCCACCATTTATCATGACGCTCACGAGATGGTTAAAAATGGTGATGCTTGCCAACGCCAACGCAAGATCAAACATAAAGATGAGATGCCTCAAAATTTCATACAAGAATGTGAAATCTTTGACGTATGGGGTATCAACTTTATGGGGCCATTTCCATCATCTAAAGGGAACAAGTACATCCTCGTAGCCGTTGACTACGTATCTAAATGGGTTGAAGCGAAGGCTCTCCCTACGAACGATGCGAGGGTAGTTGTGAACTTTTTGAAGCAGCTTTTTGCTCGATTCAGTGTTCCTCGTGCTATCATCAGTGACCGCGGGACTCATTTTTGCAATGATCAATTTGCTCGAGTCATGGCTAAGTACGGTGTCAATCACTGTCTTTCCACCGCTTATCATCCTCAAACAAATGGTCAAGCCGAGATATCTAACCGTGGATTGAAGCGAATTCTTGAGCGTACTGTGGGAGAGCATCGTGCCTCGTGGGCGATAAGTTAGATGATGCTTTGTGGGCTTTCCGTACCGCATATAAGACGCCGATTGGTTGCACTCCATATCGTCTTGTGTACGGGAAGGCATGCCACCTCCCTATTGAGCTGGAACATAAGGCATACTGGGCCTTGAAGTGGACTAACTTCGACATCAACAAAGTCGGTGATCTTCGGAAGATTCAACTCGACGAGCTAAATGAACTGAGGAATGAAGCTTATGAGAACTCGTTGATCTACAAGGAGAAGACCAAAATCTACCATGATGCAAGGATTAAGAACCGAGAGTTCCACGTTGGTGATCAAGTCTTACTCTTTAACTCTCGGTTGAAGATCTTCTCGGGCAAGTTGAAGAGCCGTTGGTCTGGTCCATTCACCGTCGCCAAAGTCTTCCCCTATGGCACCATTGAGCTTTCTCAGCCAAATGGGCCCAATTTCAAAGTGAATGGCCAGCGTGTGAAGTTGTACTTTGGTGAGGAAATCTCTCATGAGATGATTCCATCCCTCTCATGAGATAAAACCCGTAAAAATAAGGTCATAATTTAATTATATTTTTCAATTATTTTGAAGTATTTTATAACGTTAAATATTATTATGTTTAACGGTTTAAGTTGAAACCGATATTAAATATTATATTTTAATATTTTGACGAGTAACGAGGACTACTAGTGATCGCGATACCGACGGATGTCTAAAATTTTATATTTTATTATCGATCGTTTCGATAAAATACTTTCGACGATATCGTTTTAATTACGTATCGAGTCGTTATATTATTATTTTTCGTGTGCGTTTAAACTTTTTAGTATTTTTACGAAACCCGAGCCTCGTAAATATTTTTGAAATTGACTTTTAGTCATTTCCCGCTTTCTAACTAATATTTACATTTTGGACCAAAACTATCACAAATTGGCAAAAACTACCCTAACTCCACACTATATATAACAATTCCACTAGCACTTTTCCTTTAAAAAAATTCATTTAACAATCACAACCACTTTTCTTCCTCTCCCTTTGTTTTTGCCGAACATCATCATCAACACAAGACCTCCAAAACTTTGATTTTCAACATTGAATCTTCCAAAATCAAGCAAAGTCCCATCCTCTATTTTCAAAGGGCTACAATTTGGTATAAAATTTTCATACATGCAACCATATTAATTTTTCAAGAAAAGTTGGTTGTGTTTGATCCAAATTTGTTGTATGCATGTGTTAGTAGTGATGATCAAAAGATTTTCATGCTATGTTTTTGTTAAAAAGTTGATTTTTAATTTTTGTGTTTTTGATTTTGATGATGATACAAGTGTTAGGAATGGTTTATGATGATATTAGGGGCTTAGGTTGATGATAAAAGTTGTTGAAATTGATCAAAAACTTGATTTTATAAGAGATTTTAATAGCCATTTTTAGGTAGTAGGTTTAGAGGCATTTTCGGAAATCTTAAGTCGGAAAATAGGTTGATATTATGGGATTATGTTGTAGAGAATTTCGTTAGCTTCGATTTGATATAAAGTAGGCCTTCCAACTCCAAACGAGGTGGAAGATACACTAGTTTGATTTTCATGTATCGGGAGACGAGTGTCGACACAATCCGAAAATTGTTGTCGATATTTGGATCAAATCTCGGGGACTATAAAATGAGTTTCAAAATGATTCAAGGGCTGTTCTCAGGCTCCAAGTTTAGTATTTTGAGTCTATTTTTAGAATCAAGTGGCGGTTTTACAAATGGAGTTGTTTAGAATGGTCAAAATGGTTTCGTAAGTCAAGGTCGCTAAACTGTCCGGATTTTGTGATTCAAAGATGAGTCGGGCAGGAAACTTTAGAAGTAAAATCTTTTGATGAGCTCTTGGGAGGACTTTCTACATATAGTAAGTGAGTTCTCTGAGTAGTATCATAAAAAGTTGATATGTTTAAGTATGGGAAAATGGCTTGGACATTCGGTATGTTCCGACAGATTTTTATTAAAGACATAGAATAATAAAATGAATATATAGGAGAGTGTAATAGTATCACTTGTATCGTTTTCTCTCGAGTTTGTCGTGATTATATGAGTCGAGTTTTACATTCTTATGTATGGTTTATTTCTCGAGTCTATTATTAATGAACGCACCTCATTTGATAGGTTGTAGTTCTCGTGTTTGAAAGGCATCATCTATCGTCGGCGATCGTCTCATTACCACTATCGGCTAAGGTGAGTCTATAGCCTCGCTTTATACTAGTTATTAAATGATTTTAAACCCGCGAGGGGGAATACATATTTTTATAAACTTAGAACACAAGATTTTTATGGTATGCTTTGTCCCTCTATGAATGGAAATTTGGATCAAACACAACCAACTTTTCTTGAAAAATTAATATGGTTGCATGTATGAAAATTTTATACCAAATTGTAGCCCTTTGAAAATGGAGGATGGGACTTTGCTTGATTTTGGAAGATTCAATGTTGAAAATCAAAGTTTTGGAGGTCTTGTGTTGATGATGGTGTTCGGCAA
The DNA here is from genome assembly GCA_025667525.1 of Glebionis coronaria. Taxonomy (NCBI): domain Eukaryota; kingdom Viridiplantae; phylum Streptophyta; class Magnoliopsida; order Asterales; family Asteraceae; genus Glebionis; species Glebionis coronaria. The sequence continues at coordinate 317,708,347 of CM046876.1, read as the reverse complement.
AAACAAAGGGAGAGGAAGAAAAGTGGTTGTGATTGTTAAATGAATTTTTTTAAAGGAAAAGTGCTAGTGGAATTGTTATATATAGTGTGGAGTTAGGGTAGTTTTTGCCAATTTGTGATAGTTTTGGTCCAAAATGTAAATATTAGTTAGAAAGCGGGAAATGACTAAAAGTCAATTTCAAAAATATTTACGAGGCTCGGGTTTCGTAAAATTACTAAAAAGTTTAAACGCACACGAAAAATAATAATATAACGACTCGATACGTAATTAAAACGATATCGTCGAAAGTATTAAATATCGAAACGATCGATAATAAAATATAAAATTTTAGGCATCCGTCGGTATCGCGATCCCTAGTAGTCCTCGTTACTCGTCAAAATATTAAAATATAATATTTAATATCTGTTTCAACTTAAACCGTTAAACATAATAATATTTAACGTTATAAAATACTTCAAAATAATTGAAAAATATAATTAAATTATGACCTTATTTTTTGCGGGTTTTACATCCTCACCACCTTAAAGGAGCGACGTCCCGGCGCCCAACTCGCCTCATACACGAGTTGTTCACTACCCGGAAGGATGAGGGTATTCTTTATAAGAAGTCCTTACGTTCCCACGTGAATCTCGATCCACGATCTCCACTGGTTCCTTTACAAAACGCGACTTGTCGTCAAGTTGTATCTCACCAAAAAGGAATAAGTAAGTCCTTATCCACAAGTCACCCGTCAAGCTCGACACATGAAAATTTTATGAATCACACGAAGCTAATTCGACAACATGAATAGATGACAGGATTTTCGGGTAAGTCCAGTTAAAAGGGAAGGTTGCAAATTAAAGGATATCCATCGGCCGGATAGCCATGGACACACATCAAAAAGAACTAACAAGAAAACATTTTCGTCATCGGAGGGTGCTCACACGCGGGTCCATGCTCAAAAGATAATACAGAGACACCATCTCACTTTCGCCAACGCGCATTAAAGTCTCAATAAACATCGTCGTTGAAAGTCAAAAAGATATTACATAATATGTGTTCTACATGATCGGACGTCATCAGATGATGCCGTCTCAAGTTCTCACAACTTACGATCATTTGACTAGATCACACACCAAATAAGTACATAAAAATAAAAGGTCGAACAATAACATCAAGTATAGATTTCCATCGTTAATCATCTAGAAAACCTTAAACGAACCCTTGATAATAACCACTTGATCACAAGAGTCTTTCCACTTGCGGTGTTGGCTTCAACATGCTCCTCGAGGTCGTAACAAATTTCTTAACTCCATTCATTGAAGAGATTTGGTCCTCAATCATTCCACAAGTACACACATAAATCCTGGTGACACTTATCGTTTCTTCTTATACACTACTTCCCGAGATTCATTTTAAACTCAGAATAAAATAGTAATCTTCAATACGAGGAACAGAACGAGATAAAAATGACTTCAATAAAGGCATAAACGAACAAGATGTGGTAAAATGATTTAAGGTTGACGATCGACGAGGGATCTCGACTCACGTAACCGTAAAACATAATAAATCACAATACTATAAAAATGAGAGCGAAGAATAAATTATACATTATCATTAAAATAGCATTTGTCACAATTATCCGTCCCGGATTTGGTATTACCTTAAAACTCAGTTGAGGTACTTTCTTGATAAAGATGATACATCAAAATAGAAGTAAAATAGTTTCAAAATTTATTTGGTCGTCTTAAGAAACTTTGAAAGAATGACGTAAATTTATTAATTAAACTCATACTGATGGTTACAATTAGAGAATATAATTTCCATATTAAATCATTATTAGGAATATAATTTAAACCGGTAATTTCATTACATTAAAAGTAAAGTATGATAAGTCACTTAGTTTAAAAGATATAGTATAATTTCATGTTACACATTAGTTTTAGTTATACAAAATATGATGTATAAATTGGACCTTTTACTTGTGATGGTTATTTCGATAATTGAAAATCATTAGAAAATGTATAAAAGTTCCATAAAAATTTTATAATACGTTGTAGAAATACATAAAGGTGTTTATTATTTCAAAATAAACATGGGATATATTCGGGTTTCGAAATGTGACAAGATAACAAACGAATACGAATGGAAATAATGGTTAACAATCAGTACGAAATCCACGGTACAAAAGAGAACAAAGCAAATGTCGTATGAATTCTTAAAGAGAATAATAAAATAAAGGCGTCGATGGTAAGACGATAAGAAATAATAGATTAAACAAGTTGTCAATTTTGTTAGTGCGGTCGATGGTTCACTAGTATCAGTTCGTTAACTTAGCGGTGGTCGTTACACGATCGAAAATAAGATCCATACAAAAATTTTAATCGAAAAAAATTCCTAATAATCACTTGTAATTAAAACAAATCAAATGAACGATGTTAGTGTTTAAAGAGAGAAGTCAAAGCACGGTTCACAAGAGTGGATTTCGAGACAAACGAGAGTGACGGACGTCATCCCGGATATACGGAAATCACTCTAATGATAATTCATTATTCACGTGCGGAGACATTCCAAAGATCTACCCAGTCGCATAAAGAAGATTGGACGAGAAGGAAGGATAAAACATTGAGACTTTCAAGTTATTTATCAACAGTCAGTAATTAGACGAACGGTCAAAAGAAATCAGTTATAAGACAAAATGAAGTAACAAGTGGAAAAACAATCATCGAGTAAAAACGTACCCGTAAGCGCGTAATTCGTTCAAGAAAAGGTAAGAAAACGTATGCGGATGCATAGAAATTGCGCTACTTGCATAAAATATAAAGGTTTTCAAAACTTCTTTTCACTTTATTTCATTTTATTTATCTTTATCATAAATACAAGTAAAAAGTTGATTATTATCAAGATTTTTAAGTTGACTACTATTCAGCCTAGCATGGCTCCTTCTAAATTAGACATAGGTGATCAGGCCATGTGTAATTTAGGGCTAGCAATGCAGTGCTCCGTTTCGTCGAAAAGTATTACGTTTCTTATGTTTATATAAACCATGCCATTTGTAAAATGGAATTTAAAAATAGTTTATAAATTTATAGGATACAAGTAATTTGCGAGATACTCAATAAGCAACTTTTAATGTTACGCAAAATATTTTATAAGACCAAAGTAAAAACAATTGGTGAAAATAATCGTAAAACAATATCAAATTTATTTATAAGGTGACAATGTGACAACGTATAAAGTAGCCAAAGGTTTGCAAAAAGTGGCAAATAATAGCTCATAAAACAATCAATGAAATGGTTACAAGTCGTTAAGTTTTCAAAGGGTTATAAGGTTTAGACGAAAACGTCATGAGATACGCGATAAGAATGTCAACGAAGGCAAAACTTCAAAACTCAACTCAAATCAGTGGAAGGTTAGAAGAAAACGAAAATAAAATAACATCGAATGACAAATGAGTCATATATATGAAAAGAATAAAACAATCCACATGTGTATTCTTTGTAAGATACTCGACACAACATGCTTTTAAGAAAGTATGTTATTCGTTTTTAAATTACACCACTAATCCGGTAATCGTTAATTCTGTAATGTTTCTATTTTTAAACATTTTCACATGCAACTAGTATTCGGTAGTTGTAAAATAAAATTTGTTAAAATTTTACGATCTCAAATGAAATCAAAACAGCTTAGAAACATTTAAAACTCATGTTCTGAATTTTCTATCAGATTTAACTTTTAAATATGAGCCGATTAACTGACCCGATAAACGACATCTCCAAGACTCAGAGTCTAAAGCATTTTGATGCAAAACGACGTTTCAGACGACTTTCTAGTTTTACCCGAAACCTGAAAACCAATGTAAAATGACCAAAATACCCCTGCAAGTTCTATGCAGGTTTGACAATTTTATTTTAAAAAAACACAGGTTTTACTTTTAAGTTTTGACCTGTTTATACTGCCCCTACAGTTTCTGCATAAAGTGTATTTTTTGATTAACGGCTCAAAATATATACATATATACACACATGTCTTGTGGATTTTATAACAACGAAAAATAAATCTCGTAATGAGCATCAAATAAAATATAGCATGATGAATGACAGAAAATGCTTCAAGGTATTCAACACGAAATTTAGTAAGCAAGACGGTGAAAGACGTTCGTAATTTAGATTTCAAAATGCAATGTAGGCAAATCTCCTTGGTGCCACGATTGTCAAAAACACAAAACATAACAAGAAAAGAATGGAACATTAACATGCTACACTCCGGGAGCGAGAAGGTTAATGAAAACAAATGATACAATTTTATATAAGTAAAATCGTATTCCAATTCTAGCGCCATAATCTAGACGATGATTTATAAAATGACGATGACGTTACCGAGATATAAGTGAACAATACACTTCGAAGTCGATACATATAAATGTCAATAAATAGCGGTTAGTCTATTCCAAGGACACATTGAGCTACACAATGGTCTAGAACTTACGTTTGAAGACGTCTAAACACAAACAGTCGGAAGACGATTTGGATATCTATATAGATATCTCAAGGGGTTGAGCAATAAAAGTAACGCGCGCAGATGGGGGTATGCAAGGTCATAATATAAAATTTGCAATAAAAGCAATTTAAATACTTCAAAAATAAATACATAAAGATCTTGAAAATTCAATGTATTTATTTAAGTTAATCATTAATAAATGATAAACTTTTATCAAAAAGTTTAACGACATAAATATATATCGATAAAAGGGATCCTAGATATAAATATATATCCGTAAATGGATCATAGTATTTATTTATAATTACTTGGCAATAAGGTATACGTAATAACGTATACTAAAATTGTAATCTCAGACGTAGCTTGAACCTGAATTCACGCGAAATCATGTGCACCGACGTAATGCCTTTGTTAAAGCCTCAATTATGGACCGTTAACTAGCTTATGATGGGCTAGCCGCTAGTACAATTAATATATCTATGGGGGAAGCCGCCCCGGTTCAGTTTGTGTGGACTTGTCATAGAAGCTTAGGCCCGACCTCCGCACTGTTTGGACATATTGTATTGAGAAGTCAGGTATACGGCAATGTACCATTAATCTAGAGGTAACCGACAATTAATAAATCTCCTGTCTTATCAGACCTCTAAAGGGGAGTGTCTAAGGGCTCGGTTCCATGAGCTTATTGCAATTTATGCTATATACAATTATCATTGTTGATGCAAATTATTATTTGATGCTTATAAGCATGCCACAAACTTATAATCTTTGCTTGTGTTCAAATTAATTACATAAACCTATAGATTCACTCGGCATTTTTGCTGATGTTTTACTCACATGTATTTCAGGTAATCAGGAAGGGTGAAGCTTGGAAGCCACGGGAATGAATGTTGCGCACTACTTTGCAATATAAACTCTTTGAATATTTGTCGTTCCTTTTGTTCAAAACAATTTAAATCTTTTGTTTTGGTTGTACTTTGGTTACGATGTCTTGGGACTACGCTACTCTGACAAATGTTTTATGAACGATAAATCTAAAACGTCTCTTTTTGAGTCGTTCTTTATAAATTATGTGTTGTAGTATCATTGTTTAGCACCCAAAGATGTATTCCGATGCGTGTAAATTTGGGGGTGTTAAAGATTGGTATCAGAGCCATGAGTTATAGAGAACTAGGTCTTTTTCTAAAAATCTAATCTATAACTGTCGGTTTTATTTTTCAAAGAGTCGGTGCACATGATTTCGCGTGACTTCAGGTTCAAGCTACTTCTGAGATTACAATTTTAGTATACGTTATTACGTATACCTTATTGCCAAGTAATTATAAATAAATACTATGATCCATTTACGGATATATATTTATATCTAGGATCCCTTTTATCTATATATATTTATGTCGTTAAACTTTTCGATAAAAGTTTATCATTTATTAATGATTAACTTAAATAAATACATTGAATTTTCAAGATCTTTCTGTATTTATTTTTGAAGTATTTAAATTGCTTTTATTGCAAATTTTATATTATGACCTTGCATACCTCCATCTGCGCGCGTTACTTTTATTGCTTAACCCCTTGAGATATCTATATAGATATCCAAATCGTCTTCCGACTGTTTGTGTTTAGACGTCTTGAAACGTAATTTCTAGACCATTGTGTAGCTCAATGTGTCCTTGGAATAGACTAACCGCTATTTATTGACATTTATATGTATCGACTCCGAAGTGTATTGTTCACTTATATCTCGGTAACGTCATCGTCATTTTATAAATCATCGTCTAGATTATGGCGCTAGAATTGGAATACGACTTTACTTATATAAAGTTGTATCATTTTTTTTTCATTAACCTTCTCGCTCCCGGAGTGTAGCATGTTAATGTTCCATTCTTTTCTTGTTATGTTTTGTGTTTTTGACAATCGTGGCACCAAGGAGATTTGCCTACATTGCATTTTGAAATCTAAATTACGAACGTCTTTCACCGTCTTGCTTCCTAAATTTCGTGTTGAATACCTTGAAGCATTTTCTGTCATTCATCATGCTATATTTTATTTGATGCTCATTACGAGATTTATTTTTTGTTGTTATAAAATCCACAAGACATGTGTGTATATATGTATATATTTTGAGCCGTTAAGAAGTGTCGAAAAGTACACTTTATGCAGAAACTGTAGGGGCACTATAAACAGGTCAAAACTTAAAAGTAAAACCTGCGTTTTTTTAAAATAAAATAGTCAAACCTGCACAGAACTTGCAGGGGTATTTTGGTCATTTTACATTGGTTTTCAGGTCTCGGGTAAAACTAGAAAGTCGTCTGAAACGTCGTTTTGCATCAAAATGCTTTAGACTCTGAGTCTTGGAGATGTCGTTTATCGGGTCAATTAATCGGCTCATATTTAAAAGTTAAATCTGATATAAAATTCAGAACATGAGTTTTAAATGTTTTTAAGCTGTTTTGATTTCATTTGAGATCGTAAAATTTTAACAAATTTTATTTTACAACTAACGAATACTAGTTGCATGTGAAAATGTTTAAAAATAGAAACATTACAGAATTAACGATTACCGGATTAGTGGTGTAATTTAAAAACGAATAACATACTTTCTTAAAAGCATGTTGTGTCGAGTATCTTACAAAGAATACACATGTGGATTGTTTTATTCTTTTCATATATATGACTCATTTGTCATTCGATGTTATTTTATTTTCGTTTTCTTCTAACCTTCCACTGATTTGAGTTGATTTTTGAAGTTTTGCCTTCACATTCTTCGTTGACATTCTTATCGCGTATCTCATGACGTTTTCGTCTAAACCTTATAACCCTTTGAAAACTTAACGACTTGTAACCATTTCATTGATTGTTTTATGAGCTATTATTTGCCACTTTTTGCAAACCTTTGGCTACTTTATACGTTGTCACAATGTCACCTTATAAATAAATCTGATATTGTTTTATGATTATTTTCACAAATTGTTTTTACTTTGGTCTTATAAAATACTTTTCGTAACATTAAAAGTTGCTTATTGAGTATCTCGCAAATTACTTGTATCCTATAAATTTATAAACTATTTTTAAATTCCATTTTACAAATGGCATGGTTTATATAAACATAAGAAACGTAATACTTTTCGACGAAACGGAGCACTGCATTGCTAGCCCTAAATTATACATGGCCTGATCACCTATGTCTAATTTAGAAGGAGCCATGCTAGGCTGAATAGTAGTCAACTTAAAAATCTTGATAATAATCAACTTTTTACTTGTATTTATGATAAAGATAAATAAAATGAAATAAAGTGAAAAGAAGTTTTGAAAACCTTTATATTTTATGCAAGTAGCGCAATTTCTATGCATCCGCATACGTTTTCTTACCTTTTCTTGAACGAATTACGCGCTTACGGGTACGTTTTTACTCGATGATTGTTTTTCCACTTGTTACTTCATTTTGTCTTATAACTGATTTCTTTTGACCGTTCGTCTAATTACTGACTGTTGTTAAATGACTTGAAAGTCTCAATGTTTTATCCTTCCTTCTCGTCCAATCTTCTTTATGCGACTGGGTAGATCTTTGGAATGTCTCCGCACGTGAATAATGAATTATCATTAGAGTGATTTCCGTATATCCGGGATGACGTCTGTCACTCTCGTTTGTCTCGAAATCCACTCTTGTGAACCGTGCTTTGACTTCTCTCTTTAAACACTAACATCGTTCATTTGATTTGTTTTAATTACAAGTGATTATTAGGAATTTTCTTTGATTAAAATTTTTGTATGGATCTTATTTCCGATCGCGTAACGACCACCGCTAAGTTAACGAACTGATATTGGTGAACCATCGACCGCACTAACAAAATTGAAAACTTGTTTAATCTATTATTTCTTATCGTCTTACCATCGACGCCTTTATTATTATTCTCTTTAAGAATTCATACGACATTTGCTTCGTTCTCTTTTGTACCGTGGATTTCGTACTGATTGTTAACCATTATTTCCATTCGTATTCGTTTGTTATCTTGTCACATTTCGAAACCCGAATATATCCCATGTTTATTTTGAAATAATAAACACCTTTATGTATTTCTACAACGTATTATAAAATTTTTATGGAACTTTTATACATTTTCCAATGATTTTCAATTATCGAAATAACCATCACAAGTAAAAGGTCAAATTTATACATCATATTTTGTATAACTAAAACTAATGTGTAACATGAAATTATACTATATCTTTTGAACTAAGTGACTTATCATACTTTACTTTTAATGTAATGAAATTACCTGTCACACCACCAAATTCACTGCAGCGGAAGACTTGCTTGGGGACTTGTGACTTCATGAGTATTCGAGAGCTTGATCCGAGAACGACCTCTACATGCCAAAAACCACAAAGAAGACTCCAAGTAATCCACATAGTCAAGTACCTGAAATACATGCTTAAAAATGTCAACATAAAGTTGGTGAGTTCATAAGTTTTTGTTTTAAGGTGTTTATGAAAAATTAGAGTTTATATCGACCACTGCACCTTGCAGTAAAAATTATAGAAGTTACAAAAAAATCATAATTTCTTAGTAAAATGCATTTCTTGATGAAAACATACTTTGTTAATAATAAAAGAGTTTGCGATAAAGACAAAGTTCCTTGATAATAACAAAGATTAATAATAAAGACAGTTTACTGATAAAAACAGAGTTTACGTATATAAGCAAATTACTGATAATAATAGATGTTCTCGTTAATAGTTGAATTCCTTGATAATAAAAGATATTCTAGTTAACAAATAAGTTTCTTGATAATAAAAGAAGTATTTGATGAACCACAACATTTTCCAACCACTGGTGACATTATAACAAATACAAAGCCACCAAAATTAAATGTGTTTATTATTGTCTAAGCTCATGACACCGAAGCGTTAACAACACCGGTAGTATGATCATATAATGCAGCCCCTACGGATGCCTAACCCACGACATCCGTCCTCAGACTCAAATGAAACTGCATCCGCTTGTCCTCTGTTCGACCAAGCCGGACAGGGGCGTCAACCCCGATAGATCTATCCATAACATTCGCGCTTTCGACCGGTCATCCAGTCCGAAATTAACGGTTCATGATAATGGGCCAAAGTAGTTGGGTTAAAGCGGGACTTAGAACAATACATAAATAAGTTAATGCACTTGTGCTCATTCTTGCAATACCCGAGAACCAGCAAAAAGGCAGTTAAGGTTTTGGGCTATGAAACCCACAATAGAAATTTTAGTATCATCTTTCATAATTATAAAAATTAGAGGAGTTAACCACTCATCACGTAACGATTAAACCAGTTTAAAGAAAGTTTATGACCAACTAAGTAAGCTTAAAATTAGCTTATGATAATCAAATAGTTTAATTGACAACCAAACATGTTTAATATCAGTTTCTGTCAACCAAGCAAATTTATAAGTAGTTTCTGACCAAGCATGTACCTCCCCCAAAGAGCAATTACAAAACATTTATATTTCGATTTAAAGCAAGAAAAGGTGGGTTATGAACTCACCTCGACGAAGTAACACGAACAATAGTGATGCTAATAATACGCTCCGTGCAAACGGAAATCGATACGGCTCGGTCATGGTGTTGTGGTTTAACTAATCGACTAAATCCAATAACTTAGCAATGTGTATTTGAGTTCTCGATAGATATGTACATCAACGTGACACGTTTATAAAATATTTAAGTTCCAAGTTATAATAGTTCGGTGGTTGGTTAAATAAAATAAATAACTTAGACACACGTGTGTAGTGTATTCCTACACATTACGTATAACTAGGCGATTATATAGTTCTTATGTTGAATTATATAATAGAGACAACAATCATACAAAATAAACCAAAGTATATATATATTTTCTTTTTATTTACAGTATAAAGATCGTGATAAAAATACTTAGACAACATAGTTCGACACATTTTAGGAAAATCACCAGTTAATTAATAATTATCACTTATAAGCAAAAAGTATGGCTTTCATCAGTATATCAATACAATAAAATCTATTTATTTTATTGGTTTAAAATTGAAATGGTATTTATTTGTTCTATCGGTTTACAATATAATAGTAGTTTGTAGCGAACAAATTATAAAATATAAAGTAGAGAATTTTATAGAAATTTCGACATGACCTATTCGTTTGCAACATTTTCCATATTAACCAATTCTCAATATTATCCGTTTTTCAAACAATCCATGAACACAACCCATGTGTTGTAATCAAAAGCCAAACGCCCGACGTGAGCTATTTAGAACATATTTAAACGTATAGTCATTTTTATAGTTCTCGTGATAATGATAGCGTTCGACATATTTATTTAACCACTTATAGATATTTATATATGTATACCAACGTTTAATCCGTTTTAAGTAATTACTAAAGTTATACACGTTATTAGTCGATTCCTAAACCACAACGAACCATGAGTTAAAATCAAGACCGACACTTCTATACCCTTGAAGTCCCGCGTCCAAACGCACTCAAAACTAATAAACAGCAACCAAACGCCCCTTTAAACTTTCTGCAAACCCAAACGCACCCTTATGGCTCGCTGCCAGTCCCAAACGCCCCATTATAAACTGTCTGCAGACCCAAAGCACCTTAAACGCCTACTGTTATCCGCAACCTGCCCCATAACACGTGCTGTCAATCCCAAATGCCCTCATAACGCTTGCTGCGATCCAAAACACCCATCTGCGAGTTTTACAGCAGATCCAAATACCCCCTTTCGCAGTTAACAGCAGATCCAAACGCCACCTTTTATATCAGTAGAAAACAAACACCCTCGGCTGTTGGTCTTTCTGCCGAAGCAAACCAACTGTTGGTGGTGGTGGTGGCTGCGTATAAACGAACCAAACACCCTCTGGTGGTTATCTAAACGAGAAACAAACACCCTCTTCGCGTTAAAAAAACAAAATGCATATCTGGTGGTAAACACCCCGAAACAGGTGGTTCCGCGATGGTGGTGGTTTCGTCGGCAACGATGGTGGTGTTGTTGTCACGGTGAGATAGTGATGGCGAAATAAAGTCAGGTAGTGATGGTACATCAACAACGGTGGCTGGTGATATTCCGTGGCAATGACGGGATAGTTGATGACGAACGGATTTGATCGAAACAGGTGGGATACGGGCTTGTGACGGATTTGTAGTGGTGGCGAGGTGGTTGAAAACCACAAAAGATGGTGGTGAAGTGTAGATCGGGGGGGATTTATAGATGGCTAACATATTTTTGGATGGTGGTTGTGTGGTGTAGGGGTGGCGGCTGCCGGAAAATATTGTCAGAATAGATCACCGGAAAAGTAACGGCTGAAAAGAAGAGAGGAGTGTGTGTGTTTTTCTATTTAGGGTTAGGGTTTTAATAAATGAAAGGAAACCCTAATTTTTCAATATATAGGTGCTACTCAAAACTTGTAAAAACATAATGAAATGTTCCTAATAATGCAAGGACTAAAATGAAAATCTTTTATATCTTTTGTAAATAAACGGTTCGGGACTCGTTAGCATTCGATAAAATTTAATTTGATTTACGGGATTTGCGCCGTTGGTTTTAAAATAGTTTTCCCAATAAAGTGGTGTATTTACTCGACCAATTTCTCGTAATCGTTTACATATTTATTTAAAATAGTTATTATTTATCAGTTAACTCGAATAATTGCTTTCAAAGAAAATAAAATAAAATTTCAACTTAAATGCTCTCGTTTTCGATGTACGTAATTAAAACTAAACTAAAAGTATCAGATATATTAATAAACCTTTTTATCAAATATTTTTGACTATTAAATATAAATTTAATTTGTATCGCGTCAGTTCTCAGATTTTTTTTTTGCGTAGTCTTTTACGGTATGTAAAATAAACTCCCTTTTTTTGAATCAAATGACTTTGACATCTCTCGAAAACGAATTTCGATTAATAAATAATATAATTTATTATTATTTAAAGTATAGAATATTCCCGGTTGTCACAGTACATCCGTGTTATTTGGAGTTCGTCCTCGAACTCAATCGTGTTATCCTAATAAAAGTGGCGAGAAAATGATTTTGAAGTTATACCCTAGTGTTATATCGAATATACTTATATTTATTCACAAATAAGTCTGTCCGAAGTTTTTTTCTTTTTTTTTTTTAATTTGTGTTATCCACCAATAGTATAAAAGGGATATATTTGAGCGGTTCTACATGTCAATCTGACAAATCGGCCCTCGTTCATAGAAGATCAAAGGAAACAATTCGAAACGAAGTGTCTAGAAAATTGTCAGCTCTTAAAAGTCTACAATGGTTCACCACCACCAACCCGTTAGGTTCACGTCGATCACTATATATTAAGAAAAGATACTCATAACAATTCGCGAATCAAACGAAGTTTAATAATCACTCGTCAAGACGTCGTAATGATAAGATAACAAGACGAAATACGATATATTCGTATGGACGAATCCTGAGTTAAAAGAAATAGACTCCAAACTGGTAATACTAAATCAATACCATAAGTATATAGGGTCACGTCGGATATCCTTAAGCCCACTCATTTATAATCTCATATTTGCATACAAAAGCGTCCTAATGTATGCAGATATGTTATTATAAACTTATGGTTCGGTGATTTATGATATCTTTATTCAAATGTAAAGGCGTCCCAATCCATTTCAATAAAGACCCCATAAATCATCCTACTTAAGTGTCACCTACAAAATACCCAATTTAAAATCGTTACTCTCAAAACGATATTATTCAAAATTACCAAAAGCAAAGAGCATGAGTTGATAATAAATCGTCTTCCATAAGTAGACATTTCGAAAGTACGGATCGGAAGAATATAAACGTCGATAGGCGATAAAGCGATAGTAATTGTATATCAAGCAAAGAAACTCACGGTTATAAGTAAGATAATTATATAGTACTCGGTTCTAAATAAGCAATTACCCAATCACAAAAATCTTCCCATCCTCGAGGAAGACTCATCAAACACTAAGCTGAGTAATAACTTATCATAACCCAACCTCGAAACTCACTCACAAAGAATGGCCCCGGGTTTCGTTATGAATTATTACACATCTCAACCTTTCGATGACTCAGCTCGATGAAAATACAACACATTCTACATTAACATGTAAGACTACGAGTCTTACCCACCCCCGAGGTAATTCATCAAAAATCATAGGTTGTGTAACGTCCCATACTTAATTCCATCTCGCACTCAATCAAACATGAGGCCCAATGAGGCATAGTTAAGTATTGTTACACCTCTCAACCTTTTTGAATGAACTAACTCGAACCTGAGATTACTCACGACAATTCATCAACTAAAATCCACATAATGTCTCTAGGTTTGATTATAAAAGATATGCAAGACCATTGTGTAACTCACAATGCCCAATAAACGTTCTACCGTTTCATATAAAAATATACTATATATCTTAGTAAACTAATCAAGCAATCGATCTCGTGTAAACAAGTAATAACATGATAGGTAACAAAACAATATTCATATAGCAGCGAAATAAGTATGATGTGATGAATGTTACTACTAAATAAAACCGAGAGCCGGTTATAGTCTAGAGTTACTAATGCAACCTAGTTCTCTATAACCAAGGCTCTGATACCAATCTGTCACACCCCCAAATTCACCGCAGTGGAAGACTGGCTTTGGGAGGCTATGACTTCATGAGTATTCAAGAGCTTGATCCGAGAACGACCTCTACATGCCAAAAACCACAAAGAAGACTCCAAATAATCCACATAGTCAAGTACCTGAAATACATGCTTAAAAATGTCAACATAAAGTTGGTGAGTTCATAAGTTTTTGTTTTAAGGTGTTTATGAAAAATTAGAGTTTATATCGACCACTACACCTTGTAGTAAAAATTATAGAAGTTACAAAAAAATCATAATTTCTTAGTAAAATGCATTTCTTGATGAAAACATACTTTGTTAATAATAAAAAATTTTGCGATAAAGACAAAGTTCCTTGATAATAACAAAGATTAATAATAAAGACAGTTTACTGATAAAAACAGAGTTTACGTATATAAGCAAATTACTGATAATAATAGATGTTCTCGTTAATAGTTGAATTCCTTGATAATAAAAGATATTCTAGTTAACAAATAAGATTCTTGATAATAAAAGAAGTGTTTGATGAACCACAAGATTTTCCAACCATTGGTGACATTATAACAAATACAAAGCCACCAATGTGTTTATTATTGTCTAAGCTCATGACACCGAAGCGTTAACAACACCGGTAGTATAATCATATAATGCAGCCCCTACGGATGCCTAACCCACGACATCCGTCCTCAGACTCAAATGAAACTGCGTCCGCTTGTCCTTTGTTGGACCAAGTCGGACAGGGGCGTCAACCCCGATAGATCTATCCATAACATTCGCGCTTTTGACCGGTCATCCAGTCCGAAATTAACGGTTCATGATAATGGGCCAAAGTAGTTGGGTTAAAGCGGGACTTAGAACAATACATAAATAAGTTAATGCACTTGTGCTCATTCTTGCAACCATAGTCTCTACCCAAAAACCAGCAAAAAGGCAGTTAAGGTTTTGGGCTATGAAACCCACAATAGAAATTTTAGTATCATCTTTCATAATTATAAAAATTAGAGGAGTTAACCAATCATCACGTAACGATTAAACCAGTTTAAAGAAAGTTTATGACCAACTAAGTAAGCTTAAAATTAGCTTATGACAATCAAATAGTTTAATTGACAACCAAACATGTTTAATATCAGTTTCTGTCAACCAAGCAAATTTATAAGTAGTTTCTGACCAAGCATGTACCTCCCCCAAAGAGCAATTACAAAACATTTATATTTCGATTTAAATCAAGAAAGGGTGGGGTATGAACTTACCTCGACGAAGTAACACGAACAATAGTGATGCTAATAATACGCTCAGTGCAAACGGAAATCGATACGGCTCGGTCATGGTGTTGTGGTTTAACTAATCGACTAAATCCAATAACTTAGCAATGTGTATTTGAGTTCTCGATAGATATGTACATCAACGTGACACGTTTATAAAATATTTAAGTTCCAAGTTGTAATAGTTCGGTGGTTGGTTAAATAAAATAAATAACTTAGACACACGTGTGTAGTGTATTCCTACACATTACGTATAACTAGGCGATTATATAGTTCTTATGTTGAATTATATAATAGAGACAAAAATCATACAAAATAAACCAAAGTATATATATATATATTTTTTATTTACAGTATAAAGATCGTGATAAAAATACTTAGACAACATAGTTCGACACATTTTAGGAAAATCACCAGTTAATTAATAATTATCACTTATAAGCAAAAAGTATGGCTTTCATCAGTATATCAATACAATAAAATCTATTTATTTTATTGGTTTAAAATTAAAATGGTATTTATTTGTTCTATCGGTTTACAATATAATAGTAGTTTGTAGCGAACAAATTATAAAATATAAAGTAGAGAATTTTATAGAAATTTCGACATGACCTATTCGTTTGCACAACATTTTCCATATTAACCAATTCTCAATATTATCCGTTTTTCAAACAATCCATGAACACAACCCATGTGTTGTAAATCAAAAGCCAAACGCCCGACGTGAGCTATTTAGAACATATTTAAACGTATAATCATTTTTATAGTTCTCGTGATAATGATAGCGTTCGACATATTTATTTAACCAATTATAGATATTTATATATGTCTACCAACGTTTAATCCGTTTTAAGTAATTACTAAAGTTATACACGTTATTAGTCGATTCCTAAACCACAACGAACCATGAGTTAAAATCAAGACCGACGCTTCTATACCCTTGAAGTCCCGCGTCCAAACGCACTCAAAACTAATAAACAACAACCAAACGCCCCTTTAAACTTTCTGCAAACCCAAACACACCCTTATGGCTCGCTGCCAGTCCCAAACGCCCCATTATAAACTGTCTGCAGACCCAAAGCACCTTAAACGCCTACTGTTATCCGCAACCTGCCCCATAACACGTGTTGTCAATCCCAAACGCCCTCATAACGCTTGCTGCGATCCAAAACACCCATCTGCGAGTTTTATAGCAGATCCAAATACCCCCCTTTCGGCAGTTAACAGTAGATCCAAACGCTACCTTTTATATCAGTAGAAAACAAACACCCTTGGCTGTTGGTCTTTCTGCCGAAGCAAACCAACTGTTGGTGGTGGTGGTGGTTGCGTATAAACGAACCAAACACCCTCTGGTGGTTATCTAAACGAGAAACAAACACCCTCTTCGCGTTAAAAAAACAAAATGCATATCTGGTGGTAAACACCCCGAAACACGTGGTTCCGCGATGGTGGTGGTTTCGTCGGCAACGATGGTGGTGTTGTTGTCACGGTGAGATAGTGATGGCAAAATAAAGTCAGGTAGTGATGGTACATCAACAACGGTGGCTGGTGATATTCCGTGGCAATGACGGGATAGTTGATGACGAACGGATTTGATCGAAACAGGTGGGATACGGGCTTGGGACGGATTTGTAGTGGTGGCGAGGTGGTTGAAAACCACAAAAAGATGGTGGTGAAGTGTGGATCGGGGGGGATTTATAGATGGCTAACAGATTTTTGGATGGTGGTTGTGTGGTGTAGGGGTGGCGGCTGCCGGAAAATATTGTCGGAATAGGTCACCGGAACAGTAACGGCTGAAAAGAAGAGAGGAGTGTGTGTGTTTTTCTATTTAGGGTTAGGGTTTTAATAAATGAAAGGAAACCCTAATTTTTTCAATATATAGGTGCTACTCAAAACTTGTAAAAACATAATGAAATGTTCCTAATAATGTAGGGACTAAAATGAAAATCTTTTATATCTTTTGTAAATAAACGGTTCGGGACTCGTTAGCATTCGATAAAATTTAATCTGATTTACGAGATTTGCGCCGTTGGTTTTAAAATATTTTTCCCAATAAAGTGGTGTATTTACTCGACCAATTTCTCGTAATCGTTTACATCTTTATTTAAAATAGTTATTATTTATCGGTTAACTCGAATAATTGCTTTCAAAGAAAATAAAATAAAATTTCAACTTAAATGCTCTCGTTTTTTATGTACGTAATTAAAACTAAACTAAAAGTATCAGATATATTAAAAAACCTTTTTATCAAATATTTTTGACTATTAAATATAAATTTAATTTGTATCGCGTCAGTTCTCAGATTTTTGTTTTTTGCGTAGTCTTTTACGGTATGTAAAATAAACTCCCTTTTTTTGAATCAAATGACTTTGACATCTCTCGAAAACGAATTTCGATTAATAAATAATATAATTTATTATTATTTAAAGTATAGAATATTCCCGGTTGTCACATTACCGGTTTAAATTATATTCCTAATAATGATTTAATTTAGAAATTATATTCTCTAATTGTAACCATCAGTATGAGTTTAATTAATAAATTTACGTCATTCTTTCAAAGTTTCTTAAGACGACCAAATAAATTTTGAAACTATTTTACTTCTATTTTGATGTATCATCTTTATCAAGAAAGTACCTCAACTGAGTTTTAAGGTAATACCAAATCCGGGACGGATAATTGTGACAAATGCTATTTTAATGATAATGTATAATTTATTCTTCGCTCTCATTTCTATAGTATTGTGATTTATTATGTTTTACGGTTACGTGAGTCGAGATCCCTCGTCGATCGTCAACCTTAAATCATTTTACCACATCTTGTTCGTTTATGCGTTTATTGAAGTCATTTTTATCTCGTTCTGTTCCTCGTATTGAAGATGACTATTTTATTCTGAGTTTAAAATGAATCTCGGGAAGCAGTGTATAAGAAGAAACGATAAGTGTCACCAGGATTTATGTGTGTACTTGTGGAATGATTGAGGATCAAACCTCTTAATGAATGGAGTTAATAAATTTGTTACGACCTCGAGTAGCATGTTGAAGCCGACACCGCAAGTGGAAAGACTCTTGTGATCAAGTGGTTATTATCAAGGGTTCGTTCAAGGTTTTCTCGATGATTAACGATGGAAATCTATACTTGATGTTATTGTTCGACCTTTTATTTTTATGTACTTATGTGGTGTGTGATCTAGTCAAATGATCGTAAGTTGTGAGAACTTGAGACGGCATCATCCGATGACGTCCGATCATGTAGAACACATATTATGTAATATCTTTTTAACTTTCAACGACGATGTTTATTGAGACTTTAATGCGCGTTGGCGAAAGTGAGATGGTGTCTCTGTATTATCTTTTGAGTAGGGACCCGCGTGTGAGCACCCTTCGATGACGAAAATGTTTTCTTGTTAGTTCTTTTTGATGTATGTCCATGGCTATCCGGCCGATGGATATCCTTTAATTTGCAACCTTCCCTTTTAACTGGACTTACCCGAAATTCCTGTCATCTATTCTTGTTGTCAAATTAGCTTCGTGTGATTCATAAAATTTTCATGTGTCGAGCTTGACGGGTGACTTGTGGATAAGGACTTATTTATTCCTTTTTGGTGAGATACAACCTGACGACAAGTTGCGTTTTGTAAAGGAACCAGTGGAGATCGTGGATCGAGATTCACGTGGGAACGTAAGGACTTCTTATAAAGAATACCCTCATCCTTCCGGGTAGTGAACAACTCGTGTATGAGGCGATTTGAGCACCGGGACGTTGCTCCCTTAAGGTGGTGAGGACGTAAAACCCATAAAAATAAGGTCATAATTAAATTATATTTTTCAATTATTTTGAAGTATTTTATAACGTTAAATATTATTATGTTTAACGGTTTAAGTTGAAACCGATATTAAATATTATATTTTAATATTTTGACGAGTAACGAGGACTACTAGTGATCGCGATACCGACGGATGCCTAAAATTTTATATTTTATTATCGATCGTTTCGATATTTAATACTTTCGACGATATCGTTTTAATTACGTATCGAGTCGTTATATTATTATTTTTCGTGTGCGTTTAAACTTTTTAGTATTTTTACGAAACCCGAGCCTCGTAAATATTTTTGAAATTGACTTTTAGTCATTTCCCGCTTTCTAACTAATATTTACATTTTGGACCAAAACTATCACAAATTGGCAAAAACTACCCTAACTCCACACTATATATAACAATTCCACTAGCACTTTTCCTTTAAAAAAATTCATTTAACAATCACAACCACTTTTCCTCCTCTCCCTTTGTTTTTGCCGAACACCATCATCAACACAAGACCTCCAAAACTTTGATTTTCAACATTGAATCTTCCATAATCAAGCAAAGTCCCATCCTCCATTTTCAAAGGGCTACAATTTGGTATAAAATTTTCATACATGCAACCATATTAATTTTTCAAGAAAAGTTGGTTGTGTTTGATCCAAATTTGTTGTATGCATGTGTTAGTAGTGATGATCAAAAGATTTTCATGCTATGTTTTTGTTAAAAAGTTGATTTTTAATTTTTGGGTTTTTGATTTTGATGATGATACAAGTGTTAGCAATGGTTTATGATGATATTAGGGGTTTAGGTTGATGATAAAAGTTGTTGGAATTGATCAAAAACTTGATTTTGTAAGAGATTTTAATAGTCATTTTTAGGCAGTAGGTTTAGAGGCATTTTCGGAAATCTTAAGTCTGAAAATAGGTTGATATTATGGGATTATGTTGTAGAGAATTTCGTTAGCTTCGATTTGATATAAAGTAGGCCTTCCAACTCCAAACGAGGTGGAAGATACAGTAGTTTGATTTTCGTGTATCGGGAGACGAGTGTCGACACAATCCGAAAATTGTTGTCGATATTTGGATCGAATCTCGGGGACTATAAAATGAGTTTCAAAATGATTCAAGGGCTGTTCTCAGGCTCCAAGTTTAGTATTTTGAGTCTATTTGTAGAATCAAGTGGCGGTTTTACAAATGGAGTTTTTTAGAATGGTCAAAATGGTTTCGTAAGTCAAGGTCGCTAAACTGTCCGGATTTTGTGATTCAAAGATGAGTCGGGCAGGGAACTTTAGAAGTAAAATATTGTGATGGGCTCTTGGGAGGAATTTCTACATATAGTAAGTGAGTTCTCTGAGTAGTATCATAAAAAGTTGATATGTTTAAGTATGGGAAAACGGCTTGGACATTCGGTATGTTCCGGCAGATTTTTATTAAAGACATAGAATAATAAAATGAATATATAGGAGAGTGTAATAGTATCACTTGTATCGTTTTCTCTCGAGTTTGTCATGATTATATGAGTCGAGTTTTACATTCTTATGTATGGTTTATTTCTCGAGTCTATTATTAATGAACGCACTGAAGGTCTACGTGATCATTGGCCTATTCTATGTGATTGATTTGATGGATTAATATGGTTGATTAGATGATAAATATAAAAGAGATGAAGGAAGGATATGAGGGATTAGAGAGAGAAAGGAGAGAAGGGAGAGAAGTAGAGAGAGAAATTGAAAAATGGAATATGATTAAGTGTTAAATGACAATCAACAACCCCTCCTAACATGCTAGGAGGGGATATATATAGCCCACCCTACATGTGGGCTATATGGACTATACTTAAACTAAATGGATCACGAGCCCATTAAATAATTATCGTTGGAGCGACCGATCCTTCATAAATACGTAAAACGTATTTCCAACAATATCCCCCTAAGGGAGGTCGCTCCAAGAAACAAAGTTCTAAATAGTCTATAACTCGTGATCTATGCTAACTAAGATGTGACCGAGACTTTATTGGGAAAAACGTATTTCCAACAATCTCCCCCTAAGGGAGGTCACATCTTTTTACAAAATCTTAAACCTAGCATCTATGCTTGAGTCTTCGATCTTGTTCTTGTGAATGTGCTTGATGTGATCTTTGACTTTAGTCTTGAGCATGTTTCCTTGCCTTGACCTTGTGCATTCTTCACTTGTGATATTTGCCTCTTTGTGACTTCATGTTCCACATACTTGTACTTTTAAATTCTTGAAAGCTTCAGAGTTTGATACAGCGGAAGACTTGACCTTCAGGCTTTCTTGAATTTGTTGAAGTACTAATTGTATGTAGTATAAGCATGTGGTGACGACTTCTTCTGGATTGTACACCGCAATGCCACCTTCTTGTTACGCTGCATAAGACAGTTAGCAACAAAACAATATACACGGATGAAATGGCCTTGAACATTTCATTCTAATTCGGTAGCAATTTACCTCCGGTCGGTGAAGACCGTTGGACGATATTAAATATCGTACTTGTGGCAGGTAGTTTCAATAAAGAACCTCCTTGACAAGATTTCGCGGGTAAACCCGTTCTCTTTATTCGACCGTCCAAAGCTGACTGCGAACGTAAAGAGTGGATCATTTGGATAATATTATCCGTATGATTTGAAGCCGTCAATTCATGATCCTGGAACAAGTGAAGTTCAATTAAGAACCGCACCATCGTTGCTTTCCAGTTGTCACTAGCTTGATTCATATAGAATCTTGCAAGTTACCTACCAAGTGCTGTTTGATGTTAACACTAGAAGGATTTCCATTCGTCACTGTAAATACTTAATAGTATTACTCTGAATGTTCTGGCAAGATCACTAAGATATTGCGTAGAGGCCTGGAACGTGTTTAAATTCATTTAAGAATTAAACCACTGTTGCTTTCCAGTTATCACAAGTTTGATTCATAAAGAATCGCACAAGTCACCTACCATGAGCTTTTTGATATTCGCTCAAGAAGGATTTCCATCTTCATTGTAAATACTTTCGTATTACTCGGATGTTCAGGCAAGATCATGAAGATTTTGCGTAGGACTCTTAAGATCTTTCTTACTTTTCACAGTGTGTGAAGAAGCCAGGAAATATGAAAGTGTCTCCTAATGAGATATTTGATGATCTCAAGTGGCTCTAGACTCGATCGTGCATTTTGGATTTTAGTGATCGGAGGCTGGAGAGGAGTGCCACCTTTTCAATACCAATTTATTCGGAGTGAATAAATCAATAGATAATGTGTTGATCTCCGTGTGATTAAAACAAATACCTTTTGAGAGATATTTGAGTTAGCTGGGAAGGGTTGTGCATTGCATCACTGGGTCCATGATGTCTTTCTTCAATATCGAGAATCATTAACAAAAATGATCTCAATAGCATATGTATTGACCCGGTTTCTGCCTAAAGTTGTAAGGAGGGATTCTTTCTTTACACCCTTTATCTTTACATTTCTTTTTCATTCTTCAACCCCTTCAATGCTTACCAATACGTCATCACTAGCACCTTGTTGTGATTGTTCCAGTGCTAACTTAAGTACTTGGTCGGCATTCAGCTACGTTCACAATCTTTCTCCATCTTTCCTAAGGACTACTATTTCTAGCTATGGAATGTCCTTGGGAAGATTCCTCCGGTTCTAGAGAAATCATTGGACTTTAACCTATCCTACCATCCTTATGTCACCACAATCTTCACCGTCGTTAATAGAGATGTTTTGGGTAAGTGTATGTCACCATGAAATCCATTTTGAAGTGCAAATCCATTTTGCTCCCCCTTAACATATGCCACGATATTCGAAAACATTTCGCACATGTCGGGATGAGCTAGCACGTTAAGTCAAACCATTTGTGATTAATCATTTCCCATATTAAATCACATTTTCTCCCCCATATTAAAAATATTAACCCAATCGATGTTTTTAATATCAATTGATTTAATAGCATTTTAAGAAAATTTGGGAAGAAGAATGCAAATCCAATTATCTTCATAAATTACACAAGCTCCCCCTCAAATTAATGAGGGTGTGCTGAAACGTAAATTAAATACCTTTTGAACACAAGTGTAAGGTATTTATTACGGGCAAAGATCATATATAATAATAAATTCACAAGATTAACAATTTACGAGGTAGGACCTGAATGATGGAGAACATCATATGAAAGATTCACATGGTTCTTGTTCACGAATGCTGGTCACCTCGTCACGTCCCCGAGAAAATTAATTCCCGTTGTTGAGTCAAAGCTTTCCGGTGAAATGCTTGACTTGATTATGAAAAGCGGGTTGCTATCTGAAATAATAGCAAACCATTTTGAGCATGTTTTAAAATCATTTGAACTTCTGCTCGAACTTTATTTACAACCCCGTGTCATTATTGAATGACATTTCTAGGTTCGTAAATATTATCGATTCCAGAAGACATGCTCGTTTATCAAAACGTTTTTGAACACACAATTTTGAAAGATTTAGAAAAACCTTTTGAGAAATTCTCGAAAAATTGTGTTCAAAGTTTTGAAAAACAATTACTTGAGCTTAAGATGTTGAATATCTTAAAAGCGAGCTCAAGTCCGAGAAGTTGTGAACTTCCCGTTGTTAAGGATAAGTTACCATCGGCGATAAACTTTCCTTTTATCTGAAGGACGAGTCCTAAGCTGACATTTACTTAGAAGTCGTGTTCATGAGCTTGAAAACTTTGACTGTTTTAACGGAAAGCTCATGACCGAGAAAGGTTAGTTTCTCGTTCCGAGGAAAAGTTCTCTTATTTAAAAGATACACTTTCCTTTCTGAGCTTAAAACTTCGAATGTTTTAATACAAGCTCATGACCGAGAAAGGTTAGTTTCTCGTTACGAGGAAAAGTTCTCTTATTTAAAAGATACACTTTCCTTTCTGAGCTTAAAACTTCGAATATTTTAATACAAGCTCATGACCGAGAAAGGTGAATTTCTCGTTAAGAGGATAAGTTATCATAAAAGATAATCTTTCCTTTATTTTAAGTTCGAGTTACAGTCTGACATTTAACTGTAAGTCATGTACACGAGCTTAAAACCTTTGAATGGTTTTAACGTAAGCTCGTGTCCGAGAAAATTTAATTTCTCGTTAATGAGGATAAGTTTACCATCGGCGATAAACTTTCCTTTGTTTGAAGAACGGGTCATCATCTGTTATTTAATGATGAGCCATATACACGAGCTTAAAACCTTTGAATGGTTTTAGGGTAAGCTCGTGTCCAAGAAAACTTAATTTCTTGTTAAGAGGGTAAGTTATCGTTGCGTGGATAAACTTCCCTGTCTCTGAAGTCCGGGTCGTCGTCTGTCATTTAACGAGGAGCCATAATGCATGAGCTTAAAAACTTGGAATGTTTTTTATATAAGCTCATGCACGAGAAAAATGAATTTCTCGTTGTTAGGATAAGTTTACCATCGGCGATAAACTTTCCTTTCTTTGAGGATCGAGTTACAGTCTGTTATGTGACTGTAAGTCCTTGTGCAAGCTTTAACCATGAATCCCCTGAGATACTAGTTTCTCCGATATCTGCTTCTTCAGCAACCAAACTCTAAGAGTGTCCTTAGTTGAACGGTATACAATGATTGGACCGCTTCGTTATTTTGGAACATCAACTTTGGTACCTGCATTCTCATTAGGAGTTTGTATACTTTTGCATGGATTAGCGATATCTATTTTAGAAGCACGTAGGGGTTCACGGTTTTCTGTTCTTGTGTCAGAGGTGGCCTGAAGGGATGATTCACTTGTCTTAGTTGGCAATCGTTTCCTTTTATAGAAAATCTTAAGTTCAGGCTTAAGTGATGTATCATCCTTTGCAATTTCCTCCCTAGTAGTCTTTGTAGAATCGGAGACTATCCTAGTTAAAGGGCACTCGTTTCCTACAAGAGTGAAAGTTCTACCAGTGGGGCGCCACATTTTGCCAACGGGTTTGATTTTAGAAACCCACTGGGATTTAAGTCTAGCACGGGAGTTCACCTCATTAAGAAATTTTTTGATGCAGGAGTCATGATTTGCCGTAAAGACACATTTTCTACATGTTTTACAAGTAGCATATTTAATGTCCGAGTAACTCCTAGATGATTGATCGATGCTCCTAGAAGACGTCATGCTACGGTTAGCAGTGTTGGGTAATCTAGAAGGCATCTGACTAGGTTTGACATTGCTATCTCTTACATGTGTCTTTTGCTTAGCTTCCCTAAGATCAGATTTATGGCTAACGTCATTTGAACTAGTTCTAGACGTGGTCATTGAACTATTCTTAAAGAAACTAGAGGCAATCATATGATTTGGTCTTGCTAAAGCTGTTGTGGTCACATAGGGCCTAGATGGTGGAGTGACTGGTCTAGGAAAGTGAACCAAATCAACTTGGGAGGCAAACCGCGGTCTCGAGGATTGTGGTCGCTCGGATCTAAATGCAGTAGGTTGTCTGACAATCGGTTGTCTGACGAACTGATTTGTAGGCGGTTTCCCCAAGATTGATGGTTTTTCAAGCTTAGTGTCCACACTAGGTCCTCTATTTCTCCTTAACTCGTTTTTCAACGCGGCTATAGCAAAGACCTTTTCCTGTACTTGAGCTTTTAAAGTCTCATTCTCTTTGAGCACTCTGTCTTGGGAAGCCAATTTAGACTCTAGAAACTGAATTTGTTTCAAAAGATTATCCTTTTCAGCTTTAGAATCTAAAACAGTTTGATCCAATTTTCTTTCAAGAACAACGTTTGATTTTTCAAGTTTTTCAAAGTATGTTTCAAATTTGACCGTTTTCTTAGAAAATTCAAGTTTGGCATCCTCAAGATCTTTTGATTGTTGAGCTACAATCATTTCAAGCTCTCTAATCTTGGAATCAGAAGTAGTCAATAAAGCAGTTATAATACAAGTATCATGATGTACTATAGCATTCTGAACAATCTCTCCCCCATTATGACTTACATCGGATGAATCAGAAGTGGTATTGCTATCACTCTTTTCCATCCCATGTTTGTCATAATTAGGTTCAGAATGCTCAATATGCGGCATATCATCAGCATAGACATCATAAACAACATTACATTGTACCAAGTTTGTAGGCTCTTCGTCATAAACGGGTAAGGAGTCATCAAGAGAGATCTCGTGAACATTCCCTGACGTGTCACTGGTATCATTTTGTCTTCCTGATTCCGTGCTCGTACCATTGTTATGCTCCAAGTTGTCAACCGTATGACCATTCTCCTCTTGCATCTGCGTCATTGATTCTTGCACTCCATTATCATACGTTTGCTGAAGTTGTGATCTTTGATAAATCGAAGACGAGACCGATGTCATGAGTTTCAATATTGTATCACAGAAAACACGAAGCTCGGTATGTGTATCTCGAAGAAATGATTGGCAAATCACAGAACTTTCAGGCTTGATGATATTGAATTGGAGGAAAGGCGTGAGTTGTGTCACAAGAGCCTTATAAGCAAGTGACGATGCCGATTGATTAAAGTTGTGACGGTTGAGTTGCTCGGCGAGTTCGGTCAAAGTGGTGAACATTGAGTCGATGAATACATGACGATCTTGACCAAAGATGGTCACAAATTCGCTCCCTCCTTGAAGCCGTGAAAGAGTAACTAGATGATATTGAAGCATTTGAAATGAATTTATACCACTTTCTATAGCCTTGTCGTGCATTCGATGCAAGTCTCCCTCTTTAAGTGTCGATTTTAACGATTCCATTGGTAATCGAGGAAAAATGATGTGGATGTTGAAGTTTGCAGGATTTTACAATTCGATTCGGCTCAAAAGATGTTGTCGGCTCAAACGATTATGAATTAAACCCGTTAAATATTTTTTCACGTTAATACTTTTAAAAATACCCGCCTCAACACGTTTTGCCAAAAATTAATAAACAAAATATACTAAACTAAAAAAATAGAAAAGTGACAAAAATTTACTTAACTAAAATAGAATAAAAATAATATAGAAAAAAATAAAAAAAATAACAAAATAAAAAATAGAAAAAAATATGAGATTTTTTTGGTTACAAAACGAATTTCAAAAATGTGTTAAGTAGATTTAAATGACCCTCACCTATATCCCAATTCCAAATAAAATATTGTGAAAAACACGTGGGTTGGCTAATCAGAGACGTGGCAGATATCACTTGGAATTAAAAAGCCCACGTGTGAAGTCAAACCCTAATATAAATCACAAAAGCTAACCTAATCTCACTCACTTAGTTTTGTCCGCCCCCTCTCTCGTTTGATCCGCCAAATAATATAAGCCTTCTTCTTAATCTCTCTCTCACAATCGAGCGTCCTCTCTCTCTCCCAATCAAACGTCTTCTTTCCAATCCTCCCAAAACTAAACCAGTTATCTTCCAATCTACCTTGTTTCCTCTGCTTCAAAGATAATATCCCAATCTCTTATCTTATACAATCATCAATTAAATAATAAACCCATTCAATCCTATGGTGTTAAGATCAGTGCCAAGTTAAATCACAATCACCATTTAAGATTATGAACAAACATCATTCAAATCATAAGAAAGAGCCAAGAAACAAAACGATTTCATCTTCAAGATCTATCGAAGGTCTCGGGTAGGTGTTTCGTATTGCATGTTGGTTTAATTGAGTCCCTCTCTCATCTGTTCGAGTCATTCTGTCGATAAATCGAGTCTTGAGTGTTGATGTGAAGTGAGACGAGGGTATTGTGAGGGTGTCGCGTCTGGGTGATGTTGATGAGTTGTTTGAGTTTTGGTGAGGGACAGAGTATGTGTGAGTGATGTGGGAGGGTGTGTACTGGGTCGAAAATGGGTTTGGGTGTGATGTGGAGTCTGTGTGGAGGATTGAGAGTTTGTGGGGTGGGGGAAAGATGGTCTTGTTTTGATGAAATGAGTCGAGGGTGGGGGGTGAGAACGATGGTGTGTCGAGAGTTTATTGTCGAGGGTCTGATGTGAATGTCTGGGTGAGGTGTCGAGGTGTCGAGAGTTGTGGTAGGATTCTGTTGAGTCGTTTATGACGTTTGAGACAACTTTTCAAACCGAAATAAAATGAATTTTGGGTGAGTTTATGATGTCGAGAGGTCTCGGGTCAAGGTTGTGATTTGTTGGGTTGGCCGTTATGTTTGAATTGGATGCTTCGTTCGGAAGAGTTCCGAATCGGAACTTATTTCGTTCGGAACTTGTTTCGTTCGGAACTTGTTTTGTTCGGAACTTGTTTCGTTCGGAACTTGTTTCGTTCGGAACTTGTTTCGTTCGGAACTTGTTTCGTTCGGAACTTGTTTCGTTCGGAACTTGTTTCGTTCGGAACTTGTTTCGTTCGGAACTTGTTTCGTTTGGAACTTGTTTCGTTCGGAACTTGTTTCGTTCCGAACTTGTTTCGTTCGGAACTTGTTTCGTTCGGAACTTGTTTCGTTCGGAACTTGTTTCGTTCGGAACTTGTTTCGTTCGGAACTTGTGATGAGATGGCATTTATACATGATCTCATCGTTCTTTTCGGGCTTTAAATGCATAAAAATGTCATAAAATACCATATATATGCTTGTGTTTGTTTACTTGTGTATTTTAGGTATGGATATCGTGAAAAAGACAAAAGATCACAAGATACAAGGAAAAAACGAACACGAGAAACGAAGCCGTACAATGAACCGGGCCCTAATCATGGAATTTTCATCAAATACCCTTGAAGACTTGAAGACAAAACAAGATTGATCCTCCAAAAATGAAGAAATGACACTTAAAACCCTTGTATATTGATAATTACAAGTTTGGTCCCTTAAGTTTGTCAAAATTGCAAAAAGGTCCTTCAACTTTGAAGAAATGGCAAGAATAGTCCCTCAACAAATTCAAATTGTCAATTTTAGTCCCTCATGAAGTGAAAGACATAATGAAGACCTTTGAAGATCAAAGAAGTCCAAGTTCAGCCCTTGAAAATACTTAAAATGGCAAAAATCATCCTTGTAACACTTTTTGTCAAAGTTTTGTGCCAAATATGTAAAAGGTGGAAAGTTATTTACAAGGGAAGTCACGTTTTAGGGCATGAAAACTTCATATGCCAAAAATAACAAAACACAAGGACCAGAAGTGCCAAGTGAAACATTTAAAAACAAAAAGGGCGCCTAACAAGTACTTTTCCCCCAAAATCGGATCAAAGGGAGTACTGTATATCTTTTTCACCACCCAGATTTTACCCTCACTTAAACTTAGGTAAAATCCAATTCACTTAGCACACGCTTAATTCACACCACCCAAAACCCTTCCCACACACAAACACCCCAATCCCACGCGTGTGGTCCCCACCCCCAATTCCCCAATCCACCAATCACATCATTCCTTTGGCTCCAAGGCAAATGACGTGTCCCCAATCAATGGATAAGATGTTTTGCTTACTCACAACGCACAAATGAACAGCCAGGATCAAATGTGGACAACTCACCACTCAAAACCGTCAAGGGCAATTTAGAGATTTCTACTGATTAGGGTTTTGAGTTTTTAGCATTCTAGATTGTTCTTAGCTTAGTATAAATAGAGGCTCCAACCTGTGGATGTCCCTTGTTCCAGTTTTAAAGCTTGCACATGTAATCCCTTTTTAAAGAAATAAAAGTTTGGTTTTTGATAAATTCAATTATAATTCCTTTTTATTGTTTTTAAAAGTTGAGTGTTGTGTAAAGCTTGATTCTGAGTTCCACTTTTTATATTTGGTTGAGTAATTTTGAGTTTCAAAATTATTCAAGGTTTCTGAAATTTTAAGATTTTTTGTAAGAAATTTGTCACATGTTTTGATGTTAAGAGGTAAGTGTTAGTTGGTTATTAGGTGTTTAGAAAACGTATTTTCAAAGTTTGAAGAAGTTTTTAGAAGGATTAAGAAAGAAGAAAACAAAAAAATCAGTATTATCATATTGCTTGTTCTTGTTTTCTTTGATTTGTCATAAGCAGGTTCAAGGGTTGTTGATATTAGTTCTGCACCAGCCCCAGCTGGTAGGGAGGTGGTTAAGCAACCACTAGGACCCTTGGATGTAAGGGTCATAAGGTAAATCTCTTTTACCTTGTTGAAATTTCAGAAAATACCAAGTTTGAAGTGGAATGCATGATTGTCTGATTTTTGTTGTTATAACTGGTTGATTGATGTTCTTTTGGTTTAGTATGCATGTTAGATATCATATAAATCAGTTTGAATAGGTTTAGTAAGGTTTTGCTTTATAAAATTTGGTTTTCAAAATATTAAAGGGTGTTTGGCAATAGGTTTTAGCAGGGTCACAGATTTGATTTGGGTGTTACAAAGGTGTTAGATAGGTCATAATAGGTTAGAATAGGTTGGCTGATAGTTTTGTTGTCATTTGGAACAAGTTAAGAGCAATTTGTGTGATTAAAAGAGGAATAAGAGTAGCATAATTCTGCTTATCAACTTTTCTTGCTATTTTTTCATACAAATTGGCACTTGATCTTTGAATTTTGTGAAGTAATAGGTTGATTTAAGGTTTGAATTTGATTGTGTGACATATTGTGAGTTTGTATACCAAGTTTGAGCAATTGAGAGTCACTAGAAGTGCATGTAATAAGCTGTTAGACCACCAGACTTCATCATTTTACATCAGCAACTTGAATGAGCTTGTGTGTGCTTTGTTATTGATTTGAGTGTGCTAGGTGTGTAGTTTTTGTGTGTTACTGACTTCTTGTGCTCCAAAGAGCACAAGAGTGCCCCCATTGCCCAATATAATCATCAAACAAGCCATCAACCAGGCCCCTCTTGGTTCCAAAAATGTTCAAGTGTGCACTCACACTTACTCATCAGTAACATTAGCAGACCTGGCACGTTTTTGGATCATAACTTGTTGGTCCTTGGGTAAAAAGGAGTTTGATTTGAGTTTTTAGTGTGTTTAAGTGTCACTGATTTGGTTTTAAAAAGTAAAAAAAAAATAAATAAATAAAATAGCAAAAACCACTAGCCTGGCTTCGAACCCCTGACCTCTCGTTGGAGGGTTCAAGGCTCTTACCAGTGTGCTAGCTTTAATCTTGTTTATAGAAGGGCAAGGTTTAATACTTAAGGTCATTTAGTTTCTAGCTTATTTATTAAGCCGTAGCTTTTTCCCTCATTTCCAGCTTATTTATTAAGCAAATTTGGCTTTTCTTATTTTTCCTAGGAAAGTAGTAGTGTTGTTGATTTTCCTAGCTATTTTCATAATTTTTCCTTTAATAGATTATTTTTTATCATTTATTTATTATACGTTTTTTATAAAGTCAATAAAAAATACCAAAAAGATTTTTAATTTTTAGGAAAAATAGTTTTTAGCTTTTTAATATATAACTTGAGGTTTACATCTTATTTTGGTTTTATAAACTTTTATTTTTAATTTTATATTATTTTAAGGTTTTTTATAAACTTTAAAGATTTTTATAAAATTATTAAAAAAGGTTTAGGAGCTCTAATTTGTGTTTTTCTCTTAGTTATATTAATTAGGATTTTTAGAAATTTTTTTATTTCAAATTTTAGAAACTTTTTATTTTTAGTAATATTTTAATATTATTTTATTATTAATTTTTAAAAATTTTATTTTTATTTCTTTTTCATTTTTCTTAGGTTCTTTGTCATTAATTAGGACTATTTCCATTTTTAGAATATTTTTATAGCTTTTAGATTTATTTTTATAATTATTTTAAGTTTAATTAGGTTTTAATAATTTTTAATCATTTTTAGAGTTTTAAAAATAGTTTTATTAGCTTTTAATTTTTAGAAAAATACTTTTTAGTCTTCTAATAATATAAGTTAAGTAATTATTCAATAAAATCATATTTTAGACATTTGAATTAGTTATATTTAATTTTAGGGCTTTAATTAGCATTTAAAATTAAATATTTAATTAATAAAAGGTTTTAAAATATCTTTATTGGATTTTTAACTTTATTTATATTATTTTAGACTTGTTTTTAGCCTTTTTGATATTTTGTTTTTGGTTTTAATAATTATTAATTTGGGTAGTTTTCACGACTTTACGTCTTTTACGTCGTAGTTTAATTTTAACGTAACCGTCTTTCATCTTCTCATCCCCATTCTTCTCAATATTAATCTCAAAGAAATACAAGTTAATTCACAACACATATACCTCCTTGGGAAACGAACTCTCTTTCTCTCATTTTATTTGATTGTGGGTCATTTGTGCACGGTTTTCCTAAACCGTCGTACTTAATACTTTCCGCTCTTATACGTTCTTTTGTTTTCCTAAACAAGAGTCGTATTTTACTACAATCAACTTGTTTCGTTCAGAAGTTTTGTGCACCCGAAACTTGATGAAGCGGACTGATATTTTTGAAAAACAGACCAAATTTATAAAGGACTGATATTTTTGATGAAGCGGACTGATATTATGAAAACCTTGATGATAAAGGACTGTAGGACAGTTAGATTTGGACAAAATTGACAGTTGACCAATAATGAAAAACAGACCAAAAAGAGAAACCCAGAAATGATGAAAACTGATAAACGGATAAGCGAAAAACTGATTAAAAAAATTTATATAAAAATCTGATTATAAAAAAATAAAAAAGGTTATATAAAAAAAATAAAAAAATAAAAAATAAAAAGTTATAGAAAAACTGAATATGAAAAACTGGATAAAACTGAAAATGGATAACCGAAAAATAAATAAATAAAAAATACAAACTTTAAAAAAATGATAAAATTGATAAAAATTTAGAAATTGATAAAATTGATAGATTAAAAACAATAAAAAATACAAACTTTTTATAAAAAACACAAACTTTTTATGAAAAATACAAACTTTTTATGATCTAAAACATAAAAACACAAACGTTTTATAAAAAATACAAACTTTTTTAAAATTTAAGCATGATTAAATCAAAACCCACCAAAATCAAAAAGAAATAAAAATAAGAATAAACCAATCAAACCTTGGCTCTTGATACCAATTGAAGGTCTACGTGATCATTGGCCTATTCTATGTGATTGATTTGATGGATTAATATGGTTGATTAGATGATAAATATAAAAGAGATGAAGGAAGGAGATGAGGGATTAGAGAGAGAAAGGAGAGAAGGGAGAGAAGTAGAGAGAGAAAGTGAAAAATGGAATATGATTAAGTGTTAAATGACAATCAACAACCCCTCCTAACATGCTAGGAGGGGATATATATAGCCCACCCTACATGTGGGCTATATGGACTATACATAAACTAAATGGATCACGAGCCCATTACATAATTATCGTTGGAGCGACCGATCCTTCATAAATACGTAAAACGTATTTCCAACACGCACCTCATTTGATAGGTTGCGGGTCTCGTGTTTGAAAGGCATCATCTATCATCGGCGATCGTCTCATTACCACTATCGGCTAAGGTGAGTCTATAGCCTCGCTTTATACTAGTTATTAAATGATTTTAAACCCGCGAGGGGGAATACATGTTTTTATAAACTTAGAACACAAGATTTTTATGGTATGCTTTGTCCCTCTATGAATGGACCCGTGGTTGCCTTTAAATTGCATTAAGTGATTGCCTTTGTTAAAGCCTCAGTTATGGACCGTTAACTAGCTTATGATGGGCTAGCCGCTAGTACAATTAATAGATCTATGGGGGAAGCCGCCCCGGTTCAGTTTGTGTGGACTTGTCATAGAAGCTTAGGCCCGACCTCCGCACTGTTTGGACATATTGTATTGAGAAGTCAGGTATACGGCAATGTACCATTAATCTGGAGGTAACCGACAATTAATAAATCTCCTGTCTTATCAGACCTCTAAAGGGAGTGTCTAAGGGCTCGGTTCCATGAGCTTATTGCAATTTATGCTATATACAATTATCATTGTTGATGCAAATTATTATTTGATGCTTATAAGCATGCCACAAACTTATAATCTTTGCTTGTGTTCAAATTGATTACATAAACCTATAGATTCACTCGGCATTTTTGCTGATGTTTTACTCACATGTATTTCAGGTAATCAGGAAGGGTGAAGCTTGGAAGCCACGGGAATGAATGTTGCGCACTACTTTGCAATATAAAATCTTTGAATATTTGTCGTTCCTTTTGTTCAAAACAATTTAAATCTTTTGTTTTGGTTGTACTTTGGTTACGATGTCTTGGGACTACGCTACTCTGACAAATGTTTTAGGAACGATAAATCTAAAACATCTCTTTTTGAGTCGTTCTTTATAAATTATGTGTTGTAGTATCATTGTTTAGCACCCAAAGATGTATTCCGCTGCGTGTAAATTTGGGGGTGTTAAATGAATCTTTTGACTCAAACCGAGTTTAGTTATCTAAGTTTACTCTAGCTAGTATCCTTAACGAGTTTAAGTCAAGTTTTGCTAGGCTTTTATATAGGGAACTTTAAAACGTGAAAGTCTTAACTCTCACGGGTTAAGAACAAGAACTTTTCGCAAGTTCCTATAATTGAACCTAGAAATTCGTTTATCAAAGGAACGTTAAAATGAGAATTCTAAACTTGAAAGAGTCTAAGAGTTTGTAAGATCCTATAGATGGCTTGAAAACCCGAAACTTTGATTTAATTGGCTAAGCATCCACGAGTCTCGTTCCTTGAGATTTTAAATTATGGAGAACGAGAGATGATAGAGTCAATTATAAGTTTGGTATTCTTTCATGAATTTATGTGAGTTGATTATAAGCTTTTTCTCCCATCGCTTGCTAATAAATATATTTGCAATAAATAAGGTTGTACGATTTGAAAAGTTACTTAGCTTCTAGCACAAGATCGTTTAAAAGTTGCTCGATATTAATTATAGTTCATAGCCAAGGCATAACTTATTGAAGCGGGATGTGAAGATTTGCGAGTCCGAAAAGGCCCTAACAAGGCATGAGGGCTACATTTTGTTGCTAAAGATCCCAAGTGATGTGAAGAATCATTTATCAAAAATCTATATGAAGGATCGAGACACACGACGAAAAGCAAATACTCCCCTAAAGATCATGGAGAAGTCTATCCAAAAAGGCCCTAACAAGGTATGAGGATAAATATATCCAAGTCCTAAAAGGAGACGGA
This sequence comes from Glebionis coronaria, assembly GCA_025667525.1. Classification (NCBI taxonomy): domain Eukaryota; kingdom Viridiplantae; phylum Streptophyta; class Magnoliopsida; order Asterales; family Asteraceae; genus Glebionis; species Glebionis coronaria. Next base: position 317,673,187 of record CM046876.1, on the reverse strand, counting down.
TCGTCGTATATCAAAGTCCACAATAAAGATTCGAGAAAAATGAAGAAGTCGTGGTCCAAATATGAAGAATCTCTCAAAAAGTTCGAGTGAAGAAATTCCTAATATGAAGAGAAGACCATAATTTCATGAACGTCTCTCAAGATTCGAAGTATGAAGTCGCTACCAAATATCGGTCCGAGAAAGGTCTCAAATCGTAAAGCGAGTTATGTCAAGATATGAACTTTAAGAGGTCCTGAGAATCAGTTTTAAAAGATTTTGTCCTTTAGCTAACTATTGATTAAATCGTCCCACTTTATTTTCAACCTAAATAACTATCGAAATAAGTCAAACAATGCATCCTCGTGATCATTCAAGACAAAAATAAAATATAAGAGATACACCTAGGAATAAGGGAGTCTAAGTAAATAACTGGGCCACATGAGTTCGTGTTAGTTTGCTAACTTATAATAACAATGATCTCGTTTTTAAGCTTGGTATGGGGAACGTGAAACTTGAGGATGATGAACATTCATGACGGCCAAAACCACAATGTAAGTCTTTGATTTCTTTACTTGTTTTGTTTTTTAGTTTCCTTAGTATTTAGTATTTAATAAAGGCTAAGGTGGGTTATTTATGATGGGAAACGTAATATGTGCTTTGAAATTAATGCATTGCTTGAGGGAATTGAAATGGTCAAGTGTAGGGGATTTAATAAGTGTGAAAACACTTATCCTTTTACCACTTATTTCTAATAATAACAAGACCAAAACATATATTTTATGTCGTAAAAGTCGGAATTATGCGTGGTTTGTGTTTTTATTGTGTTTTAGGACCAAAAGATGAAAAAGGAAGAAAACATGGGTTATCACGGGCTTTTATCGAAGAAACCGAGAAAAGACGAAGTCAAAAGATCAAGAGTGCAAAAAGAACGAAAGTCCAAGGCCTATTCTGAAGATTTATCGAAGAAAAAGTCTAAAGACGGATGTTTAATGAAGTCGAAGAACTCAAGTCTAATAGAAGAAGAAAATTATAAGACAAGTTCAATTTGTATCGACAAATACCGAGACGACGTCGAGAAAGACAAAGCATTTAAATCGAGTCGAGAAGAATGAAAGAAGGAAGCAACACATGCACCTTCCCACCTCCTATAAATACCCTCCTAATGAGACATTAGGAGGGTGTTAGCTAGTTTATTTCTTTTTTTTGTAGTTTTCATTTTAGAGAGAGAAAGTGTTTAACTTTCTCTCACTAAAACTTCATCTTTTCTTTCAAATTTAAGCTTTATTTCATCTTTGTATTCAAAATTCATTAATCATAAGTTCAAATTTAAGCTTTTAATCTTTAATCTTCTTCTTCCTTTCTTGATTTTGATTTATCTTTGATCCGAAATGTTCTTGATTCGTGTTTGATTTTGATGTTTTTGTGACTAAAAAGTTTATCTTTTTATTTCTTACTAAGTTTTTATACGGTTTAAGCTTTAAGCTTGTTATGCTTATTGGCTTATTTCGTATATATAGCTTATTGTCTTTTAAGTTTTCTTAAAAATTTAGTCTTTTTAAAGTTTGATTTATAAAAGTTTGTTTATTTCGTGTTTTAAAAGAAAAGTTTTAAATTTTATGCTTGTTTTGATTTGGTTAAGGTTTGAACAAGTGCTTATTCGTATTTGCTTTCTAGTGCTTATTGGTTTTAGCTTATTTGCTTTCATCCGAATATTATCATTTCCATCGCAAAGTTAGGGGTTTACTCATTGCGACGCTACATTCCGACGGGCTCATTGTGATCGCAATAACCTTGAAGGTTTTACTTTGCGATCAAGTGTTTTTCCCCCTTATTCCGATCGTGATTGCGATCGCTCATTGCGATCGCACATTGCGACGGGTCTTAAGGTTATATTAAGACAAAACTCTGCCAAATTTTTGTTAGACACATTCCGACAAAATTCCTATTATTCCGATACTTTGAACATTCCGACAGTGCTGATTTCTTGTATTCCGATACCTTGGATTCTGATACTAGACATTCAGATAGAAATATTCCGATATACTTGTATTACGATAGACCTACATTCTGACAGAAATGTTTTCCGATAGGGGTGATTCCCATAGAATTCACTGTGCAACATTCTGATAGTTTTGTGATTATTCCGACGGAAGCATTCCGATGAAATTCATTTGTTACATTCCAATGGTTTAAGTTTTTAAGTTTTACAAAGTTTCCAAGTTTTAAATTCATTACGTTTTAATTTACCAAGTGTTTTTCTAGTAATTTTTAGTTTAGTTTTCAAAGCTTTAATTTAGTTTTTCTAGATTTGCTTTTAGCTTATTTTAATTACGTTTTGCACTTACCCTTCTAGTAGAATAGAAAATCAACTCCCCCTTTTAGTGACCATTACCGACTATTCCACCATTAACCGTGATCAATTCGATTAGATACCGAGAACGATATCGAGTACACAAATGCTAAAGCAAGCTAAGCAAAAGTCAGTTATTATCGACCTATTTCATTCATGATCCGCATCTATCCACACTTCCTTCTTCTTCCTCATCTAATGGCATACATCACGAGGTTATGCTTCTCGTCTTTCATACGTCAAAATTTTCCATGTAGCTTTACTTGTTTTCCTCACGACCAGTTCTCCTACTCCCCTAATAGGGACAAACTAGCGTTTCATGTGATTACATGCGGATCACACTCTCATCTTATACCTATATTAGTTTCTATATGTCTAAACTAAGCCATATTCTAAATTCTTACTCAAGTCTAATACTTCTATTATGACCTTGCACCTAACATGAGGTAGTTTCAATCATCATCTTCTAAGAATACTTGGTTCTCTCCTTCCATGGTTCTCCCTAATTCCTTCACTATTATGTCCAACCAAAATTTATCACTCAATTCATCAGCTCTACGGAAATTGTTATTTCATTCGATAATGCATAACTGTCTCTTCCAAAGATCCTTTATAAACACCTTCACTAAACTGACCCTATAATCACTTCTCCACGAACTTATTCCGCTCAGCTTCACTACTCATCCCTCGATATTTATTGCCATGAAATTCTATCTTTTTGTAGTCACTCGACTCCCCTTGTTACTTTCACGAGTTCTTAATCTCCCATGTTATGTAGTCACTCCATCACTATCTCAGCTCTTTGTAGCTCCACTCCAGTACTCGATCTGTCCTTCTTCGTCACGAACCATACGGAGATTCCCATCATAGTGCTTGTCACCTTTCCAGTCCTTGCAACTTCTGTAACTCCTTCGAAATCTCTTGAATCCTTCTAGGAGCCGGTACATAGTCCTTTCGGCTCCTTGCTTCACGATGAAGCGCTTCACGCACTCCTTCTCGTCTCAATGATGTTACCTAGGAACTTCACACTACGCAGTAGCTTCTAACTTCAACTCATCAACCACAATATTTCTAAAGGTACTTCAGCCCCTCTATGGCTCACTCTTCCTTACTTGTTGTACTTCACCATTAATCAGCCTCCTACCAATCATTCTTTCACATCCATGTTTTCCTTCACGTGTCTACTAATACCTTGCCTCCATAACTATACCAATTTCCATTGCGTGTTATTTGCCCCATGTTTCCATTAGTAGAAACTTTCTACTCTACCCTCACACCCGCTAGTACTTTCATCAATCTCCTAATGGTACTTCAACCAACTTCTCATAGCATGACATCTCGTTCCCACGACCAGTCAACTAACTTTACACTCTCCCTTATTCTCGTAACCAATCTAAGTTTCAAAACTCCACAATTCTTAATCATTCCTTCAACATAACCTTTAAACCAAAATACATCTCTCCATTCTAATATCTAACCATAAGTAATACTACCCAACTCTATCCTCTCATCCTAACGTTCCCACAATCGTATAGCTAAATCAACCATGACATGTACCAAAAGAATTCCAAACAATAGTGTCCCAAAATAAAATATAGGGTAAAACGAACCCTAGCCAAAATAACTGAAAACAAAACAATGTAATCCGAAAGATCAATGGAGTGTGCCAACAACAAAAGATAGACTCATCACGATTTGTATTACCAAATTTCAATATCTTAGAATATTTTAAATTTTCATCTCAATTAGTTACTTCACATTAGGACCATATTTAACAACAATAAATGAAATCATAGTCATATTTATCATCTTCGTTACTATCAAAGGGCATAACTCAGTTAGTGTAATAAAACTCAGTTTATCTATCATCTCCTTTAACAATAAACTCTTCTTTTATCTTCATTATTTTATCAAAGGTGTCCACTAGTTAGTATAGTATAACGTTATTCTAACCATTATCTTGTTTACTCACATTAAACTCATTTCACTTGTTATTATAAAACCAATACGTCTTTATAACATATGGTGTTTTTATTCATTTTATTCTATATTATAATTGTTTTATATAATCCATTTTGGCTTGTTATAACTAACTATTACACGTTTACAAGGTGTGGTGTTACTATTATCATTATTACAATAAAATCTTCCTTTTTACTCTTTCTGTCTATTTAAATACTTCTAAAATTTTAACTCTACTTTTAAGAAAATTATCATAAAATTTCTTTACATATGTACTATCACATGTTACCTAGAAAACTAATCCATTCATTGTCAAGATTTCTGTTTTAACTTATTACCAATAAACTTAAATAAAAGATATGTAAGTCAGGAAATCATACCGTACACTTACAAAGTATTTCAAAAGCATTTTCCTTTAATTAGCTAGACTCATTTGCAAGAAAATTTGGTATTTCTCATCAATTAAAATACATACCCGAATGTAGACACACTTCAAAAGATTCAAAACGTCGTTGGAACTCCATCAAATTCCAGCACTAATACACTGTTTAAACACGAGAGAACACTAGGTGCGTTCAAGTTATAATAACTATTGAACGACCATATATCATAACATAACATCTACTAGTATATATACCTCCGCATATATATACCTATTAAATCTCCCAAAACATACTCGTTATCATACATGTCAAGTCAATCGATCGCATGATACACTCGTTTTTCCATACGAGTAATCACCATCTCCACATCTCACCATGCCAGAATAAGGTATAAAACCCATCACAAAAAACCAACTCATATCGCGTGACCCCATAATCACACAACATGACTATTACACAAAACATAAAACACACAAAAAATAGCATATCATAGGCAACCATTACATAAACCCCTATTGTTTAGAAATACCCAAAATACATATCTCATCATATACAAGCATGTACTAACCCCTTTTTCATGCAACCATACTTGGAAGTCCATTGGTGTTGTGGCACATATATAATTACGTAGGCCTCCATAAATATATATGTCCCTTTTCACCCATGTACTCCCTCCTATGACGACACTTATAAGAAATTAATACTACACGAAACACATATATACCACATAAAATACACTCTATATATATATCGTATAGGTCAAAATAAGAACATCTCATACGTCAACCCTAACTTCATTCATAACTTGTGGCTTAAATGCCAAAACAAATCAATAACAACATAATATCCAACATTAAAAACTGATCATAACAATTCAGGCGGAAATTCAAATCTACTACTAGTCGTAGACTCAACATCGGTACTATCCTATTATTACCTAGCGCACCTCTTCTTCTACGCGACATGGGTAACACTAAATAAGTTCCTACACTTTCGGTTCATACGTCGCATCAATAGAAAATAAATGAATGTACTTACATATACTATGTCTCAATAAGTAAGTATGAAAGTAAATAATTATCCAAAACAAAATTAACACTTAAGCACTCCATATACTATAATGCACACATACCCCTATCACACCTACATGCATGGACCCTTAAGCTATAGACTAGGCTACTAGACTAGGCAACCTAATTCTCTATAACCATTGGCTCTAATACCATTCTGTCACAAATATGAAATAAACTATATAAATACGTCCCAAATGACTTAAAACCATCCTGAAAAATACTCCTGCGACTAATTACCTCATCCAAGACCTCTAAATGCTAAACCTTAAATCGTAAAAATACGATTTACTATTATACTTATACGTATACGTAAAACACCAAAATAACACCATTTCATTTCATAGTCACCAATTTGTGAGCTCATGAACATGAAATAACCGTTCCTCGATTTACTTATGAGTACCATTTACACATAAACGATATCCAAACCTCACTTCAAACACACGAAATAAACACATAAGCACATAAAAGCACATATTTGCACAAAACACCCTAAACTATAGTCTATTTGACGAACCTTATAAACCATGGTTGTCACACGAAATCACTTATCGTACGTAATTAATATAGGTAATTACTTGTCGTGTTTAATTAATATACGCGATAATCATGTTAAATGTTCGTGTCGTGTATCGTATATTAAGAAATCGTCAAGTTTAAAATTTATGCGTAATTTCATTTAACAAATATTCTAGGGATTTTAAGGCGGGTTTTACATGCACATTTATTACACTTGAATACTTGTCGTGAATTAATTAATTAACTTTTAATTAATCTGTAATTTCATGTGATTAATATTTTCATGGATTTTCATTCGGGTTTTACAGTTGTATCATATCTCGTAGAATGATAAAAGCCTTCATAAGAAGATTCTATCATGGAATTTCATCTGAAAATTCTATTAAAAAACTTCATCAAAAGATTTTGTTAGAAAAGTTTATTAAGGAATTTTATCGAAGATTTTGAAGAAAGATTTACCACTTCCAAAATCTCAATATATTGGAATAAGTCATTAACCTTTACCCAAAGAGTTGATGAACAAAGTAATTAAACACAATCCTGTGCAAAATTCAGAAAAATCTTAAACGTAAATCCAGCAATGAAAGAACGTCCATAAGTTCTAGTAAACTAGAACTTAGGATTATGAATCCAACCTACGGTAGATTTTCAACATAGTAGGTCGTTGGACTAGGAATTTTAAGGGCAAGTGGCCTTATAAGCTATATTTTCGGTAGAATTATCATGTATCTTATATACATGTTGTATGGAATAAAATACCGCTTTCTATTTAGACGTCGTTCGTCTCTAGAAAATTGTATTCTTAGATTTTATACATAGGACGTATTACATACGCTGAAATAAGAAGGAAATTTAGATAATATTCGTGTTATGTCGGAATTTTCTAAGTCAACGATTTACATTCTATTTATTTGATTGAATAAGGATGCTTCTTCAGTCAAATGAATAAATTTAAATCACCAAATTTAAGATTTCTTCCTTGCATAAATTTGGACGCATCTTTATGTTAGTAAAAAATTATAAATGGACTTAAAGATATTCGATATAAGACAAGTGTAGATCAACTGAAAACCCTATTTTTCTCTCTAGCTTTATCAATGGTGTCTCCTTTTTTCTTTTCCTTTTGATTTCCGATCTCTCTATGATTGGTTATCAATCTGGTTACTAATCCTGCGTTCCATTAAGTTCTGATTACTATACTTATTTCGTTGATTAAACTTGTTTAATTAACGTCACTTGGTATCTTGATCTTGAAATTGATTGTGATCCGGGTTCCAGAAATCTAGGAGTTGATTAGGGTTTCGTTTTTGATTAAGTTATATAGGGGTTTTTGTGTCTGTTCAAGCTATTATTTTATTATTATTTGATTAGGGCTTGGTTTCAGTGTGGCGGCTGGTTTTGTCTTCTAGTGGCGGCTAGGGTTTTGGTTAGTACTTTTGTTGTGTCGTTTCATGATTGCTTTGAGAGAGATTGTTCTTCATTTGAATGGTTAACACAGCTCCATTTTCAGTTGATCTTGATGCGCTTAGAGATCGAATGAAAAGACTTAAGGGTGATTCTCAGGATTCGGTTGATGTATCTCAACTACAATCAAGTAATCAAAGGAAAGATGTTGATTTGCTGGAACATCTAAACCCATTGACTGATTACCAGTCAGGGTTACATGATGTAGGTATTCAGGGGACGGGATTAGCTGAGCCTCGTAAACGGGATCACAGTGGTCAATCACTGGGGGTGAACACCATGGAGGAATTGACTAGGACTAGTAATGCGGCTGAGGTGCAGGCTGTTGCTGCTAATGACAACAATTGTGGTTCTCATGATCGTTGGAATGCTGTTCGGGGTAAGTCGACTCAAGAACTACAATCTTTGCCCTTTAGGCAAGGCACTTACGAGCTCCCTTCGGTTCAGCCTAGAGGTGAGGAGAGCTCATCTAATCAGAATGGAAAAACTTTTGCGTCCTTAGTAAAACCTGCACTCAATAAGACGATTCATATCCAAGAGTTGCATAATGATGAGAACGTAACAGGGGCTGCTGTTGCCCTTCCATTTGATGCTGTTGAGGAGGTAAGATCACGCCTTAGTAATACTTTATTTGGGTATTTTATCGGAAAGCGTTTAGCGTTTCCGCTAGTCGAAAATTATGTGAAGAACGTTTGGTCCAAGTATGGATTGATAAGAGTGAAGCTTCAAGACGAGTTTTTTCTATTCCAATTTGAGACTAAAAATGGTACGGAAAGTGTTTTGGAGAATGGCCCGTGGCTGATTCGTCAAGTCCCATTAATTCTTAATGCATGGTCGTCTGTTACTGATTTGCATAAGGCAGAGATCAGGAAGGCTCCGGTTTGGGTCAAACTGCATCGTGTTCCTATAGTTGCGTATTCTGAAGTTGGTCTAAGCTTGATTACATCTCAGATTGGTCGACCTATCATGTTAGATTCTTATACTACTAGTATGTGTATCAATCCATGGGGTCGAAGTACGTTTGCTCGGGCTCTCATTGAGGTTTCTGCTGCGGATATTCTTAAAAAATCCATGGTTGTTGCTATCCCGATTGAGAAAGATAAAGGGCATAATTTTGTGACTATTGATATTGAGTATGAGTGGACTCCTCCTAGATGCGCTACTTGTCTCATTTTTGATCACATTGATTCTAAATGTCCTAAGTTGTCTTTGGTTGTCAACAGTGAGGTTGTTACACAGGTTGTTGATGTAGATGAAGCTCGTATGGATAATGATAAAAATGGTTTTATGGTAGTGAATAATAAGAAGAAGAAGAAGGGTAAGAACAAGCAACATCAGGTTGCTGGGATTAAATTAACTAAACCGGCTCTTAATCTTTCTTATCGTGTTGTTGAGAAAGGGGGTACTTCTAAGATGACTAAACCAAAGGAGTCGTTAGGTACTTCAGTTCTGGCTGCTCCAAAGAAGGATGGATCTATTCTTAAGAGGGGTTTCCTTAATAATAAGGTTTTGGCTCCTGATTCTAGTCAAACGGGGACAAGCAACAAGAATTCCTTTGGTGCTTTGAGTGGTATGATGGAAGATGGTACTGATTGGGAGGATGGTGGTGGCCCAACAGATGATGTGGTGAATGCTGATAGTGAGACTAACGAAGATATAGTGATTGATGATCGCCATGGAACTCGTCAGCCGGATATTCGTACTTCTCACGCATCATGATGATCTCATTTTTTCATTGTTTATGCACTTTTAGGTGGTTTTTTCCTATTGGTGTAATTTGTATTGTAATTGTTTGTTAGAGATCATATGGCATGTCATATGATTTAGTGGTTGTTCAAGCTGGTTAGCTTGAGGTTAATGTAGCATTTCCGCTACATTCCATTGTACTTCAACGTTTTTTGGGAATATATTTTACCGGGGATGATGCCCTTTTACCCAAAAAAAGACAAGTGTAGACCTAATAAAACGTTAGAATTCTAAAACAGAAATTACGTGTATTACTATATATTATATTGGAAAAATACGTCAACGTTCATCTTAGATTTAGAACTTGTAAATACTTGGAAGCTGAAGTATTCCATTCAACTCGAAGAAACTTTGAAGTCCTTATATTATGCTTTTAGAAATAATGTAAAACCCGCATATAAATACCATGAACAGTACATTACGTAAAATCATGACAAATTAAAAACTTTCCATTTATAACGTCGACACGTAGCACGAACATTAAATTACAAGTATTACGTATTATATTAATGCACTATAATTATTAAGTGTAATATTTAATTCACGAACATGTAAAACACAGAACACCAATGTATTACGTATAATAGTTAAACATGAAAAACTTATGGTTTTAGCCTTTTGGGCTTGTATACCCGCGACAAGAGGCAAGAACAAGGGGTCCTGACCCATTTTTGAAAACCACTAGTCCAAAAAATATTACCAGGGAATTACACATACCTTATTTTCAAGAAATGAAAACAAAAACCCTACCTCCCTTCTTCTTTGTAGCCGTGGCAGCCACCACCTACACAAGGGTGTTTTTTGGGTGTTTTGATCGTTGAGTTTCACGAGGGTGTGTTCGTTATTTGATTCTCTTCTCATAAACGTAATCGGCATCCATCAAACCTAAATCTTTTCATCTTTATTTTATTTATATGTTCATGAATCCAATTAAAAAAATCTAAAACATGTCATGATCAATCATTAAACAAGTAAAGGGTTTGTTTGGTTTTCTTTTGGGTTCGACACACGCAAACTAAGAGCTTCGGCTCTCGGTGTCTCGTTTTCACCACCAGCCGAGACCCTCACATGGGCTCGGTGTGGTTTTTGTTTGGTCGCCAGCAACCAAAACCGCAACAGAGGGAAACGGTTTAATATCAGTGGCAACAGAGACCATGTAGGGTCTTGGTGGGTCTTTGGCTAGGACAGGGGGAACCGGCTACACGTCGATGGCTGTTTTGGCTTAACGGTGGCAACCGGTTGGTACCGGTGTGAACCGTGGCCACAACAGCAGCAACCGACGGCTACAGCCGCTGTCCACCACCACCAGTCGCCGGCTGTGGTGGTGGTTGGTTCGGTTTGGTTGCCTCGGGGTTTGGGTGTCGAGTACAAGTAATTTTGGCATTTCTTTTATTGATTAATTATTTTAATTAATTAACAAGAATAGTAAAATTTATTAATTAAAATCATGACTTAGGCTAATTATTATAAATTAATAATCATGTTATAACCTAAGTATTTTAAATGGTATAATTAAATTAAAACCATGATTAATTTAATTAATTGGTATAACATAAAGTTTAATTAAACTATAATGACATATTATTAATTATTAAAACCATGCATTTTATTAATAATTAATAATCAGTTTAACCTATAGTATTTATTTAAAAATCTTTACTATTATCACGAATTATATATAAAGACTAATAAGCATTAGTTTATATTTTAGACTAAATAATCCAGCTTATTCCTATTTTTTTTGGAAACTTTCTATTTTTGGAAACTTACTATTTTTGGAAACTTTCTATTTTTGGAAATCTGTTATTTTTAGAAAGTTACTTAGTATAACACTACAAGTATAGCAATACAATCATGCAAGTAATACATAATCAGAATACAAAACATAAATAGTTACAAGGTAATACTTAAAACAGTAAAACATGACAAGACCATGTAAAACAAGTAAGAACACTCAGAACCACTAAAATACATGGAAATTAGACAACTCATTCATGTCCCTTATTTATGTATTACCAGAGCAGTAGGTGTAGATCATTCAACTTTCACTCTTTCTTCACTACTAGACACAAGGTACGGATATTCCGTCCTTCAGTGTGGACACTCTCTTCCTTATTATGATTTCCCGTTTGTAGCGAACTGTTTTCCCCAAGTTATTTTATAGTGTTGAATTCATATGTTTTATTTTAAATACCTGAGCTATATACATGCATGCCAGTTCACCTAGTTATGGAGGTACCATAACCATAAAATTTGAGGCACCAGTGTTATGACTTCACCACGACGGAGTGATTGCTCGTGGTGTCCCTTCACGTTATTGGCAATTTATTTGTTATCATGTCATGTGGGGCGTATGAGTGCATCCTAGTTACATGTCTTTAAACCGTATTTTCATGGTGAATGTGGTGTGTGCCTTGCACCCTTCACAAGGAGTTGATCACTCCTACCCAGACTAGTATAATTAGAGGCAACTCCTCTAATTGTATGATGAGATCACCCCTCTATGTATTCATGATAGTTGATACGTCATGACCTATATAGGATCTTGGCTACATTTAAAATACAGTTTTGAGTATAAATGAACATAAGTCTTTTCAAACTATAAAACCAGTTTTATTAACATGTACCAGGTTTCCAGGACTTATGCATTTCCGCTGCTAATTAGTCTTCTTTAAGTTAAGCTATTCATGTATGTTGTATATCCGTTCACTGGGCGTTTTGCTTAGCCGTTTCCTTTTCATGTTCCCAAACGACACGGTCACCCACTTCAAACTCCATCAGTTTCTACCGCACATCTGCGTAACTTTTCTATCTACTTCGGGCAGTCAACAGCCGATTCTTAATCTAAACTATCATCTATGTAGTTTCCCGGATCAATTCCGGTCCTGTGAGCTAGGTATCCCCAACTTTACCCCAACATACAGGAGATCTACACTTCCTACCATACAAAGATTCAAACGGTGTAGCCTTAATACTAGCATGGTAACTATTGTTATACGAAAACTCTGCTAAAGGCAAATGTTTATCCCAATTCAGACCAAAATCTATCACACAAGCTCTCAACATATCGGTGTTTGTATCGTCCTTTCACTCTGCCCATCAGTTTGGGGGTGATAAGCAGTGCTCATGTCGAGATTCGTTCCCAAAGATCTTTGGAGAGATTTCCAAAAATTCGATGCGAATCTAGGATCTCGATCTGAAATAATCGATACAGGCACTCCATGCTTGCATACAACATTCTCGGGATAAATACGAGTCAGCTTCTCTAGTGAGAACTGCTCTTTAACATGAATGAAGTGAGCTGATTTGGTCAGTCTATCGACAATGACCCAAATCGAGTTGTTTACAGATGATGTTCTAGGAAGCTTGGTGATAAAGTCCATCGTAATTCGCTCCCACTTCCATTCAGGAATCTTTGGTTGTTGAAGTAGTCCTGACGGCTTTTGATGTTCAGCTTTGACTCTTGCACAAGTCAAGCATTCAAGAACATACATAGCAATATCAGCTTTCATATTCGGCCACCAATACAACTTCTTCAAATCATGATACATTTTATCAGATCCAGGATAAATGTAATATTTAGATTTATGGGATACCAAAATGATTAAATCTCTTAAGCCTCCAAACTTAGGTATCCACATACGACCTCTTAAGTATTTCACTCCATCAGCTCTAACCTCTAAAGGATCTCCTTCTCCTCGAAACCCTTCATTAACAAAATTTTCTTTCTTACAGGCTTCTATTTGCGCATTTCTATTTTGCTTAGGCAAATTATTATGCACAGTCAAGACTAGAGAACGCACTCTGATAGGCTCTCTATCTTTTCTACTTAATGCGTCAGCAACAACATTTGCTTTTCCTGGGTGATATTTTATATCACAATCATAATCACTTAACAGTTCTATCCATCTTCGTTGCCTCATATTCAATTCCTTTTGATCGAGAATATATTGTAGGCTTTTATGATTGGTGAACACCGTAGACTTGGTGCATACAGATAATGTCTCCACAACCTAAGAGCAAAGACTACAGCTCCTAACTCAAGATCATGAGTAGTATAATTCTCCTCATTCTTACTTAATTGCCTAGAAGCATAAGCTATCACCTTTTCTCGCTGCATTAAGGCAGCTCTATAACCTCTAAGAGATGCATCACAATATACCACAAAATCTTCACTTCCGTCGGGTAATGATAGAATTGGTGCACTACATAATTTTTGCTTCAATATCTGGAATGCTCCTTCTTCTTCACTTCCCCAAAAGAAAGGTTTATTTTTCTGAGTTAGCTTGGTCAGAGGTTTAGCTATCAAAGAAAATTCTTTAATGAATCGCCTATAATAGCCAGCCAATCCTAAAATTGTCGCACCTCCATTGGCGTTGTCAGTGCAGACCAACTCTTAATGGCTTCAACATTTGCAGGATCAACATGAAATCCATCTTTGTTAATAACATGACCAAGAAATTGCACAGAATCCAACCAAAAATCACATTTCGAAAACTTAGCATACAACTTTTCATCCTTTAACAAACTCAAGATAATCCTTAAATGTTCTCCATGTTCCTCTTTATTCTTAGAATAGATTAGAATATCGTCAATAAACACGATCACAAATTTATCCAAGTAGGGTTTGCACACTTGGTTCATTAGATCCATGAAGACCGCAGGTGCGTTAGTTAACCCAAATGGCATTACTTGAAATTCATAGTGTCCATAACGAGTTCTAAATGCAGTTATTGGAATATCTTCTTCACGGATGCGAAGTTGGTGATATCCAGACCGCAAATCTATCTTAGAATACACACTAGATCCTTGTAGTTGATCAAATAAATAATCAATCCTTGGTAAAGGATATCGATTTTTAATCGTCAACTTATTCAGTTCCCGATAATCAATGCACATACGGAAAGATCCATCCTTCTTCTTAACGAACAAGACTGGAGCTCCCAAAGGCGATGAGCTCGGTCGAATAAAACCTTTATCAGACAACTCCTTAAGTTTTTCGGATAATTCCTTTAATTCAGAAGGTGCTAATCGGTAAGGCGCACGTGCCATCGGTGCAGCACCAGGAATTAGATCGATTCGAAACTCGACTTGCCTTATCGGCGGAAGTCCGGGTAAATCATTGGGAAATACCTCAGGAAAGTCACTGATAATAGGTACATCTTCCAATCGTTTCTCCTTAGACTCATTCCAGGTTACTTGTGCCAAGAATAGCTCGCAACCATTCCTGATATACTTTTGGACTTTAATACATGAAACGATTTTCAATCGGGATTCACCTCTATTACCATCAATTACTAACGTCCTATTCCTAAGAGGAATCTTAACCTTCTTTTCTCCACATAAAATAGTAGCATTATTGAACGATAACCAATCCATACCAATAATAATATCAAAACTACCTAGTTCTATCAACATCAAATCAATCGGAAAGGAATAGTTTAAGAGGTTTAGAGAGCATCCTTTTAACAGCTTATTAGTTTTCACTAATTTACCATCACCCAATTCCACTTCATAACTGGTATTTATCTCAACAGGTTCAATGTCAATAAGGGCACTAATTTTAGTGGATACAAAGCTCCTATCAGCACCCGAATCAAATAAAGCAACATCATAATGATTGTTGAGTAAAGACGTACCAGTAACGACATTCAGATCCTTTTTCTTAACCTCAGCCGTTCCAAGTTGATAAGCTCCACCTTGGGGGTTTCTTCCAGGTCCAATCATTTTCAACTTGGGGCAATCTGATTTCTTATGACCCTCTTCATTACAGTTGAAGCAAATAACTCCCCTCTTACACTTTTCCACTTTGTGTCCAAGCTTTCCGTAAGTTCGGCATTTCCAGTAGTCGCCAGCATGCCTCTTATTACCACACTTAGGACACTTTTCATCATTGCGCGGTGTGTTTTTGGTAAGAGCATTTGCATTCCCCCTTCTTTGGTTTTGACGGCGATTAAAATTCTGCCTATTATCACCTCGACCTCCACGATCACCATCACCCTTTCTTTTCTCACCAGCATGTGCTTCATCCTTCCTATCCTGAATTATTTGCCCAATGAGTTGGTAAGCCATTCGAACAGCATCATCAATGGTGAATGGTTTTGATGATGTCACATCCCCTCGGATATTCTTGGTCAACCCTTTAATGTATGTTCAATTCGGATCTCTTCGGGTTCCACCAATCGAGGACACAGCAAGGCCAACTCATGGAATCGTTTTGTGTAGCTATCAATATCCACACCTTTCATTTTCAGATGAATCAACTCTTGTTCCAACCTAATGATCACACTACGGGGACAGAACTCCAGAGTCATCCACTTTTTAATTTCAGCCCAAGGAGTAGCATTAGCAACATCAATACCCATGAAAGCAATTCTCCCATTCCACCAAGTCAACGCACGACCTTTAAGAGTAGCTATAGCAAAAGTCACCTTATCTTCCTCCTTACACTTACTAATCCAAAACACCGACTCAATCTTCTCAATCCACTGGCTTAATCCTACAGCACCTTCAGTTCCATTAAAAGGTATAGGTTCACACTTCATGAACATCACATAAGTACAACCACCGACTTTAGGTGCATTAGGTCCAAGTGCTCCTACATTTCCTCCAGCATTAGCATTCACATTATTAGCATTCACATTCACATTAGTACCACCAATTCCACTACCACCAGCTCGACTACCGCCAGCTCCACTACCGCCAGCTACACTACTGCAAGCTCCATTTCTAGCATTTGCAAAATTTATTCATAGATGTGGCAACTTTCTCTGTAATGATCCTACGTACATCATCCTCAGTCGTAGCTTTCTTGGGCGGCATGGTTCTATAATTTCACAATTTTAAAGTATATTAAACATTCACCCAACAAGGAATTCATATATGATGGATTGAATTCATAATCAAGATACAAATAAGGCAAGATATGGAATTCAAGACATGATACATATTTCATTGGATTAGAAACAACCACATTGTATTAATTTACATTCCACATCAAAGTTTCTAGCACTATACAGGCCCGAAATTCATGCCAGATCTACTAACTAATAAGTCGGTTCAATCAAAGTTACAAAAGATATAAAAGATACAAAGATAACTACCAAAGATAGAATGGTCTACTGAAAACTGCTAGATGGTCCATCATCCATCGTCTTCGTTATCTTCCTCCGACGATCACAAGACACATATTCAGCTGGGCGCTTACGAATCACTCCTTTTTCAACCATCTCAGTATAAAACCTAATGTTCCAACCGACCGATATATTCAACTCTTTCTCAGCCTTCTCACGCATCGCACGAGCTACACTCAACTGAATTTACATAGTATTCACCTTTTTCTTCATCTCGGCGTACTCACCACTTTCCGACACAGATAACCTCCTAAACGCCTCATTCAAACCATGCTCCACATCAGTCAAATCCTAATTAAGCAACTCCCGCTCTTTCTCACCAATCTTAGTTTTCGACTCCAAATAAGCAACCTGAGTCTGAACAACACCTAAACCAACCTCTGTCATACTACCTCGAACACGGGAAGCATCTAAATCACGTCTCAAGGCCCAAGGTGCAAGTCAATAAATATGAGTAGCCTCTCGAACCCTAGACGACTCTCCTATCACATGCCTACGGGTTGTAATCCAATCCGTACCATCAGGTGCATCATCATCCTCATCATCCTCTGATTTAAAATCAGATTCAGACGATTCAGACAATTCGTCTCTAAGTAACTCAAACTCAGAATCGGACTAATAAATTGGAGGGGGGTAAGGGCTTACCCTCCACTACATCATAAAGGAAAATAAGCTCAGCCTCATCATCATCATCAACCTCGTCATCTATACCTATCTCCTCCTCGACATCCTCGTCGTCAACCTCATTACCTACATTATCTATCCCAATCTCATCATCATTCTCAATACCAACATTATCATTATCATTCTCTACAACATTAACCTGAGGGGAAATCTGATCTCATATTCCTATCTCGGGCTCGAGATCCTCAAATGGTTCCTCCTCTTCATCATCCATATCCTCATCTACATTATAATCCACTAAGTCTAAATAAGGTTTATCATCTACATTAGGTTCGGGAATAGCATGGTTCTCTACACGAATATTAGGGTCAGCCATGACAATCTGCATTTATAATATATCTCGTATTAGCATAAAAATAATTATTAAACAGTTACATACTGAATTCACCATATCTACATATATATAAATTAAATTATATATATCAAAATATATATATCTTCTCAATAAGGCTTGTCGGTAACGTCGGAGATCTTTGGCACCGTTATAGTCAAAAGATTTTTCAAACATTTTAAGAAAATGTTTATAGTTAAAAGATTTTGAAATGTTTTGTTCAAAACCTTGGTTTTAAAAATCTTTCGTTCTCTATAACGAGAGCTCTGATACCAAACTGTAACACTCTCAAATTTCATATCGGTACAGCGGAAGAGTCAATATAGTGTTACGGGATAGCACAATAACTCCAATCATAGACAACGCATAAAAATGGTTGTACAAGGTTTAACATACATTCATTCGAATAAAAGTTTAAAGTTTACAGCAGGTCCCTAAATTATACAGTCAGAAAGTTTACAAAACATAGATCGAATGAATAATTTTTATTACGTGGGCCATCAGAGTCGATCTCCATCCAAATTACCTTCAAGCACCTGAGATAAGACATGTAAAATTTTTATCAGCGAATGCCGAGTGAATTCATAGAGTTTAATAAAACCGTTACATAAAACAGTCATAGAAATCAGAACACAAGTATAATATCATAAGTAATTCCTCGTATTGCTAGTCAGGCAATATATAAATCAAATCGTACATCCCCAAACCGTCCATGAAACCGTAGTTTCAATATTATCGTTATATACATCGCATTATTTGGATTACATTAGATTATATTGTTGCATTGGATTATTATTAGCCGCATTACATTGTTACCTTACTATAACAAACAACGGGCCGCAAACCCGACAAACATTTTGCCCATCTAAGTTAGCGTGTCGTCACAAATATCATGCTATGGAAAACTTATCATACATAAATTCGCTTACCAATCAATGTGGCACGACGGGGATCAACCGTCAAGGCGCGAACTGGGGTGATCTTCCCTAAATAGTACTATTATATGCATAAGAGTCTACCAAATCCCGGTAGTTCACAATTCATGCTAATGGGACTTTAAGTGACATAACCTAACTACAATAATTCTTTACATCTCATTTATTGGGTCAGAGCATCATTCGGGTCCAAATCAATAAGCATACCATCAGGACTACTTGTGTTCTATTTATATCAAAAACTAGCATGTTATCTCCCTCGCGGGTTTACAAAACATTTTATGAAACATTTAAAAGAGTGTGAGGCTATGAACTAACGTTGATTAAGAAAGGCGGTTTATCAGCGACGGGCGTGCTTCGATCACGGAAACCTATATAAATAATACTCAGTCTTAGACTTGTGTCCAATGAATTTATAAAAATAATGGCTATGTATATTTATGATGATTTTATAAGTATGATGATGATCAAGTGGGATTGTATATCTTTATTCAACATTTTAGTGTTATTTGTTGGTAAATTTTTAGACTAGTTGCACTATTTTTAACTTGTTTACACATTGAGGCCCAATAAGCCCATTATAAGCCCAATACATTTTATTAATCCAATTAAACTTTTAATATCAGGCCTATACTTACATGTTGGGCCCAATTGGGTTAAGCCCAAAGATTAAGTCCATTAGTGTTTAGCCAAACTTGTTGGGTTAATTGTCCAATAAGGCTACTTGGCCGTTAATGTCCATAAGTTATAAAGCTCGGGTTTTATCGGTTTTTACTTGTAATATGTACTTATACATCAGTATATGAGTTATAAAAAGTTTACATTAGACGGGTCCGACCGTCTAAGTTTTATTGGATGAAAACGTTAATCTTTCGGTTTTAGCCGAAAAGACGAAAAACTTATGTATATAGTTTTATAACTTATAAAACATATCAATTTGTAATTTTATAAAATGTCACATTTAATTATCAAGTATATAACTTATTTATAAGTATTATATAAGTTAGTGGGTTTTAGGTATGTATTTTATAAATGCATTTAAAAACCCTAAAAATGGTGGAAATTTTCTCTCTAGCCGCCGCTGCCTAAGATCATCTTTTTTTGTTCTTTGATTCTGATTTTACTTTTCTTATCATATAACGTGATTGTTGAGTAACTAATTCACTGAATTCTGTTGCTTTCACGATTATGATTGTGTGATTGGAGGACGAATTAGGTCAAAACGAATTAGGGTTTTCTAGGGTTTGTACGGCTGTTGAGTTTTTGCGCTCTTAATTCCTATCGTGGTTTCTTGATTACGATCTGATTTTTTATGTTGGTTGTTCGTGTTATGGAGGTGTTCTAGGGTGATTGGGTGTGACGGCACTGTTTTCTTTTTAGGGTTTTGCAGTATTAGGGTTTGTTTTTTCTTTTTCATGGATAATAGGGAAACTGATGGTATTAAAGGGCATTCACACATTGATGTTAATGCGTTATCTGTACGAATGCAGCGTTTGAGGGAGACCATGGCAGAGTCTACGGCTGTTAGGGTTTCGGCATATGGTGGTGCTGAAATAGCGAATCCAATTAATGATGGTTCGAGGGGTGTTGCATACCCTAAATCAGATGGTGGCGACCTGGTACAAATTCAAGCTGATCATGGGATTCATCAACGAGTGGAGGATGCCAATGTTCATCCTACAACGTCAATCAATGTTGCTGATGCGCAGACGGAGAAAGGATTGCTGAGGGATGAGGTACATGTTGATGAGACACCTACTGCTGAAGATGGTGATGTTGTTAATGCGGAAAAGGTGAGGGGTTCGCTGAATCAGGGTTGTGCTAAGCAGCATGTAAATGCAAATGTTACACAGGTGGATTCGTTTGCCTCAATACTTCAAAACAAGGGCGGTCTGAAACAATCGAATCCTAAGTTGGTGAAGATCTCAGAATTACGGTGTGATGAGCATGTTGAAGGTGCACGAGTTGCACTTCCGTATGCTGCTGTTGAGGAGGTTGAATCCCGTTTTGTGCACACGTTGTACGGGCAGTTTGTTGGTAAGCGTTTAGCTTTCCCACTGGTGGAAAACTATGTTAAAAATACGTGGGCACGGTTTGGTTTGATACGCGTTCAATTGCATGAGAATTTCTTCCTTTTCCAATTCAATACGAAGGAAGGAATGGAAGGAGTTCTTGGAAATGGCCTGTGGTTGATTAGGACAGTTCCTTTGATCCTGAATATTTGGTCCCCTACCACTGATTTGAAAAAGGCAGAGATCAAGAAAGCACTTGTTTGGGTTAAGCTTCATCATGTGTCGATTGTTGCTTATTCGGAGGTTGGTCTTAGTCTTATCACGACCCAAATTGGCACACCTATTATGTTGGATTCCTACACGAGCAATATGTGTGTTAACTCGTGGGGTCGTAGTACATATGCTCGGGCGCTCGTTGAGGTTTCAGCTGATATGGAGTTATTGGATTCAATGGTAATTGCTGTCCCTAAAGGTCGTGATAATGGGCATTCATTGGTTACGATTGATATTGAGTACGAATGGAGACCTCCAAGATGTTCTACATGCTTGATCTTTGATCATACTAGTGATATGTGTCCGAAAGTGCACAAGGAAGTGGTTGTTCCTGCTACTAAGGATGCGGTGGATGATGGGTTTGAGGTGGTCAAGAACAAGAAGAATAAAGGTAAGAAGAAGCAACCACAAGTTGCAGGTATTAAATTAACAAAACCATCCCTTAATCTTCAGTTTCGTAATGTTGAGCGAGGAGAAACCTCTAAAACAAATGCTACGGGTCAGAATCCTAAGAAGGCAGCCCCGATGCTTAAAAAGGGTTTCTTGAATAACAAAACATCGAGTTTTGTAACTAAGACAAATGATAAGGATAAGAGTTCTCATAACTCTTTTGGTGCTCTTTGGGATAAGATGGATGATGGTACAGATTAGGAGGATGGTTTTAAAAACAAGAAAGATGTGGTTAATGATAGTGATAGTGAGGTTGAAGAAGTCATATCGATTGATGATCGGCATGGTTCTCGTCAGCCTGATGTTCGCTCCAAGTGCTAACCGCGATGATGTTTTACTTACATTGTTCATGCACCTTTAGGTGGTTCTTTCCTATTGGTGTTCTTTGTTTTGTAATAGTTTATTAGGATCGTATGGCATGTCATATGATGTAGTGGTTGTTCAGGCATTTGCTTGAGGTTAATGTAGCATTGCAGCTACATTCCATTGTACTTCAACGCTTTTGGGAATATATTTTACCGGGGTTTGGATTCCCCTTTACCCCAAAAAAAAAAGGTATGTATTTTATATTAGTTTTACTTTAGTGCTAATTTTATAATATATACTGTTATTTTCCAAATCTGATTATGAAACTCACTTTTACGATTTTTACCATATCTTGAGTTCTACAAGGAGATAGAAGCTCAATTTTGGGCAGCCTAAACTACATAATATGTGCTACAATTCACTCCATTTTAGTTACTGCTCATTCATCCTCTAAATGTCTCTAATAATTCGTCCAAAACAGACTATACAGATTTGAACTTTAATAATGTTTTGATCATATCTTACTCATTTTATGGATTCCATTGAGTGACCAACTCTCACATATGTAAAAGTCATATACCTTACTGTATATTAAATTATCCAAGTCATTTTAACATCTTTTCATATAGCTTTTAATATTTTTAACCAAATTTATCAACACAAGATCCCCACATAATACTTTGATCATCATATATCATCATATACATATACATTTAGAAAGAAAATACAAAATTACATTTTCAAAATAACAAGGTAATGGAAGGAATGATCTTGTTACCAACCAAGATAGTGAAAGTTATGATCAAGGCTTGGTTTTTGATGACAAATCTTGTGATGAACCAAGACCAACTTCAAGATCACCCAACTATATGAACACCTTGTGGAAAATCAGCTCTAGACACCAAGGAAACTCCTTTGTAGATGTTATGATCACCTCCAATCAACAAGACTTCAAGAGTACATCATCTTATGCAAGTTTAACATAAGATTTATGGTTGCATTTAGATCAAATGGGGGTGTTTATGGGGTAAAGTGGACGGCAAGGATGGAGTAGAGAGAGAGAATTGTTCGTTTTGCATGAGATGAAATGAAGGTAGTTGTTTGTGTTAGCTTATTTTAAGCTACAAGTGGTTTTGGTGAGTAAACTAGGACAAGTGTCCTAGTTTTGACTAGAAAATTGACACACACCAAGTGTGTTGGTGAAGTGTTGGCCGTCCCTTTGTGGGGGTGGGGAAAGAGTTATCTTGTCTCATCCCCATTAATTTACGGGTACTCCTAGTTTCCTCGATTTGCGTGCCCTCAGGTCATTTTACGAAAAAACGTTTTTATAAATTATGAATCAACGGCACAAAACGAATCTAATAAAAATTGTCTCATCAAAAACGGATTTCAAAAACGTAAATACGTAATCCTAGGGTTTCCGGTTTAGTCGTAAAGGACGTTAAATTATGCACGTAAGCCCAAATTTCAACCCGTAAATTGTGAGTTCATCAACCAACACAAAAATTAAGTTTCAAAATAATATACGAGAAAATAATTTACTACCTGAAAATGTTAGATTGTCACAAAGCACTAAACACCAATAAGCTATAAAAATCAAACACATGAAAATCAATAAGCACAATCAAACAAACACATCAATTAAGCAATAAGCATAAAGATTAAGCAAACTACATGATTAACCAAATCAAAACATAAGATAAAAATTAAGAAAGGTAGAATGAGAATGATTATCTAAAAAGCCTGACTTAAAGATTAAGATTAAGAGATTCAACACAAGATTAATGTAAAAGCTTAAAACATTAAGGAAAGGCTAGAGAGAGAAAGTAATATTAAGCTACTCCTAATTAACTTAAAAAAATTAAACTAATAACTACTACCCTTAATGAAGTGTTTAAGGAATATATATAGGAGGAGGAAATGTGTTGATGCTTTCTTCTTTCTTCTCGTCTTTTCGTCTTTTAAGTTCTTCGTCTTTCTCGACGTTGTCTCGGGATTTGTCGATATGAAATGAACTCGTCTTCTAATTTTCTTCTTTTATTAGATTTGGTTCTTCGACTTCATTAAACTTCCGTCTTTAGACTTTTTCTTCGATAAATCTTCAAAATAGGCCTTGGACTTCCGTTCTTTTTTCACTCTTGATCTTTTGACATCGTTTTTTTTTCTTTTTCTTCGATAAAAGCCCCTGAAGCCCGTGTTTCTTCCCTTTTCACATTTTGGTCCTAAATCACAACAAAAACACAAACCACACATAATTCTGACTTTTACGACATTAAATATACGTTTTGGCCTGGTTTTTACTATAGTTAAGTAGTAAAATGATGGGTGTTTTCACACCTATCAAATCCCCTACACTTGACCATTACAATGCCCTCATGCAATGCATTAATTACAAAGCAAGATTTACATTTTCCATCATAATTAACCCACCTTGGCCTTTATTAAACACAAGACATTAAGGAAACTTAAAGAGATAGAAAATTGCAAAATATTTAAAGGAAGAAAACAAGTAAAGAGATCAAAGACTTACATTAGGGCTTTGGATGTCATGAATGTTTATCACCCTCAAGTTTCACGTTCCCCACACCAAGCACGAGATCATTGTTATTATAAGTTAGCAAGCTAACACAAACTCATGTGGCTCAATTATTCACTTAGACTCCCTTATTCCTAGGTGTATCTCTTATATTTTATTTTTGTCTTGAATAATCATGAGGATGCATTGTTGACTTATTTCGATAATTTATTAAGGCAAAAAATAAAGTAGGACGAACTGATCAATAGTTAGCTAAAGGACAAAATCTTTTCAAACTGCTTCTCGAAACCTCATAAAGTTCATATCTTGGCATAACTCGTTTCACAATTTGAGACCTTTCTCGGATCGATATTTGGCATTGACTTCATACTTCGAATCTTGAGAGATGATTTTGAAATAATGGTCTTCTCTTCATAATAAGAATTTCTTCACTTGAATTTTTTGAGAGATTCTTCATACTTGGACCATGACTTCTTCATTTTTTTCCAATCTTTATTTGGGATTTTGATATACAACGATCCACCTCCTTTTAGGACTTGGATCTATTTATCCTCATATCTTGCTAGGGTCTTTTCATATAGACTTCTCCATGATCTTTAGGGGAGTATTTGCTTTTTGTCATGTGTCTTGATCTTTCAAATTGATTTTTGATAAATAATTCTTCACATCACTTTGGATCTTTAGCAACAAAATGTAGCCCTCATGCCTTGTTAGGGCCTTTTCAGACTCGCCAATCTTTGCATCCCGCTTTAATAAGTTATGCCTTGGCTATGAACTCTAATTAATATCGAGCAACTTTTGAACGATCTTGTGCTAGAAGCTAAGTAACTTTTCAAATCGTATGACCTTACTTATTGCAAATATATTTATTAACAATCGATGGGAGAAAAAGCTCATAATTAACTCACATAAATTCATGAAAGGATACCAAACTTATAATTGACTCTATCATCTCTCGTTCGCCATAATTTAAAATCTCAAGGAATGAGATTCATGGATGCTTAGCCTATTACATCAAAGTTTTGGGTTTTCAAGTCATCTATAGGATCTTGCAACTTCATAGACTGTTTCAAGTTTAGAATTCGCATTTTAAAGTTCCCTTGATAAATGACTTTATAGGATAAATTATAGGAACTTGTGAAAAGTTCTTGTTCTTAACCCATTCGAGTTAAGACTTTCGCGTTTTAAATTTCCCTATATAAAAGCCTAGCAAAACTTGACTTAAACACGTTAAGGATACTAGCTAGAGTGAACTCAAATAAGTAAACTCGGGTCGAGTCAAAAGATTCATGACGGGCCTAATATATCAAAGACATCTAAACTTATTAAGACCATTTATTAAAATTTATTCTAATGAAAGAAAATAACGATAGCAAAGGAAAATACAACTAGGCCAAAATAGATCAAAAAATTTTAAAAATGTCGAAAAATCAATTTTCCGGTTAAAATGAGGACAAGTACATGGAAAAGCCCACTTAACTTCAATAGAAGTCCCCCTACACATAAGATAAACATTGTCCTCAATGTTTAAGCATGTGGGAGTAAAATCTCCCACACTTAAGACATTGTGCACGCTGTTTAAATCTTGCTAAGGAAGAGACAACTAAAGTGATTCCTATTTTAATATTGACGAATATAAAATAGAGAATCAAAAGAGTTTAGGATAGAACCGGGAAGACGGGTACATGAAATAACGAATTGTCAAAAGTCATCAAGAATGGATCTTTGAAAGCTCGAATCCCTACACATCATAAGAAAGAAAACAACAAACACATACTAGGGTCTCCCCTACACTTATTACAAAAACCGGATAAAAATGATAGATACTCGGGTTGCCTCCAGAGAAGCGCTTTTTTTTGTTCAGTGAGTCGTGAGCCTGACTCGTCCTTGATTAGAATGGTAAGAACCTTGAAAAACATCCACCAGGGTCAAATACATGGTTTTCTTCCAACAAATAGCACAAGCTTAAGGTGAACAAGACAAGCCAAAGAAGAGTAGGTGAGGTTCCCTTAAGCAATTGTTGAGCACGGTGGTAGAAGGTATGATGAAGTGAAAGCATAGCTCCATAAGTTCCAAAAATATTTCCTTTTATTTCATCAGATGGATACTGAGATGGCTTAAAAATTGTGATACCCGGATCGAACACCTTTTCCTTTAGGGGAAAATAAGACTTAGACTCAGTAGACCTTGAAGATTCGCCTATAAACCGCACAATCTCATCCGAAGAAGGTGGAAATAGAGGTGTCAAAACATAGGTACTACGGATATTGGTGTATTCCGGTTTCTTCTCCTATGAAACGGGTTTCTTAATATATGAAGGAGGATAAAGACCATAATCAAAGTCCAAAGGAGGAGAATCATGCTCATTGGGAAAGTATGTATTGAGAAAAGTAGCAAAATCTTCCTCAAATGAGTAATCATCCAAAGTAGGATCAAGCATTGTTGCGAAGGATCTTCATCAAAAATAGGAGCAAGGTCATCATTTTAAAAATGTAAAATCCATGATTTTACCATGATTTAATGTAATAAAGTTCACTCAATAATCCTAGAACACTCTCTCATGTGTTATATTTCTATAAGATGTGTGTGAACTTGTCCATTATGTACTTATGCTTTTACATTACATCCTTGTTGTAAAGAACTACATAACTTAAACCATGTACTTAAAAATTAGGAGAACAAGTAATAAAATGTATAACATTCATTTGAGTATACAACATTTAACAAATTTGGAAAACATGCTACACAATGTATATGTAGCTGTGTATGTATGTATGCATACTATAGGCATACTTACACTTTCTTGGACTAGCCCAAGATCATTATTCTCTTTTGTGTCAAGCCCACAACAAGCCTAAGTCCAAGCCCACTCCCCTTTTGGTTAGCCTTACACGGCACACACTAGGTGGAAAGAGAAGAGTTGTCTTGATATTGGGAAAGCCAACACTTGGCATGTTATCTCTTACCAAGGCAATCATGTCTTTTTGCCTTGACCTTCTCTCTCCCCTTTAAGCTGAAAACACACACACTCTTCATTCTTTCACATGTAAAACAAGTCTCGTCTTATCTTAATAAGCTAAAACATAAAATAGCCGTGAGTCATAAGCTCACATTAGGGTTTATAACCTACATGCAAACATGAAACATATCTAGATCTCATTTGGAACATTAAATAAAACAAACCATGGGTTTTATTATTTTATTAGGACTTATAACTTGAATTTGATAAGCTAATGATAAGCTTATAAGAAAATCTTAGATTATTACTTACATAAAATGAAAAAGTAATATTTATGGACTAATCAAGCCCATGCAACGTTAGTCCAAGACTTAATGGACCCAATAAGCCCATTTAAAAAATCTTAGTATCTCAATGGACTTAAGAATGTGCTTACGCCCATTTAATTAATTAATGCACTTAAATATGTATTTAAGCCCAATATATGTTTTAAAGGCCCATTTAACAAATTAGTGGACTTAAAATGTATTTAGGCCCACTATATGGCCTATTAGATCTTTTAGCCCTTTTAATGAGCCCATTTAATGTTTTGGATTAATTAAATAAATGTTTTTATAATAAAATATAACTTATAAAAACTTTTGGACTAAAATGACAATTTATGAAACTTAAGGACTAAAACCGTGACATTTGAAACTTGTTTTGATAAACTATTAAACACAAGGACTAAAAATGTAATTATCCGAAAGTCTAGGGTTTAATAAATACCATCTGTGGCATATTAAACCCTAGGGACCATTTTGGAAAGTTTCTAAAAGTTGTTTTGTCATTTCATAACCCTAAGGACCACTTTTGTAATAATCCGAAACCTAAAGAAGCCATAGGGACTATTTTTGCCATTTTATGAAAGTTATAAAACCAAGTTATAACTAGGAGGACTAAATCTGCCATATCCCAAAAGTATAACAAACCCTAGGTACTAAATGTATAAAATCCGAAAGTTTTACTTTATTTAAAATATGGAGGGACTAGTTTTGCCATATTCCGAAACTTTAACAAACCCTAACCCTAATTCTATTTTAAATTTAGTAAAACTTAAATAAACCCTAAACCATAAGATTTTAAAGTATAAATTCTTAAACTTGTAATTTATAAATTATTTTAAAAAGGTTAAATAATTTATGGGATTAAAGTTAAATAAAATATTTATATTTTTACTTTACAAAAATAAAATATTTATATTTTGCTTTATAAATAAACTGTATAAACAATATGTATATGTATTATTATTACATGTACTCATATACTTTTAGAAAATAAAATTATATGAACGTAAGATAAATTGAATGCAAGTATGTATACTAATATTATAAGTAAAAAATTTTATATTTACTTAAATATGAAACTTAATTGGAAGTTTAAATGGTTATTACTAATACATGTACGTACTACGGACGTAAACTAATATTATAAGTAAGACATTTTATGTCTACTTAAATATGAAACTTAAATACAAGTTTAAATGGATATTGTTAATACTTGTACTACAGTCATTCAGATAAATACTGTAGCATTAATAAACTGATTAAAAATCTGTATAAGCATACACATACGTTCCTTGTATTATCTATTAGACTGTACTATTTGATTAGGCATAGCTTGTGGCGTGAGCATTATTTGGATGTTCATATTATACAGCTATTGCCAACTCCCAGGTGAGTTTACAGCCTCATATAAACTATTGATAAACTTTTCCTCTACGGGGGAGAAAACATGCAACTATTTTATTGGACATAACGGAATTGTATAAACTTGACTACGATTGACTATTATAGAAACAGTTAAATTGTTGTAAATTGCCCGAATGTTATAAATAGATCTATTTGGGATTGACCATCCCTATCTGGGTGAGTCATGCTCACTGTGCCTTGGCAGGGACAACAGATGTATACCATGTTGGAACTGGGTTTGGGTGTCTTTTTGTAGGACACTACGTTCTCATCTGTTGAGGACTATGGAAGGTTAAGCTTCAGTTTCGAGTAATATAAAATGTAATCTACCTTTTAGTAAAAATGCTTTGTGCATTGTTACTTCCATGATTGATGTATGTCCAAACTAATTATTGTTGGAGTATGCTCGTGTCATAACAACTAATTATACGGCTAGACACATATGGGCCTATGGGGTCACACACATATACATTGAGGTACCATTTCAATATATCGTGTTTATCGTATTTACGGTATATAAACAACCTTCGTAACTCGAGATCATTATTGGGCTTCTAACGACTAGTAGAGTACTTAGTTATTAGACTTGTAATAGTGAATGGCAAGGTCCATACAAAGCCCATTGAGTCCGACCCATTAAGATGAAAAAAGGAAGGAGTTACATTTGTGATAAATATTAGTTATTAGGGAATAACTCAAATTTATTACAATAAACACATTACCAAAAATCCTCCCTCTTTCCTCTAATTTGGTTTTGCACGGTTTTGAGATAAAGAAAACCAGGTTTTATGCTTTTTAATGATCTCCATCTTTGAATCTTGTTTATTCAAAGGGTGTTACTAGGTTACGGGGTTTAAGACTAGCATCTATTGGTATACAAGGATGTGTGGTGTGGATACATCATAGAGGTGATCTCCTTTGATCACTTGGTTTCATTTAGTTTCTTGGTTAGATCATGTGGTGATTGTCTCCAATCATTTGTTGCCGTTCGATCCTACCGAATCACGTTACAAAGGTATATTTTTATTGTTTATTCTTTAGAATAATCATATGACTATATGGATCCGTTGATAGGTGATCTTTCCGCTGCGTTTATTATTTATTCATATCATATTTATATGGATAATCACCTATAGTGGTATCACGAGCCATCATAGATGTTATATGATTATCGGGTATGCGTAAAAATGGCTAAAAATAAGTGTTTTTGATGGTTTTTTTAAACCAATTTTAAAACAGCCCCTATGGCCTTATTTTCGACTTATTACAGATTTTTAGAAGGTCTTATAATCTGTTTTTTAATGGTCTAATAGCCATGGGTTACGCATATTTTAATGGGTTTGTTACCGGTACGTGTAAAATGACTTAAAACGTGTTTTTTGGAACGATTATTGAATCGAGTTTTAAGCAGCCCTTATGACCATATTTTCTGTAAATATATGATAATTACAAGGTTTCTAAAATGTGGTTTTAAGGTTCTAAGGTCATTGGTCACATGTACCAATCGGGGGTTTAATTAATTGTTGATTATTGCTTCGATTTCGTTGGCTAACAAGTGTATCTTGTTGTTTATTTTATATCCATGGCAAATACATGCATGTTTGGTCATGGAATTTGCCAACACCTTGTTATATTCATAATATTATGGTATTATTATGTTTTGTATGCAAAGCCGATGAAAACCTAGACCAAATATGACATGTTGTGTATTGATTTGCATTTAATTTCAGTTTTGGGGATTTGCCATTGTTTCAGCTTCAGTAATATGTTTTTAATGTTGGTTATAGCCATTGTTTGGGCACTTTACAGTAGGTTAATGATAGGTTATATGTTTTTAGTCAAAAATCATTTGTAACCGATGCTTGGATGGGAATGGCTAAAGAATTAAAGACATATTGTGATATTCGGAGCTGCTGAGTGACCTGCACTAAAACGTGATTCCCCGGAGTTTTATAAGGAGATAGAAGCCCAAATTTGGTGTGCTGATTCACAACTCATGGGCCTTCAAACGTCTCAACTGGACCTCAGGCTAGGGAAGAATCCTTCTATGGGTTTTGGGCCCTAGAAGTCGACTGAAATGTTTTGGCAGATTTGGGCCTCATGTTCATTTTGGGTTCTACTTGCTCTTGATGGTCTTGGAGCAAGTGGGAGCCCACTTTGTGGTTGTTTTGACTTACCCTTAGTTGGCTTCTTGGTCCTCGTGATGGCTCATGAGATCAAGCTTAGGTTTTTCATCGGTTCGAGGCTTTGCATACTTGTGGTTGTGTGGTTGCTTATTTGCTTGATATCTTGCTATAACTTGCAAATGTTTTTATAAAACTTGACACCAATCACAAACCATTTATAAAACTAAATCTTTGAGTTAGTCTAATGTTTAAATACGATTTAACACAAAAATCTTGTTTTCATAATAATTCATAACGTGTTATGAATGTTATTTATTTTATGTATTGTCTAAACTAATAATACTTCCACTTAGGTTTTATATTAGTCTTTAACTTGGACAACTTGACACGCATAAATTAAAACAAGATTAGAATTAAGTTAAGAAATGTTTTTAACTTGTGCTACGATGGATGAATGCATGCTCCTCGTACACACTTTTGATTTGTAAATCAAACTTTTATACCCGTCTCAAATTTAAGTCATGCTGTCCAATCGTTTGAGATCACTTGCAATTACTTTTTGCATCTTGTGAGACGGATGTGAATTGTAACCCAAGGTGATTATTATCTATGCGTGAGACCTAGACTTATTCTCGCATGTTCTCAAATTGGATGACTTAATCGGTACAACGGTGAGACCTTGACCGTGGCAAGGATGGGACTAAACATGCTAGTTTGACATTTAGTGAAATGTTTGCTTGTGTCATGAGTCCCATAAGGATCTAAGAATTGCACAAGATTTGCAATTGATGAACGTCATCTACCTGTTGAATCTATCATTGCTAGCAGATCAACTGATGTGGTGGTGGAACCTCAATGAGGATCTTAGCCTTTTCGTAAAATTAATTGTTTTTATAAACTTGGGTAGTTAATTTTAAAAGGATAATTATCGAAAATACTAAATATGAACTTTGTATTTCTATTAATGATTTTGTGCAACACAAACCGTAAACAAAGCTTGTTTCCTTTTGTGTTAAAGGAAAACAAACTAAGTCTTCTTTCCTTGTAAGAATAAGACTCGTTCCCATCCTTTCTCCTTGTATGAGAAAGCTGTAATAGGAACACTTGAATCTTCTGAATTCTAATAAATCTTAATACACACCTACTCAAGAAATCGTCTTGTCTTGTAAGTCAAAATGATTAAGTACGGTTGCATATCTTAAAGTGTTAAGATATTGTATGAGTCTTGATTAGAAATTGAAGTATCATTAAACCGTGAGAGGAAAGGAAATTACTAGCATGTTTTATAGTATATTTTCCTTACACAAACAAGTTCCATAAGATTCTACACACCTTTGAGGTAAAGTAGAAAGAGGAGTTACATGCAAAACTTTCAAGTTAATGGCATCGATGGAAATCTCATCACAAATATAGTAGAACTTGATAATTTTCTTTGAATATCTATGTAAATGTTTATTAGTCTACGAGACTCACATTGGCTATAATGTGTAGACATTCAAAGAACTAGAAAGTATACAAATTGCTACTTGCTTTTTCACTAGTATAGATACATTCAAAATGTTGTCTAAACTAATGGGAGCAATGCATTTTTTTAACCATAGGACACACTTGTAAAGTTGTCTTATTCGGTGGGAGCTATGAGCTTATCACCTTGTAAGTGACCCACTTAGTTTCTAGATTGTCTTGAAATAACATCATAGTTTTCTAAGCCTTATTGCATATTATTTAAAAGATAACTAGTCTCTTTTCTGATGTCGCTTCCCGAAATGTTATCGAAAAATAGTTATGCATGATTACTTATTAAACAATGAAGTTCTACATAACCCTTCTATACAAGCTTGATTTAAGTATGACTTAAATCTTATTATATCTGTGATATTTTAATACTATTCATATATGATGTTGTGCCATGCTCAAGTGGGAGAATTATTAGAGTGTGCAAGGTACAACACAATATGGCTTATAATATTCTATTAGGACTTATACATATTGATGTATGTTGTCTAATAGAGAACTAATGTCAAGAAATAATAAAAATTACTTCATCGCATTACCTAAATGTTTTAGCTAATAAGCATATGTCTTCTTATAAAGACATAAATATGAAGTATGTAAATTAACTTGAAATACTATTGAAGCCAAAAGTAGGCATTCAATAATACTTTATTTGTAGTATATTTATGTCTTCAAGTAAAGACATAAACATGATATTCCTTGAATTGTTCAAAGACTTATAAAATAAATTAAGTACTTGACTTGTTGTGTCTTCCTGTTAGGGCATATACAATGAAGTTATTGGATTGTTCAATATCTTATAAAGTATATTTAGCGACCAACATGTTATGTTTTCTTGTTAAAACATGAACATGAAGTTCTTGAATTACTAAAATAATCATACTTTATAGCATGCAATCGGCTTGAATATTTTGTTTATGCAATTTGGTTTGGCCAAATTATAAAATATGTGAGCCAAAGAGTATTATGTTATCAAAGGAATTGTGATACTGTCTCATAATTGCAACACTATGTCTCATGTGTAAAATCAAATACTATTGTTATTATTTGATCCTTGATAACATTAACTACTCTCTCTCTCTTGTATCTTATTAAGGTTAACAAAAATTTGAATATGCCCGTGCTTATTCAATATGGTTCCAAACATGAAGGTAACTAAGAAACCATCAATTTATGGAATGGGATGACTCCCAGTAAGTCTTAGTTGGAGTCTTGAATTTGTTAAAATCATGTTAGACGTGTTATTAACAAAACTTGAATCAAGAAATTTCAGTGTATTTTATACATCCCAAACGAGAACAATTCATTGTTGCTCGACATGTTGTGTACTTGGAGAAAGTCTCCTCTTACAAGAAGCAAGTGGGAGCCTTTATGCATCTTTGAATAAAGTAATGAATAAAATACAACCTTCTGAATACACTAGTGAACGACACAATTGAGGCTGAGCAAGTAAATGCAAAAGCCATAAAGTGTTGTAACTTCCATTCGCATATCCGCAAGGATACCTCAAGCACCTGAAGATATGAATGTCATGTCAATGTTGAGGAATCTAAGTTAGAGGATCATAGTGAACCTCATAACTATGGAGACTAATTTTTAGATTTGAAATCTAATAAATGACTCAAAACTATGAATGGTTAGATGTAGTCCATAAAAGAAAATCAATTTTGAAATTTGATTAGCTTTCACTAATCAGTAAGACTAATAGGTTTTGGTCTTCTATGAGAAGATAGATATGGACACAATTGTACACATTTATACACACTCTCTTTTGTTGGGAATAAATTAAGGCCAGATCACTTGAGCGCTGACAAGAGTAAAACAAGCGTTGACAAGAGCAAAACAAGCGCTGACAGCTCAAGCGTTGACAAGACAAAGTCAAGCGTTGATACATTGAAGACAAGCACTGATGGGAAGATATACTCTACGCGTTTATTGTATTCTAGATTACTTCTAGTAAAGATAGGAACAACAATGTATTTTCTATATTTATCTTTACCTAGAATAGCTGATACGTAGATTATTCTACAAGGCTTCTTATGTCTATAAAAGAAGACCTTTAGGTTAATGTTTCATATAAGTTTTCATTCGTAAACTACTTTCATTGTAAGCAAGTTTGATATCATTAATCAAAGTGAAAGTTTGTTTATATCATTGTGTGTTCTTGTTTAAGTGTTAATTCCGCATAACACTTAGATTATCATAAGCATATACAAAGGTTTTGTTGGGAATAAATTAAAGCCAGATCAATTGAACGCTGACATGGCTTTAGGCGAACGTTGACAAGATTATAGCCGTTGGGCGTTGATAGGTTATTTTTAACCGTTGACACTCAATGGGACCTACCCAGTTGTTACTTTTTGACATATTTTCAAGCCGTAATTTTAGGAGTTGTTACTTTCATTTAATGCATGAGATAACTTATAATTTTTTTTCAATATTTTCATGATTAGTTTTTGAAAATCTTTGCCTATTTTTGGGCCAATCACATGCATTCTTTCTCTCCTATAAATTTGGCTACTATTTTAAACAGGGTATCTATAATTCTTGTCTAACACTTTTCTCTTATCAACTTCATCTTTTACACTTAAAATTACCAGCTTTCTTCAATGGCACCAAAGTTTAACTCAGCAGAATTGGCATTGGGGTTCAGATCACAACACAACATGATTGCTTATCTTGAAGCTGATGATGATCTGTTTCCTCAATACACACAAATGGTGGCGTATTTGAACGCATCCCCATTAAGGTATGCTCTTTCTCATGCACCACTCATTCCAATCACACACATTAAGCAGTTTTGGAACACTGTTAGTTCCTCAACAGTTAATGGAGTGACCACATTAACTTCTATTGTTCATGGGAGGTCTTGGGTGGTTACTGAGGCCTTGGTACGCCAAGCCTTGCATCTTGATAATGCTGATGATATAGTCACCCTTCCCATAAATGAAATAGAACAAGGGCTTAGGGCTTTGGGATATCCCTTTCCTGATGAAGGTACTCTAAACAAGTATCATAAGCAGGAATTTACCCCAGCCTGGAAGTACCTCATACATATCCTCCTTCAATGTTTGAGTCCCAAATGTACTGCACACAATGAGATCAATAGATCCATTGCTAGTGCTATTGTGTGTATTGCAACATGGCAAAATATAACTATTCTAAAATGATTTTTGAGGGGATGTGTAAAAACAAGGGGACAAAAATGACTTTAGCTTATCCCCGTTTTCTGCAAATGATTTTTGATGATCAAGGTTACTGCTCAAGGGATCACAATGATTTTTATAAGATCCCTGAGCAAAAGAAAGCTATTTTTATGAAGATGGATTCACCACCCCATAGAGACTTACCTTTAACCCCAGCCATGCTTGCTGTTATTGCAGCAGCACAACCTCAACCAGACCCACAACCCCAACCAGACCCCCAACCTCAAATTGACCCTCAACCACAACTTGAACCCATTCCTGAACCTTTACCTTCACCTGAACACATGCACCTTGACCAAGAACCCTTCAACGCTGATACATTAAATGTTGGCGTTGATGTGCCTATTTCCAAAGCTGACACACAACCTTCACAATCCCAAACACCCCTTAACCAACCCACATTTACCCATTCTTCCACACCATCTTCCACACCACCTGAATATAGGTTGATGAAACGCCAAAGGGCTACTGGAGTGTTCTCCTCTGGTGGTCCTAGCCATGAAGGAGAGAGAACCACCACCACAAGTGTGGCTGGTGACCTGGATGAGGCTGGGACTATTGGTTCTGGCTTAGATGCTGGCCAAGGCAGTCCCACCATCATTAAGTCCTCATCCATGCCCAATGAATCTGACTTGGGAGGTCAAATCCCCATTTTAGAAGAGGGCAGATTGGAACCAATGACTCTTATGGAATTGACGGCAGTCTGCATTAGCTTGCAAAAGCAAAATGCAGACTTGGTAAAAATTGTCAGCTAACAAGGCCTTGAACTCAAGCAATTGAGGGAGAGGATTGTTGTTTTGGAAAGTGATCGTGCTAGGAGGGGTATGGAGGAGTCTTCCAAAGGGGAGGAAGATCAAATAAATCTGAGTGATAAGGGCAGCCAAGATGGTCAATCAATGGATGTTGCTGAAGCCCTTACATCTTTGAAGAAACAAACAGGTTTTGATACGTCCTTAGTCTCTCCCACCAATTTAAATTTATCATTTACAGCTATGTTGAGAGAGGTTACACAAGGCGCTGAGGGAAAATATTTGAGCGTTGACAAGGCAAGTTGGACGCTGATAGCAGTATTTTGGGCGCTGATAGGATAAATTTGGGCGTTGACAGACCTGCACATGAAGGTGATGTATCCCAGTCATCATCTATCATCAAGGAGGTTTCTACTCAGGTATTACCATCTACCTTACCAACCATTGCACCATCAGATAAGGGTAAGGGTAAAATGGTAGAAGAGTTTGTTCCAAAAGATGCAGCCTAAGTTGAATTTGATAGAAGATTGGCTGAACAAATGATGGAACAAGATGAAAAGGAGAAGTCACCATTTGTTGTGACTTCAGAAGAAGAAAGTGATGGAGCTAGCTCAGACTCAAGTGTAATGATTATAGAACCTGAAAGGCTTGAGTATGGAGATGAGTTGGCCAAAGAGAAGCTGAGAGAATTGAAATTGCAGGTTGACTTTGACATACCAGAGGTGGTTCAAATGTACAATACTTGGGAAGAAAGCTGCATGGATAATCCAGACTTGACCATTTTAGATCAAATATGGGGTTTGGAGCTTCTTCTTAGAGTTCAGAAGGATTGTAAGGTAATTTTGAAACACAAGGCAAGTAATATTCTCTCAGAGTTGAAAAGGGATAGAAGAGAGCTCTACTTTATGTTGCTCAGATGTCATGGAGTTGGATGGACACATCAGAAGTTGAAGGCTTTGACATTTGATGAGTTGGAACATAGGGCTTATCCCATTTGGGTGAGAGTTCAGGAAGCAAACACTCTCAGACTTCTTTCAGATGAAAGAAAGGAGCAACTTGCAGAAGAAATGGAAATCAAGAAAGCTATGATGATTCCCAGGCCAGTGAAGAAGGGATTTAAATTTGAGTTTCCAAAAGATATGGATCCACTATATCCAAGTGAAGCAGTTATAAGAAAGAGCCTCAAGCTCTCCCCATTAGAAGCTTCAGATATGGTGCAAGTGTTACCATTAGATTCCAGGAATCCAATTGTGAGCTATGAAGAAGATGAATGTGGATTCTGGAAGATTGGCAGATTTGGCAAGGAGGTACACACTTTTACCACTCTCATATCTTTGTTTGCAAGTTGTGATAGAGAAGACTTGGTGGACCTTTGGAGGTTACTAGAGACCAATTATGAGGCTGAAGCACCAACTTCAGCTAATGGAATAAAACTTTGGACCACATTCAAAAGAATGTGTGGGACAAAAGAGGAAGATCCTGCAATATGGAAGGATCTTGAAGATGACCTCAGTGGTCTTCAATGGAGGTTATATTCAGCTGCTGGTGTATACCATTTGAGTTCTACAAAGTTTGCTGAGTATCTACTTGTGGATGCTCAGTATTTCATATCCAAGGCTGTTTTGGAAAAGATGAAGAACACTCAGCTGGAAATAGATTATTCAAGTGACGTGGCAAAAGATTTGATCAGATTTATTCATTACCAATATAAGAAGGTTTGTCAGACTCCTCCTAGTCCTTAATGCTTATTCAGAAACTTGATCATAAGAGTGGATATCAAGTTTAGGGGAGGATTGTTGGGAATAAATTAAGGCCAGATCACTTGGGCGCTGACAAGAACAAAACAAGCGTTGACAAGAACAATAGAAGCGCTGACAGCTCAAGCGTTGACAAGTTAAAGTCAAGCGTTGACACATTGAAGACAAGCACTGATGGAAGATATAATCTACACGTTTATTATATTCTAGAATACTTCTAGTAAGGATAGAAACGACAATGTATTTTCTATATTTATCTTTACCTAGAATAGCTGATACGTAGATTATTGTATAAGGCTTCTTGTATCTATAAAAGAAGGCCTTTAGGTTAATGTTTAATATCAAGTTTTATATAAGTTTTCATTCGTAAACATCTTTCATTGTAAGCAAGTTCGACATTCATAATCAAAGTGAAAGTTTGTTTACATCTTGTGTGTTCTTATTTAAGTGTTAAATTCCGCATAACACTTAGATTCACAAAGCATATACAAAGGTTTCTCTACGTGTATTACTTGATCTAATCTCGTATACACAAAGCTAATCGATCTAAGTTTGGGATCAACAGGTTTCTCTAAGTGTATTACTTGATATAATCTCGTATACATAAAGCTAAATCGATCTAAGTTTGGGATCAACAAGTGGTATCAGAGCTTGTTGAGGAACTTTTGATCTTAAAGAACACAAGAACCCTAAAAATCACCAAAACCCTAATTTTCTCATAAACCCTAACAACATCATGTATGAAACAATAACCTCCTCCTCTTCACCTTTACCAAACATCAAGATTCCCATGCTTGATGCAACCAACTTTGAATTGTGGAAATTTAACTTTGAGCAATATCTAGGGATCTATGACTACACACTCTGGGAGATCATTGAATATGGAAACACATTCGATAAAGCCCAAAAGATTGCTGATGCTATTGCTCAAAGATCAGCTGTTTCTAGATGTTCTGAAGAGGATAAGAAAGAAAACCCTGAAGATGGTAGAGCTGTGGCTGCTGAAGACATAGCAAAGAAAAGGGTTGACATGAAAACCCTAAATATTCTGAAACTCTCATTGGGACAAGAGAACCAGCATAAATATAAAGGTTATGATTCTGCTAAACAGCTTTGGGCAGCTATTGAAGTTGCATATGGTGGTAATGCAGATACTAGGGTTTATCTTAAAAAAGAAAAACGTATACTTGAAAGAGTACATGTTAGGTTTTTAGAGAATAAACCTAGTGATCCTGAAAGTGGTCCTAATTGGTTGTTTGACTTGGAACCTTTGTCTAGAACTTTAAATTATATGCCTGTCACTAATCCAGACATTGTGAAGGTAGCTTCAAATGTTGTGGAGGAACAAGTGTTTGATGTTTCAGGTACACAGGTTCATGAAAAGGTTGGATCACAAGCAGATAAGACATCTCCTATACAAGAATATGTTACAATTCCCATTTGGACAGATGCTTTTGCTGCTGCTGCTGCTGCTGGTAAAGATAATGGTGGTCTCCAAGTACCACCAGATACAAACATGCATGGTCCTTCAGGCGCTGACAAAGGCAAATCTAGCGCTAACAAGACCAATTCAGACGTTGATGGCTCAGACGTTGACAACAACAGTTCAAGCATTGTTAGCCCAAGCGCTGACAAACAAGGTTCAGGCGTTGACAACACTTCTGCACATCTTTTCTCTTCCATTTTTGAACAAGGTGAACCTTCTAATATATATGAAGAGGTTCATCCTCATGTTGATGTAAGAGAGTCTGATGAAGAAGATATTGGCAACATGGAGAATGAGGTTGAGGATACCAGACTTTTTGAAGGAGGAGTTCTCACTTCCACAATGAAGAATCACCCCACTTCTCAAATCATTGGGGATATTATGACTCCCGTTCAGACTAGAAGATCTCATCAAGGTCTTGGTGGCTTTATTGCCAATATATACAAGAAGGTTGATACCCCTCTTGTGCAAGCATGTTTGTTTGCCTGTTTTCTATCACAACAGGAACCCAAGAAAATATTTGATGCTCTCAAAGAACCAAGTTGGGTGGAAGCAATGCAGGATGAGCTTCACCAATTTGCAATTCAGGATGTTTGGGAGCTGGTTGATTGTCCCAGATATGTCAGACCTATAGGGACAAGATGGGTTCTAAGGAACAAGAGAGATGAAAGAGGCATTGTGGTCAGACACAAGGCAAGGTTAGTGGCTCAGGGATATACACAAGAGGGGATAGACTATGAGGAGGTCTTTGCACCAGTTGCAAGGATTGAAGCTATAAGGATCTTTCTAGCCTATGCATCCTGCATGGGCTTCACTGTCTATCAAATGGATGTCAAGAGTGCCTTCCTCTATGGAACTATTGTTGTGGAGGTATATGTGATGCAACCTCCTGGTTTTGAGGATCCAGAGAATCCAGATAAAGTGTATAGAGTCAAAAAGGCTATGTATGGACTTCATCAAGCCCCTAGAGCATGGTATGGTACTTTGTCTACCTATTTGGTGGACAATGGATTCAACAGGGGCACCATAGATCAGACACTATTTACAAAGAAGAAAGGCAAGGATGTGTTGCTTATCCAGGTCTATGTTGATGATATCATTTTTGGGTCTACTGATCCAAAGATGAGTGAGGATTTCTCCAAGCTTATGACAGACAAATTCAAGATGAGTGCTATGAGGGAGATGAACTTCTTTCTTGGTTTACAAGTTCAGTAGAAAGAAGATGGTATCTTCATCTCCCAGGATAAATATGTGGCTGAGATCTTGAAGAAGTTTGGCTTTTCTCCACATGAAAAGAGGGCTACTACTCCTATGGATAGAGAACACCCTTGGGGAAAGATTGGAGATGGGAAAGATGTTGATGTCAGGCACTATAGATCCATGATTGGATCCTTGATGTATCTTACAGCCTCTAGACCTGACATCATGTTTGCTGTGTGTGCTTGTGCACGCCATCAAGTGACTCCCAAAGAATGTCACCTTTATGCTGTGAAGAGGATCTTTAGGTACCTAAGATGCTATCCTATTCTTGGTTTGTGGTACCCAAAGGATTCACCATTGGAGCTGATTGCATATTCAGATAGTGACTATGGAGGTGATAAATTTGATAGGAAATCCACAACTGGTGAATGTCAGTTTCTTGGGAGCAGGTTGATATCTTGGCAATGCAAGAAACAAACAATGGTGGCTAATTCTAC
This sequence comes from Glebionis coronaria, assembly GCA_025667525.1. Classification (NCBI taxonomy): domain Eukaryota; kingdom Viridiplantae; phylum Streptophyta; class Magnoliopsida; order Asterales; family Asteraceae; genus Glebionis; species Glebionis coronaria. Next base: position 317,631,826 of record CM046876.1, on the reverse strand, counting down.
AACTGAAGATGAGTATGTGGCTACAACTGCTTGTTGTGGACAAGTTTTGTGGATTCAGAACCAGCTGTTGGACTATGGGTATAATGTCATGCATACCAAGATATTTGTTGACAATAACAGTACTTTATGCATCATTAAGAATGTTGGGAATAAAATATGGGTCAGTTCACTAGACGCTGATAAGAAGAATGTCAACGCTGATAAGAAGACATTGGACGCTGACAGCCAAGCATTGACATTGAAGAAGTCAACGCTGACAGCCTTGAAGATTGACACTGATGGAATCTCTTCATACTTATCTTTAGTTTATTTGTTTCTTTATTTGTGTATGGTAAAGATAAGCACAACATTGTATTTTCTATTATTATCTTTACCTAGAATAGTTGATTCGTAGCTTATTGTACAAGACTTCTTGTTCTATAAAAGAAGGTCTTTTAGGTTAAAGTCATATATCAGTTTTCATAAGTATTCGCAAGTTAAACTCTTTCATTGTAACCAAGTACGATTATTCTAATACAAGTGAAAGTTTGTTTAACATCATTGTGTTTTAGATCAAGTGTTAATTCCGCATAACACTTTGTTACTTTATTCATAAGCAAAGGTTTCTCTACGTGTAGTACTTGATCTAATCTCGTATACACAAAGCTTAATCGATCTAAGTTTGGGATCAACAAGTGGTATCAGAGCTTGTTGAGAAACTTTTGATCTTTAAGTAACGCAAGAACCCTAAAACACCAAACCCTAAAAACCCTAAATTCTCAAAACCCTAAAAACATCATGTCTGGCACAGATCAACCTGCTTCTTTGCTACAAAACAACTTCTCAAACCCTAGCATCAAAATTCCCATGTTTGATGCCAGGAACTTTGAGCTTTGGAAGTCCAATTTTGAGCAATACATAGCTATTCATGACTACACTCTTTGGGAGATTATCGAATATGGGAACACATTCGATAAAGCAGCAAAGATTACTGCTGCAATTGCCACAAGGACAGCTGTTCCTAATTGTCCTGAAGCTGATAAGGTGGAAAAGCCTGGAGATGGGAGAGCTGTAGCTGTTGAAGATATAGCCAAGAAGAGGGTGGACATGAAAATCTTGAACATCTTGAAACATGCCCTAGGTCATGAGAATCAGCACAAGTACAAACGATTTGAGTCTGCAAAAGAGCTTTGGGAAGCTCTTGAAGTAGCACATGGTGGCAATGCTGACACAAAAGAAGAAAAGAAGAAGCAACTATTACATGAGTATGCTGTCTTTAAAGCTCAACCCAATGAAAATCTCAGCAGTGTGAGAAGTAGACTTCTTGACATCACAAGTCAACTTTCCTTCATGGGAAAACAGATTGATGACCCTGAATTGAATGCTACTTTTCTCAAAAGCCTTGGTGATGTATGGAAGATTGAGACAAGATCCATTCTTGTCAATAATACCCACAAGACTTCCAGGTTTGATGACATCTTCAACAAATTAAGACTGTTGGAGAATGAATGGCAATTGGAGAGTGATAACAAATCTTCCAGCAGCAACATGGCCTTCTTTTCACAAAGTGAAGGCCAATTTGATTCCATGAACTTCTATGGACATTCAGCCCCTGGGTCTCAAGGTGTCAGCGCTGGATGTCAGTCTGTCAGCGCTGGATCATATCCTGTCAACGCTTTGTACTCAAGCGCTGACACACACAATCATGGCGTTGATAGATTTAAACCTGCTGGTTTTGATCTAGATACTGTGTGTGCATTCATTGCTTCTTTGCCCAGTGATTCAAGGATTACATATGAAGATCTTGAGCAGATAAGTGATGAACAATTGGAAGAGATGGACATCAAGTGGACTATGGCTCTTGTGAGTTTAAGAGCAAACAGGTTCAATAAAAGGTTCAAGAAGAAGATGACCTTTAATGCTAAGGATGTTGCTGGATTTGACAAGTCCAAGGTTGAGTGCTACAACTGTCATAGGATGGGGCACTTTATGAGGGAATGTAGATCTCCAAGAAGATCTGATGCTGGGAAGCCTTCAAGCCAAATGATTAAGAGCCCAGATCCCAAGGCCATGGTTGTTGTTCAACAAATTGATGGTGTTGGAGAATGGGATTGGAGCTGGATGGCTAAGAATGAGGAAGAGGACAGAGCTTTGGTTGCTGAAGTTAAAGAAGAGCATGTTGAATATGCTCTCATGGCACACTCCTCCTCTTCATCAGATAATGAGGTATATGATGATTCTTTCTGTTCTAAGGGTTGTCGTTTAAATACTGAAAAATTAAAACAAGAGATAGTTAAATTATTAGATGAGGCAAGTACTGAAAGATGCAAAGTATCTAATTATCAAATTGCTCTTACCCAAACAGAAAAGACAGTATCTGAGTATAAGAAAATGGAGTTTGATTTAAAGGATCAAATAAATATCTTAAAACATGAGTTACATCAGAGTAAGGATGTGCAAGATATAGTAAATAGGGTTAATCTTGATTTGATAGCTCAGTTAGAGGAGGCTAACAAAAATAAAGATAATGTGAGTCTTAAAATCCAGAGATTTGATAAGGCCACACAATCCCTAGGAGAGTGTGTTAGTAAACAAAGAGACTCTAAGGATATGAGTGAGATTGGGATGAATAACTATACTGGTGTTCCACCACCAGCTGGGGATTTCTATGGTGTCCAATCAAAGGACTTATCTTGGACTGGCTTGCCAGAATGCCAAGAGGAGGAATTCATTCCACCACCTAGAGTGACTTCCCCAGTTGAGGAATACAAGCAAAAACTGACTGGCCTAGATGAGTGGAAGAAAGCTAACCACACCTTGTTTGTTAAGGGAGGGTTGTTGTGTGAAAGTCCAAATGAGCCCACACCAAACATGATACCAATTGATGAGTCCATTGATCGTAAACCCATTAAGATCACACACCCTACCACTGGCAAAGCTGTTGACCTTGGCCCACAAACTGTTAGAAAACCTAGTGTTAAGTATGCTGAGATGTATAGAAATACTAGGTCACCAAAAAGCCAAGTTAGTAACCATGGAACAGGCTTCTTTGCTTCTAGACCCAAGACTATGTCTAGAAAAGCTTGTTACACATGTGGTAGCTTCTCACATTTGGCCTACAAATGTGTCAACGCTTCCAATGTCAACGCTGATAGGAACCATTTCAGCGCTGACAAAAGTCAACATAGGTCAAACACTGTCAGACCCAATACCTTTGTGAACAAAAGTTCACAAGTTGTTAGACCAGCCCCATTCTTTTCTAGAGGGTCTAACACACAAGGCCTAAGACCTTTTCAAAAGTCAAACACTTGGTCAAATAGGCAATGGGTTCCTGTAGCAAACCCTAGGTTCAACGCTGATAAGAGCAATCGGGGCGCTGACAAGAGAAATTTCAGCGCTGACAGACACACTGCAAAACCTAGGTATTTGCAACCACAGGGAAATAGGTCTAAAGCTTCTACTAGCTTAACATGGAGACCAAAACAAGACCAGAACCCTAATTCTACTGGTATTTCTATGACATGCAACAGGTTTCATTATATTTCAAAGGCATTGTCAACACCAATTGGGGTTAACTGGGAATTTCATTCAAACAGGGATGAAAATGGGGTTGTTATGAGAACCAAGTCTGTTCTTGTTGAACAACCAAATGAATCCGAGTCTTCCAAGGCTTGGGTTCCCAAAGAAAACTAATGTGTTTTCTTTATGTGCAGGGCATTCAGAAGAAGATCAATGATTATGGATACTGGGATAGTGGATGCTCAAGGCACATGACAGGAAAGGAAGACTATCTGACCAATTTCTCTCCTATTCAAGATGGTGATAAGGTATACTTTGGAGGGGGCTACGGCACCATCACTGGAAAAGGAACCCTTGTCACCAACAATCTACGGTTTGAGAATGTCTTCTTGGTAAAAGAACTGGATTATAATTTGTTTAGTGTATCACAAGTGTGTGATAACAAAAATAAGGTTCTTTTCACAGATACTGAGTGCTTGGTGTTAAGCAAAGATTATAAGCTCCCTGAGGAGAAATACATAGATTTTAGAACACCAAGGCATAAAGACATATATAATGTGAATCTTAATGGAATTAAGATAAATAATAAAATGTCATGTCTGTATGCTAAATCCTCAGTAGATGAAAGTAATCTTTGGCACAGGAGATTAGGGCACATAAACTTTAATAATATCAATAGACTTGTGAGGCTTGGTTTAGTTGATGGTTTGCCTGAAAAGGCTTTCCACAATGACCACTCTTGTGTTGCATGTCTTAAGGGCAAGCAGCACAAGGTCTCATTCAGGTCTAAACAGGTGCACTCTAGTTCTAAACCACTTCACTTATTGCATATGGACCTCTTTGGTCCAACTAATATAGAAAGTTTGAAGGGTAAATCATATTGTTTTGTTATCACTGATGATTATTCCAGGTTTACATGGACTTTCTTTTTAGCCAAGAAAAGTGAAACTGCCCTAAGTCTGATTAATTTCATTACTCAAATTGAGAAGAAGAATGGTAATAAGGTCAAAATTATTAGAAGTGACAATGGGGGTGAGTTTAGAAATCAGTTGTTAGATGATTTTTGTGCCAAGAAAGGGATTACTAGGCAGTTTAGCATAGCTAGAACCCCACAGCAAAATGGGGTTGCTGAAAGGAAGAATAGGACCCTTATTGAAGCAGCCAGAACCATGTTGGCTGATGCCCACTTTCCTATAGCCTTTTGGGCTGAAGCTGTTAACACAGCTTGTTATGTTCAGAATAGGGCATTGGTCAACAAGATACATAATAAGACACCTTATGAATTACTTTGGGGAAGGAAGCCAAATATTGGTTTTCTAAAGCCTTTTGGTTGTCATGTAGTTGTTTTAGAAACTAGTGAGGCCCTAGGTAAATTTGATTCTAAAGGTGATGAAGGCTACTTCATGGGTTATTCAGTGCAGAGCAAAGGATATAGGGTTTATATTAAAAGGGAAAAACGTATACTTGAAAAAGTACATGTTAGGTTTTTAGAAAGTAAACCTAGTGATCCTGAAAGTGGTCCAAATTGGTTGTTTGACTTAGAACCTTTATCTAGAGCTTTAAATTATATGCCTGTTACTGATCCAGACATTGTGAAGGTAACTTCAAGTGTTTTGGAAAAGAGAATTGGTAATGTTTAAGGTATACAGGTTGCTAAGGAGGATGGACCACCAGCAGTTGAATCATCTCCCACACAAGAATATGTTACACTTCCTATATGGACAGATGAGTATTATGCTGCTGCTGCTGCTGCTAGAAAAGATAATGGTGGTTTTCAGACACCACCAAATACAAACATGCATACTTCTTCAGGCGCTGACAAAGGGAAATCAAGCGCTGACAAGAGCAATTCAGACGCTGATGGATCAGACGCTGACAACAATAGTTCAAGCGCTGTTAGCCCAAACGCTGACAAGCAAGGTTCAGAGTTTGATGACACCTTTGCACATCTTTTCTCTTCCCATTTTGAACAGGGTGGACCTTCTAATGTCCATGAAGAGATTTCTGTTGATCAAGAAGAATCTGAAGAAGATATTGGCAACATGGAGCGTGAAATTGAGGACACCAGACTTTTTGAAGGAGGAGTTCTCACTTCCATAGCAAAGGATCACCCCACATCTCAGATCATTGGTGATGTTATGGCTCCAGTTCAGACAAGAAGATCCCATCAAGGTCTTGGTGGATTTATTGCTAATATACACAAGAAGGTTGATACCCCTCTTGTACAAGCATGTTTGTTTGGCTGTTTTCTGTCACAGGAAGAACCCAAGAAAATTTTTGATGCTCTCAAAGAACCAAGTTGGGTGGAAGCAATGCAGGATGAGCTTCACCAATTTGCTATACAGGATGTTTGGGAGCTGGTTGATTGTCCTAGATATGTGAGACCAATTGGGACAAGATTAATCTCTTGGCAATGCAAGAAACAAACAGTGGTGGCAAACTCTACAACTGAAGCAGAATATGTTGCTGCAGCTGCTTGTTGTGGACAAGTCTTATGGATTCAGAACCAGCTGTTGGATTATGGGTATAATTTTATGCATACCAAGATTTTTGTAGACAATAACAGTACTGTATGCATTATTAAAAATCCTGTACATCATTCTAAAACCAAACACATAGAAATTAGACATCATTTTATAAGAGATTGCTTTGAGAAAGGTTTAATACAACCAGATAGAGTAGATACAGAAGATAATGTGGCTGATTTATTAACTAAACCTTTTGATGCTGGAAGATTTCAATATTTGGTAACAAATATTGGAATGGTTAATCTCACTTAATATGTGTTTTGGAACACTTTTTGTAAAAGTATGTACAGGATAATGCATTGTTATTGGTCTTTGTGATGATTTAGATTTCCACTTTATTTTTCTAACACTGACAAAGGTAAATGTAACGCTGTCAAGTGTTATTTTGCCGTTGTTGGAGATATTATTGTCTAACGTTGACAAGAGTTCCTTCAACGCTGATAAGTGTTGTCGGGACGCTGTCAGCAACAAATGTTAGTTTTGTGGTTTTCATCTAAATGTGCAGGTAATGGTAGCTTTATGCCATTGGATACAGAGTTGCTTATGGATCTTTGAAGAGCTATTTGGACATGTTTTGTTTATGGATGATGGTTGGAATATTTATATTCCTATCTTGACATAAATTTTTAATGTTCATATATATTTTGAGAACTCATGTATCATAGTTTGAGGGGAGGTTTAAGGAACCTTTAGGACTCTTGGGTATTCTTAGAATACTCTCATCACAATTCTAGATTGTGTCCACAGGTGAGTATGGGTTAGTTTTACTAAACCATGAGGCACTGTAGCATGCAAAGGTGACAATCTATGCATGCTGCCAAGACATTTTTGGCCTAGAATTGGTTGTGGTCTGATGGGAGACTTGGGAATACTTTGGTTATGGGTTTACCTGGGAGTTACAAAGAATTTTATGAAATAACTTTGTTGGTAAGTATTTTGGTTAGCAAGGGACTCTAGAGGACATTTGTGTCTATCTTGCTTATGCAAGTGTGCATAAATGGACAGTGCTTGCCGCCCAGTAATTATTTTCAACTTGTAAGATATTTCCCTTAGGATAAATTGCTTTGTTAAGGTCTTTTTCTTTTTAAATATTTTTATTTTTAGACGCTGACAAATTTTTCTCCAAACGCTGTTACGTCCAATCGTGACGCTGACAAGGCTTTAGGCAAACGCTGACAAGAAAATATAGCCATTGGGCGCTGATGGGCTATTTTTGACTGTTGACACCTAGTGGGACCTACCCAGTTGTTATTTTTGACTAATCTTTGGCCGTAATTTTGGGGAGAAGTTACTTTTAATTAATACATGAGATAAGTTATATTTGATTCAATATTTTCATCATTATACTTTGAATATAACTGCCTCATTTTTGACCAATCAAAATCATGCATCTCTCCTATAAATTTGGCTAATCTTTTTATTCTGGGTATTCATATTTTCTTGTCTAACATTTTTCTCCTAGATTTTTCCCATCTCACATAACCTAAACAGCTTTCAAACATGGCACCCAAATTCAACTCAAAGAATTTAACATTGGAGTTCAAGAGCCAACACAATATGGTAGCTTACTTGACTGCTGATGATGATTTGTTTCCTCAGTATTCACAGATGGTGGCATTTTTAAATGCATCTTCATTGAGGTATGCACTTTCTCATACACCATTAGTCCCTGTCGCACACATTAGACAGTTTTGGAACAATGTAAGTTCCACAACAGCTAATGGAGTGACAACATTAACATCTACTGTTCATGGAAGAACATGGGTGGTCACTGAAGCTTTGGTTCGCCAAGCTTTCCGTCTTGATGACGCTGATGGTGTGACTACCCTTGCCATTGCAACAATAGAACAGGGTCTTAGGGAATTGGGTTATCCTATTCCTGCTGATGTCACTTTAAATAAATATCATAAGCAGGAATTTCCCTCTGACTGGAAATATTTGATACATGTCCTTTTACAATGCTTAAGTCCAAAATGTACTTCTTTTAATGAGATAAACAGGTCAATTGCAAGTGCTTTGGTTTGTATAACACGTGAGCTTAAGTATAATTTTTCAAAAATGATTTTTGAAGGGATGTGTAAAAATAAGGGAAGTAAAATGACTTTGGCTTACCCTAGATTTTTGCAAATGGTCTTTGATTTACAAGAGTATTGTTCTAGGGATCATGACACTTTTTATGAGATCCCTAAACAACAGAAAACCATTTTTGCTAAAATGAGCTCCACAAATGATCTCATACCTCTTACCCAACCCATGCTTGGAGTAATTCAGGCTGCACAACCACAACCAGACCCTGAACCCCAACTTGAGCCTATTCATGAACCATTCCCTTCACCAGAAAACATGGACATTGACCAACCCAGCACTGACACTCAAAATGTGGGCGCTGACACAGCCAATCCCAACACTGATACACTCCCTGAACAATCCCAAACACCCCTTAACCAACCAACACCCACACAATCTACATCATCTTCCACTCCCTTACAATCTAGGTTGACTAAACGCCAAAGGGTTACTGGAGTGTTCTCCTCTAGTGATCCTAGCCTTGTAGCAGAGAGAACCACCTCCACAAGTGTGGCTGGTGAAATGGGTGAGGCTGGGGCTATTGACACAGGCTTAGATGCTGGTCAAGACAGTCCCAACATCATTAAGACCTCATCCATGCCCTATGATTCTACTTTGGGAGGTCAAATTCCCATTCTAGCTGAGGGCAGATTGGAACCTATGACTATGACTGAATTGACGGCGGCTGTCATTAGCTTGCAAAAGCAAAATGTCAGCCTTGTACAAATTGTCAACAAACAGGGACGTGAACTCCAAGTTTTGAGGGAGCGTGTAACTGTTTTGGAGAATCCAAGTAGCAGGAGTCTAATGGAGGAATCTTCCAAAGGGGAGGATGAAGAGGATGAAGAGGATGAGGAGGATGAGCTGATTCATACAGCTAGTGAGAAGAGTTCAGAAAAGAGTTCACAATTTAGTGAGTCTTTACAGGTTGCTGAAGCTCTCACCAACTTGAAGAAGCACCCAGTTATTGATACATCCAAGGTGACACCATTAAACTTGGAAGGAACTTTCAAAGAAACATTGGGCGCTGATACAGGTTTGAACGCTGACACATCAAGCGCTGACAAAGGTAATCGTGGCGCTGATAGGAGTAACTTGAACGCTGATAAAGTTGCAGGTGGTGTTGATGTATTCCAGCCATCAACAATTATCAAAGATGTGTCCACACAGGTTTCTTCTTCTACTTTACCAATTATTGATCCAAAAGACAAAGGTAAAGGTATTTTGATTGAAGAAGATGTTCCAAAGAAAGATGCAGCACAAATTGCATTTGATGAACAGTTGGCTGCACAACTTGTGGAAAGAGATTTGAAGAGGAGTAGAAGATCACCATTTGTTGTTTCTGAGAGTGAGGAAGAAAGTGGTGATGATAAAGAAGGTGATAGCTCAGATTCAAGTATTCAAATTATTGAAGATCCAGAAAGGCTTGAATATGGGGATGAGCTAGCAAAGGAAAGGTTGAGTGAGTTGAAGAATCAGATTGATTGGGACCTACCAGAAATCACCAGAATGTACCATGCTTGGGAAGACAAGGTTATGGACAACTCAGGTATGAGTTTATCAGATCAAATTTGGGGGTTGGAAATACTTCTCAGGGTACAAGATGACATAAAGGTGATTATGAGGTTTAATGCACAAGAGGTCAAGACCTGGCTCAAAAGAGATAGAAGGCAGTTGTATTATAAGTTGCTTAGATGTCATCAGCCTAATTGGACATCAAAGAAGTTGCTGGCCTTATCTTTTGAGGAGCTAGAGTATAGGGCACATCCTATTTGGAGGAAGGTGCAAGAACAGAATGTCTACAGGTTTCTTTCAGAAGAAAGGAAACAAGAGCTTGCTGAGGAAATGCAGATTCAAAAGGAAATGAGGATTGCTCAAAGACCAGTGAAGAAAGGAGATCCTTTCCAATTTCCTAAAGACATGGATGTGTATTTTCCAACTGAAGGTGTTATAAGGAAGCATCTCAAGCTTTCTCCATTGGAAGCTTCAGATTTGGTAAATGTAGTACCTCTAGATGACAGAAATCCAATTATCAGTTTTGATGAAGATGAGTGTGGATTTTGGAAGATTGGCAGATTTGAAAAGGAGGTACATACTTTCACTTCAGTTATTTCTATATTTGCAAGCATAGACAGGGAAGACTTGGTGCATCTATGGAGATTAATAGAGGCCAAGTATACTGCTGAAGCACCTACTTCAGCAAATGGAATAAGACTTTGGAACACATTTATGACTTTGTGTGGTCCAAAAGAAGCAGATCCTGCCATATGGAAGGATCTTGAAGATGATCTCAGTAATCTTCATTGGAGGCTGTATTCTACTTGTGGTGTATTTCATATGAGCTCTACAAAGTTTTCAGAATATCTACTTGTGGATGCTGACTATTTCTTGTCCAAAGAAGTGTTGGCGAAGATGCTAGAGACACCCTTGGAGATTGATTATACTAGTGATGTGGCCAAGGACTTGATCAGATATGTTTATCACCAACATAAGAAGTTATTGCAAGATTCCTCCTAAGCCTTAAGTTTTTATTCAGAAACTTGATCATTGGAATGGATATCAAGTTTAGGGGAGGATTGTTGGGAATAAAATATGGGTCAGTTCACTAGACGCTGATAAGAAGAATGTCAACGCTGATAAGAAGACATTGGACGCTGACAGCCAAGCGTTCACATTGAAGAAGTCAACGCTGACAGCCTTGAAGATTGACACTGATGGAATCTCTTCATACTTATCTTTAGTTTATTTGTTTCTTTATTTGTGTATGGTAAAGATAAGCACAACATTGTATTTTCTATTATTATCTTTACCTAGAATAGTTGATTCGTAGCTTATTGTACAAGACTTCTTGTTCTATAAAAGAAGGTCTTTTAGGTTAAAGTCATATATCAGTTTTCATAAGTATTCGCAAGTTAAACTCTTTCATTGTAACCAAGTACGATTATTCTAATACAAGTGAAAGTTTGTTTAACATCATTGTGTTTTAGATCAAGTGTTAATTCCGCATAACACTTTGTTACTTTATTCATAAGCAAAGGTTTCTCTACGTGTAGTACTTGATCTAATCTCGTATACACAAAGCTTAATCGATCTAAGTTTGGGATCAACAAAGAATCCTGTACATCATTCTAAAACTAAACACATAGAAATTAGACACCATTTTATAAGAGATTGTTTTGAAAAAGGTTTAATACAACCAGATAGGGTTGACACTGAGGAAAATGTGTAAGATTTACTAACTAAACCTTTTGATGCTGGGAGGTTTCAATACTTGGTAACAAGTATTGGAATGGTCAATCTCACATAATATGTGTTTTGGAGTCTTTTTGTAAAAGTATGTACAGGATGATGCATTGTTATTGGTCTTATGATGATTTAGATTTTCCACTATATTTTTCTAACACTGATAAAGGTTGCTTGAACGCTGATAAGTGTTTTTGTAACGTTGTCAACAATATAATTGTCTCACGATGACAAAGCTTCCCTCAACACTGTCATGTGTTATCAGGGCGTTGTCAGCAACAATGTTAGTTTTGTGGTTTTCAATCTAAATGTGCAGATGGTGTTAGCCGTATACCATTGGATACAGAGTTGCTTATGGATCAATGGAGAAGCATTTGGACAAGTTTTTATTTATGGATGATGGTTGGAATTTTTAATTCCTATCTTGACATAAATTTTTATGTTCATGCATATTTTTTGCAACTTATGTATCATAGTTTAAGGGGAGGTTTTAGGAACCTTTAGGATGTTTGGGCATCCATATGATGCTCTTATCACAATTCTAGATTGTGTCCACATGTGAGTAGTTAGTTTTACTAAATCATGAGGCACTGTAGCATGCAAAGTTGATATACTATGCATGCTGCCAAGACATTTTTGGCCTAAAATTGGTTGTGGTCTGTTGGGAGACTTGGGAATAATTTTGTTATGGGATTTACCTGGGAGTAACAAGGGAATTTATAAGGTAACTTGGTTGTTAAGAGTTTTGGTTAGCAAGGGACACTAGAGGACTGTTATGTCTATCTTGCTTAAGCAAGTGTGCATAACTGGACAGTGCTTGCCGCCCTATAATAATTATCAGCTTTTTGGTTATCTTCTCTAGGATAAATTACTTTGTTAAGGTCATTTTTCATTTTTAAACATTTTTATTTTTGGACGCTGACAAGTATATTTTCAAGCGTTGTTGTGACCAATTTAGACGCTGACATGGCTATAGGCAAACGTTGACAAGATTATAGCCGTTGGGTGTTGATAGGTTATTTTTTACCGTTGATACTCAATGGGTCCTAGCCAGTTGTTATTTTTTGACATATTTTTAGGCCGTAATTTTGGGAGTTGTTACCTCTCATTTAATGCATGAGATAAACTTATACTTTTTCAATATTTTCATGATTGTGTTTTTGAAAATAATTGCCTATTTTTGGGCCAATCACATGCATTTTCTTCTCCTATAAATTTGGCTCCTATTTTTAAACAGGGTATCTATAACTCTTGTCTAACACAATTTTCTCTTATCAACTTCATCTTCATCAATCAATTTTAACAGCTATCAACAATGGCACCAAAGTTTAAACCGTCAGAATTGGAATTGGGGTTTAGAAGTCAACACAACATGATCGCGTATCTTGAAGCTGATGATACTCTGTTTCCCCAATACACTCAAATGGTGGCGTATTTGAACGCATCTCCTCTTAGGTATGCTCTTTCTCATGCACCACTCATTCCTGTCACACATATTAAACAGTTTTGGAACACTATTAGTTCCTCAACAGTTAATAGAGTGACTACATTGACTTCTATTGTTCATGGGAGACCTTGGGTGGTAACTGAGGCTTTGGTACGCCAAGCCTTGCATCTTGATGATGCTGATGGTATAGCCACCCTTCCCATTAATGAAATAGAACAAGGGCTAAGGGCTTTGGGATATCCTTTTCCTGATGAAGGTACTTTAAACAAGTATCATAAACAGGAGTTTCCCCCAGCCTGGAAGTACCTCATACATGTCCTCCTTCAATGTTTGAGTCCCAAATGCACTGCACACAATGAGATCAATAGATCTATTGCAAGTGCTATTGTGTGTATTGCAACTGGGCAAAAATTTAATTATTCTAAAATGATTTTTGAGGGCATGTGTAAAAATAAGGGGAACAAAATGACTTTAGCTTATCCCCGATTTTTGCAAATGGTTTTTGATGTTCAAGGATACTGCACAAGGGATCATAATGATTTTTATGAGATCCCTGTGCAAAAGAAAGCTATTTTTATGAAGATGAACTCACCCCCCCCCCCCCCCATCGTGACCTACCCTTAACCCAAGCTATGCTTGCTGTCTTTGCAGCAGCTCAACCCCAACCAGACCCCCAACCACAAATTGACCCAATACCTGAACCATTACCTTCCCCTGAACATATGCAACTTAACCAAGAACCCTTCAACGCTGACACATTAAATGTTGGCGTTGATGTGCCTATTTCTAACGTTGACACACAACCTTCACAAACCCAAACACCCCTTAACCAACCCACATCCACCCAATCTTTCACACCATCTTCCACACCCCCTGAATATAGGTTGATGAAACGCCAAATGACTACTGGTGTGTTCTCCTCTGGTGGTCCTAGCCATGTAGCAGAGAGAAACACCACCACAAGTGTGGTTCGTGACATGGATGAGGCTGGGACTATTGGTTCTGGCTTAGAAGCTGGCCAAGGCAGTCCCACCATCATTAAGTCCTCATCCATGCCCAATGAATCTGACTTGGGAGGTCAAATCCCTATTTTAGAAGAGGGCAGATTGGAACCAATGACCCTAATTGAATTGACGGTAGTCTGCATAAGCTTGCAAAAGCAAAATGCAGACTTCGTACAAGTTGTCAGCTCACAAGGCCTTGAACTCAAGCAATTGAGGGATAGGATTGTTGTTTTGGAGACTGCAAGTGCAAGGAGAGGTATGGAGGAATATTCCAAAGGGGAGGAAGATCCTATAAATCTGAGTGATAAGGGCAGCCATGATGGTCAATCTTTGGATGTTGCTGAGGCCCTTACAAGTTTGAAGAAACAGACAGGTTTTGATACGTCCTTAGTCTCTCCTACCAACTTGAATTTATCATTTACAGCCATGTTGGAAGAGATTGCAAAAGGCGCTGAGGCAGGGAATTTGGGCGTTGACAAGGAGAATTTGGACGCTGATAGAAATATTTTGGGCGCTGATAGAACAAAATTGGGCGTTGACAGACCTACACATGAGGGTGATGTATCCCAGTCATCATCCATCATCAAGGAGGTTTCTTCACAGGTATCACCATCTACCTTACCAACAATTGCTCCATTAGATAAGGGTAAGGGGATTATGGTAGAAGAGGTTGTTCCAAAGGATGCAGCTCAAGTTGAGTTTGATAGAAGATTGGCTGCACAAATCATGCAACAAGATAGAAAGGAGGTGAAAGAGTCACCATTTGTTGTTACTTCAGAAGAAGGAAGTGATAGAGCTAGCTCAGACTCAAGTGTTATGATTATAGAACCAGAAAGACTTGAGTATGGAGAAGAGTTGGCCAAGGAGAAATTGAGAGAGTTGAAATTGCAGGTTGACTTTGATATGCAAGAGGTGGTTCAAATGTATAATGCTTGGGAAGAAATATGTATGGAGAATCCACACTTGACCACTTCAGATCAAATATGGGGTTTGGAGATTCTCCTCAGAGTTCAGAAGGATTGCCAGGTAATTTTGAAACACAAGGCAAGCAATATTCTCTCAGAGTTGAAAAGGGATAGAAGGGAGCTATACTGCATGTTGCTCAGATGTCATGGAGTAGGATGGACTTATCAGAAATTGAGGGCATTGACATTTGATGAGTTGGAATGCAAGGCTTATCCCATTTGGGTGAGAGTGCAGGAAGCAAACACTCTCAGACTTCTTTCTGATGAAAGAAAGGAAGAACTTGTAGAAGAAATGGAGCTCAAGAAAGCAATGTTTGTTCCCAGACCAGTGAAAAAGGGAATTTCTCTTGAGTTTCCCAAAGATATGGATCCACTATATCCAAGTGAAGCTATCATAAGAAAGAGCCTCAAGCTCTCACCATTAGAAGCTTCAGATATGGTGCAAGTGTTACCATTAGATTCCAGAAACCCAATTGTGAGCTATGAAGAAGATGAATGTGGGTTTTGGAAAATTGGCAGGTATGGCAAAGAGGTACACACTTTTACCACTCTCATATCTTTGTTTGCAAGTTGTGATAGAGAAGACTTGGTAGACCTATGGAGGTTGCTGGAGACCAAGTATGAGGCTGAAGCACCAACTTCAGCTAATGGAATAAAACCGTGGTCCACATTCAAAAGAATGTGTGTACCAAAAGATGAGGATCCTGCTATTTGGAAGGATCTTGAAGATGACCTCAGTGGTCTTCAATGGAGATTATATTCAGCTGCTGGTGTTTACCATTTGAGCTCTACAAAGTTTGCTGAGTATCTACTTGTGGATGGTCAGTATTTCATATCCAAGGCTATTTTGGAGAAGATGAAAGACACTCAGCTGGAAATTGATTATTCAAGTGACGTGGCAAAAGACTTGATCAGATTTATTCACTACCAATATGAGAAGGTTTGTAAGATTCCTCCTAGTCCTTAATGCTTATTCAGAAACTTGATCATAAGAGTGGATATCAAGTTTAGGGGAGGATTGTTGGGAATAAATTAAGGCCAGATCACTTGAGCGTTGACAAGAGTAAAACAAGCGTTGACAAGAGCAAAACAAGCGCTGACAGCTCAAGCGTTGACAAGACAAAGTCAAGCGTTGATACATTGAAGACAAGCACTGATGGGAAGATATACTCTACGCGTTTATTGTATTCTAGATTACTTCTAGTAAAGATAGGAACAACAATGTATTGTCTATATTTATCTTTACCTAGAATAGCTGATACGTAGATTATTGTACAAGGCTTCTTATGTCTATAAAAGAAGACCTTTAGGTTAATGTTTCATATAAGTTTTCATTCGTAAACTACTTTCATTGTAAGCAAGTTTGATATCATTAATCAAAGTGAAAGTTTGTTTATATCATTGTGTGTTCTTGTTTAAGTGTTAATTCCGCATAACACTTAGATTATCATAAGCATATACAAAGGTTTCTCTAAGTGTATTACTTGATCTAATCTCGTATACATAAAGCTAAATCGATCTAAGTTTGGGATCAACATCTTTGAATAGAGTTTAAGGCATGCTCAAGAAATTGATCATGATTTAAGGATTTATTTTATTTACGAGTGTTAAATTAATAAAGATATTAATTACCATACTTTATTTCATGAATATGAAATATGGCAATTGGTGTACAAACTCTATAAATCCAAGTGTGGATTAGAGTATGCATCTAGGAGCTGGAATCTTAAGTTTGAATCAAGGATATGATCATGATTAAAACAAAGATAACTCTTTAAGCTAGTATGAGCATATTGTTTTGTTTTTTCTTAAATCTCATATGTTGTTAACATATTGGAAATAACATTCCATCAAAGCTAGGTTTTAATGTTTAGTTTGGAATATATTTCTATTGAGAGATATAAGAAATAACACATATAACCTTGGAACATATGCTTATTAGGAAAAGGCATACACGGTTAATAAGTCTAAATATGACACATCATTGAGAAAGTCTCAATGTTTAATCTGACGTGATAAGATTGATTATGTACATAGAAACCTTTAGTGTAGCTAGTGGATTCATTACATATAATATGTGATGTATTAGACGAATGTTAATACTTGCATGAATGCAAGATGAACTGATCACAAAGTATCTAAGTGAAAGTCATTAGACTACTATATACTTGATCATCATTTACGGATTTTAGCTAAGAAGATTAGTGTTGAGTTTATACACTAATGCTTACTTTGATTGAGATGGTACTCAATACTAGTGATAGTAGGATCTCATCTTCAATGATAATACTACTACCTAGACGTGCTTGTTGAAAAGCATTGTTGCACTACTCATTTGTAAAATAAGAATACTTTACAGTTTGGGAAGCTGTTAAGAAGATTGTCTTAAATAGGTGTTCTACTTGCTTCAAACAACCTATGTAATGTACTTTGGTGATGCTAGTATTACTGTATTAGCATTTGAGCGCACATATACAAAATGACAATCATCGTATTATTCAAAATCTTCACTATTTGTGAGTTTCTGAAATAAGTATTCTCAAAGTTCACTCAGATGACAACTCAACAGGTCCTTGTGTAAAGTCAATTTCTTGTAACCAAACATGTTAATCATGTTAGGAACATTGGACTTTGACCTTCTAGTAGTCTCATGTATATCTGTTTTTTAAGTATTTGGATAATGGAACGTTAAGCAGTTTTACTAAATAATGAATTAATTTACTTGGTATGATCGTCTTCGTTTGTACTACTGTGTTCTATATTAGCATGTTTAATCCATGAATAATTTATTTATTCTAAATCTTCCATTGTCGGTTGTTGATACGGGAGTATCGATGAATTAAGACAAATATGACTGTTTTGGTCATATTCATTTGGAATGAATATTAATTGATGATGCCGAAAAACTCATATGTGTTCATTGGATGAACATTGGATTGACCCAACCTACGAGAATTCACTACATGGATCGTCGTCAATAGTGAATCTCGCAAGTGGTTGAATCTCTCATCCTTAGACTTGAGATGCAAGTAGGTTTTGTATGTGTGGAATGTCAATCTTTGATATGGTTAAACGCTGTCCTGAACAAGGCTCCTATAAAGACAATTTTCAGGTGCGATGTGAAACACATGAACGACACATGCAGTCAAAATAGGATTTGTTCCTCCACTTTTATTGGAGTTAGATACTACTGGGCCCCTCGATGAATTGTACAGATGTATGTGTGGCCACACCCAAATGTAATTAAGATGATTCTTGATTAATTTGGTAATCTAGTTCAATTTCTATATCGAGAAACAGAATAGTTAAACTTAAGAATGACTGTTGATCCATGTCTAAATTTTAACAGAGTATCTGAAACAAAAGGATGACTGATATCTAAACCATTTAAATAAGATGTTTGAGAAACTACCTCCATACGTTTCTAGGGGCATTGGCGTGTTGCTAGACGCTAACCATTGCTTGTATAATTACATAATTATTATGACGTGCGCAAGTGGGAGCTGTTGGAGTATGCCCGTGTCATAACAACTAATTATACGGCTAGACACATATGGGCCTATGGGGTCACACACATATACACTAAGGTACCATTTCAATATATCGTGTTTATCGTATTTACGGTATATAAACAACCTTCATAACTCGAGATCATTATTGGGCTTCTGACGACTAGTAGAGTACTTAGTTATTAGACTTGTAAAAGTGAATGGCAAGGTCCATACAAAGCCCATTGAGTCCGGCCCATTAAGATGAAAAAAGGAAGGAGTTACATTTGTGATAAATATTAGTTATTAGGGAATAACTCAAATTTATTACATTAAACACATTACCAAAAATCCTCCCTCTTTCCTCTAATTTGGTTTTGCACGGTTTTGAGATAAAGAAAACGAGGGTTTATGCTTTTTAATGATCTCTTTCTTTGAATCTTGTTTATTCAAAGGGTGTTACTAGGTTACGGGGTTTAAGACTAGCATCTATTGGTATACAAGGATGTGTGGTGTGGATACATCATAGAGGTGATCTCCTTTGATCACTTGGTTTCATTTAGTTTCTTGGTTAGATCATGTGGTGATTGTCTCTAATCATTTGTTGCGGTTCGATCCTACCGAATCACGTTACAAATGTATACTTTTATTGTTTATTCTTTAGATTAATCATATGACTATATGGATCCGTTGATAGGTGATCTTTCCGCTGCGTTTATTACTTATTCATATCATATTTATATGGATAATCACCTATAATTATTACTAAACCTGTAAATTCACCAACTTTATGTTGACCCTCTATGCATGTTTTTCTCAGGAAAATGAAGTTAGTAAGGTGTGTGTGCATGGACTCAAGCATCATTGTAATCTGCATTGTAGGACTCGTCAAGGGTTCTATTTGGGGAAAATAAACAATCTACTTATGTCATGTTGAAGACACTTTTTATAAATTTGTACAATGATCATGTAATATGTTTTGAATAATCTCTTAACTTATGCTCTATGAACTATGTGCTATCGATCCACCCTTGTGACATCTCCGTTGATAATTCCACATATTTTGACCCGACCCGGGGTGCACAGAGAATGGTATCAGAGCATTAGTTATAGAGAACCAGATAAATTTTTAAATAAAATAAAAATAAAGTGATTTTTCTTTTATTTAAAACTGGACTATAACTTTATAAAAATCTTTTGGGATTTTTTTTGGGACCGTATTAGTTAAGCATGTAGATCGTAGGGCATTTTGTGCTACGTGAATTAAGTTTTGATTGTTAAATAAACTGGTTAAATGAATATATATATATATATAAGTATTAATATATATAACCTTAAAACATTGTGTTATTGTTTAAAAGGGTATACTTCATAAAACTTGTAACCAAAAATAATATTTTTCCTTTGTTTGTAAGCTTATACTTACTTTAAATTTAAAATAATATTATTTTCAAAGCATCATGACTCCGCATACTGCACCTCCGACTCTCCTACCAGTGGTAGCCCCTGTTCCTGCTATCCCTTCATCTCCACAATCAGTACAGTGTGGATGGTTATCATCCTCGGAATCAGAGGATGACCAGACTATCGAAGCTGTACTTCCCGAGGACCCTTTTTCTGCTCCAGCATCAGCTATACTGGTCCCCACCTCTATGGAGGAGGACCGGGTATCTCCTGACCTACCATCTTCTATACCTTCATCATTACCACCGTGCTATTTTCCCGAGTCTATACCCGACTCCACTTTCGAGATCGGGGAGGGCTACGAGGCGGGACATGTCGATCCTGTCCAGGCCCAGATCGCCGCACTGGCCGCACGCCATGAGCGGGAGATATCATACCTTCGCAACCTATTGACAACAGGTCAATTAGGCTACACTGCCATCCAAGAGCGTATCGACTCTCTCACTCACACTATGAGGGGAGAAGCCCAGGCAGCCAGAGGTGTTCAGGCTAGGACTGACGAGGCATTACATTGGCTATTGGAGGATAACTATCGTCTCCAGCAGCGTATTCAGGTCACGGAGAGTCTTCAGCATCAGACCCATGCTGCTTTATCTGCTCAGGAGTAGTCCCTATCTATTTTATTTGACCTTGCCACCGTCCGACAAGATGAGGTTACTGCATAGATGGCTTATCTTCGAGGGGTTGTCGACAGACTTAGGACCCAGCTGCTGACAGCATTTGGTATGCTTAAGGAGGCCCGAGTGACAGTTCAGACATTATGGAGTACTAGGAGAGCATCTGCAGCTTCACCAGCCCTACCAGCACCAGCCTCATCCAGCAGACCATCTAGGCAGGAGTAGAGTAGATGTACTAGATTTCTTGTACATCATGATCAGCTTATGGTTTGTACCCTAGCTATCATGGTATATGACTTTTGTACTTTTATTTCTTTTCAACTTTTGTGATGTATCCCTGTAATGTACCTTTTTCTTTTCGGACATGTGTTTTTGGGTATGATGTACTTAAGACAATGTGTACCACTACCCAGGACAAGGCCAGCTAAGCCTTTGTCTCGGATTTGCTATGCTCGATGAATGTTTAATTCCTTATAGAAATTTGCATGTAATCATTTTCTTATGTTATATTTGTTATGCAATGTATTTTATTATAAAATCTTAACAGGTTATCAAATTTGTTATGAAATCAATGGATGAATTTTTCCCCGTGTAAATAATATAAAAATTGTACTAACACTTGAACTAATAATCTCATTTTGTGTATGATTATAGACAAATGGTGATTACTCGATCAAATCCCAATAATTCAACCACTTCAAACGCCGCTAATACCAAACTTCCTGAAACTACTCAAAATGTCACCGCTGCTCAACTCATGGAAATGATAAATGAGGGTATTACAGTAGCTATGGCAGCCAGAGAAGCTGATCCAAATGTGAACAATGATCCAAACCTCAATCTGCGCAGAAACAACGCTAATAGGGGTTGTTCTTACCCCGACTTCTTGAAGTGAAAACCCTCATACTACCGAGGAAATGAAGGAGTTGTTGAATTGATGCAGTGGTTTGAAAGACTAGAGACAGTTTTCCGCATCAGTGGTTGTGCTGACGAGAACAGAGTCAAGTTCGCCACCTACACACTACTCGAGAGTGCCCTTACCTGGTGGAACTCTGATGTCTCTATCCTTGGATATGACACTGCTTATACTCTCACATGGGCCAACCTTAAGGAGAGGATGACTGAGAAGTACTGTCCTAGAGGAGAAATGAAGAAGTTGGAAATCGAACTATGGGATCTAAAATGCAAAAACAATGACATCCTTTGGTACAACCAAAGATTTCAAGAGTTAAGCTTGATGTGTACAAGAATGTTCCCTCAAAGAAGCGACAAGATTGAGAAGTATGTCAGCGGACTCCCTGACAACATTCATGACAGTGTGCTAGCATCATGACCTACTACCGTTGAAAGTGCTATGGAATTCGCGACTGAGCTGATCAACAAGCGAGCCCGCAATTTGTCTGAAAAGCAAACGGATAACAAGAGAAAGTCGGATGAAAGCTCCCATAAGCAACACCAGCAGCCTTTCAAAAGGCAAGACGTTGGGCAAACCTATGATACTACTCCCATAACCCGCAGCAAGAATTACTCAGGATCCAAGCCTAAGTGTCCAAAGTGCAACTATCACTATGTTGTTGGAGGTCAAGTCCAGGGATGCTACAAGTGCGGCCAACAAGGCCATTTTGCTCGTAAATGTCAAGCAAATTTTGTTACCTCGGTTCGACCCAATAACAACCCCGAAAACAGCAACAAGGGCAAGTCCAATGCTCGTGGGAGCGGAAGTGGGCAACAGGGAAAACGAAACCCCACAGGTGGAAGCAACAGTGGACCAAAGAGAACCGTAATGTGTTACGAATGTGGAACCCCTGGACACGTGAGACCCGACTGTCCCAAGTTGGCCAACTAGAAGAAGGACAGCAAGGGAACTTCATCACAAGTGTATCTGGTTGGCAATGCCCAATACAATCCAGATTCCAACATCGTCACCGGTACGTTTTTACTAAACCAACGATATGCATCTGTCTTGTTTGACACGGGGGCAGACCGAAACTTTATATCTACTGAATTTAGTAAAATAATTGAAGACACTCCATCAGTTTTAGACCCCTACTATACTGTAGAACTAGCCGATGGAAAAGTTGTGAGAGTTGACACCATCATTCGAGGTTGTACCTTAAACCTTTCTAATCACCCGTTTAATATCGATCTGATTCCGGTAAGTCTTGGTAGCTTTGATGTCATTATTGGCATGGATTGGCTAGCAAAGCATCATGCAGTTATCATATGCGATCAAAAACTGGTTCGTATACCTTGGGGAGATGGAATCTTGATTATACGAGGGGATGGTAACCCCGATATAATCAACACTAGACTTAGTGTCATTCCTTGCACCAAAGTCCAGAAATACTTGGTCAAAGGATGCCCCATTTTTCTAACTCGTTCCTCCCTAAGTGACGAGGTAGGCAACCCTAAACCTAGAAGACACGTCCAACTCACAATGGGTGTATTTTGTAGGGATGTGTTTGACATCCCTCGTAAAGAGATGTTGAATGCCCCATGCTTCTGGACAAACTTTTTTTCCTATTCGGGTCCAATTAGTTCGACAATACCATCATCCACCAAACCTTGGAAGGAATGACTTCTTTTCCTTAGAAATCAAAATTTGTGCAAATTTTGACCCATTAATAATGGATGCATGACCCTTTTTGCGGCAACCCGCAAGATACGCACTTCTTTATTCTTGGTATCTTCTTTTATTTCCACCATCTGAGGTACTTCTTTTCTGTGCCTCTTTCGCCCAGACCCGCTGCGAATGAAGCAGATTCTTTAAAACTTCATACCCAATCACCATCAACAATAATCTTAACCTCCCTACTGGGTAGAAGTTTTGGTGCTATCAACTAATGTTTGTACTCCACAGGCTTGAGGTGTATCAGCAAGAATTTCGCGTATAGTTGTTGACACAAGAGGGGTTCTAGTTAAAAAAAATTATTTTTATTTATTTTGCCTTCAAACCCTAATTTTCACCATCGGGTGTGGAGATATAACGTATCTTTCACCAGTGAAAAGGATGCAGGAGTAGTGCATCCCCAGCTTTCCCAGCATATAAAGCATGCTGGCATGTCCTCCTCATACCAGAAACCAATTGCAGTGGATTTGCCCACCTAACCAAATCCACAACATCATTGGTCCTCTCCCGGCTCTTGGAAGGATGTAACCGCGACCCCCGTTGAAAAAGCCCTCATATGTCCATCAGTAGTAGCAACAGCATCCATTACTGCTCAATCTGATGTATACTTCGATCCTGATAAAGATCTCTCTACATCGTCATCTGTCCATCAGTAGTAGCAGCAACATCCATTACTGCTCAATCTGATGTATAGTGCGATCCTGATAAAGATCTCTCTACATCGTCATTTGTCTATCAGTAGTAGCAGCAGCATCCATTACTGCTCGACCTGATGTATAGTGCAATCCTGATAAAGATCTCTCTGCATCGTCATCTGTCCATCAGTAGTAGCAGCAGCATCCATAACTGCTCAATCTGATGTATAGTTCGATCCTGATAAAGATCTCTCTACATCATCATCTGTCCATCAGTAGTAACAACAACATCCATTACTGCTCAATCGGATGTATAGTGCGATCCTGATAAAGATCTTTCTGCATCGTCATCTATCCATCAGTAGTAGCAGCATCATCCATTACTGCTCAATCTGATGTATAGTGCGATCCTGATAAAGATCTCTATGCATCATCATCGGTCCATCAGTAGTAGCAACAGCATCCATTACTGCTCGGTCTGATGTATAGTGCAATCCTGATAAAGATCTCTTTGCATCGTCATCTGCCCATCAGTAGTAGTAGCAGCATCCATAACTGCTCAATCTGATGTATAGTGCGATCCTGATAAAGATCTCTCTACTTCGGCATCTGTCCATCAGTAGTAACAGCAGCATCCATTACTTCTCAATCTAATGTATAGTGCGATCCTGATAAAGATCTCTCTGTATCGTCATCTGTCCATTAGTAGTAGCAGCAGCATCTATTACTGCTCGATCTGATGTATAGTGTGATCCTGATAAAGATCTCTCTGCATCGTCATCCGTCCATCAGTAGTAGCAGCAGCATCCATTTCTGCTCAATCTAATGTATAGTGCGACCCGGATAAAGATATCTTTGCATTGCTTTCTATCCATCCATTTTAGTAGCAGCATTCATTACTGCTCAATCGAATGTATAGTGCGACCCGGATAAAGATCTCTTTGCATTTCCTTCTATCCATCCATATTAGTAGCAACATTCATTACTGCTCAATCGGATGTATAGTGCGACACGGATAAAGATCTCTTTGCATTGTTTTCTATCCATCCATATTAGTAGCATCATTCATTACTGCTCAATCGGATGTATAGTGCAACCCGGATAAAGATCTCTTTGCATTGCTTTATATCCATCCATAGTAGTAGCAGAATCCATTACTGCTCAATCGGATGTATAGTGCGACCCGGATAAAGATCTCTTTGCATTGCTTCCTATCCATCCATATTAGTAGCAGCATTCATTACTGTTGAATCGGATGTATAGTGCGACCTAGATAAAGATCTCTTTGCATTGCTTTCTATCCATCCATAGTAGCAGCAGCATCCATTACTGCTCAATCGGATGTATAGTGCGACCCGGATAAAGATCTCTTTGCATTACTTTTGATCCATCCATATTAGTAGCAACATTCATTACTGCTAAATCGGATGTATAGTGTGACCCGGATAAAGATCTCTTTGCATTATTTTCTATCCATCCATAGTAGTAGCAGCATCCATTACTACTCAATCGGATGTATAGTGCGATCCGGATAAAGATCTCTTTGCATCGCTTTCTGTCCACCCATAGTAGCAGCAGCCTCCATTACTGCTCCATCGGACATATGGTACGACCCGAATGTAGATCACTTCGCATTGATGTCACCATTCGTTTCTGAGCATGTCCAAAACGAACCTGTATTCCTAGAACATCTTTTCACTTAAAAGATAACTACGTTTTAAGTAGCTTTGAGGACAAAGCTAAAATAACGGGGTGGTGTTGTAAAATCCATGATTTTACCATGATTTAATGTAATAAAGTTCACTCAATAATCCTAGAACACTCTCTCATGTGTTATATTTCTATAAGATGTGTGTGAATTTGTCCATTATGTACTTATACTTTTACATTACATGCTTGTTGTAAATAACTTCATAACTTAAACCATGTACATAAAAACTAGGAGAACAAGTAATAATATGTATAACCAACATTTGAATATACAACATTTAACAAATTTGGAAAACATGCTACACAATGTATATGTAGCCGTGTATGTATGTATGCATACTATATGCATACTTACACTTTCTGGACTAGCCCAAGATCATTATTATCTTTTGTGTCAAGCCCACAACAAGCCTAAGTCCAAGCCCACTCCCCTTTTGGTTAGCCTTACACGGCACACACTAGGTGGAAGGAGAAGAGTTTTCTTGGTATTGGGAAAGCCAACACTTGGCATGTTATCTCTTACCAAGGCAATCATGCCTTTTTGCCTTGCCCTTCTCTATCTCCTTTAAGCCGAAAACACACACACTCTTCATTCTTTCACATGCAAATCTAATCTCATTCTCTCATCTCTTTTCTCTCTCAAATCATACGGCTTTAAGCCATATACATCCAAGAACATACATTAACTTCACTAGATCCTTGTCTCATCTTAACTACTAATCATTTAGTAGTATCTCCAGCTTTGGAATCATTATAGCAAGCCCTAGCCGAATCCTTAAGGGTCACGACTTGGTTTATAGTTAGGGTTTTCATCTTCATCAAGATTAGATCCCTAATCTCCTTTGTTCTCTAGATCTTCCTTGGTAACTTTAGCAAGAAAGGTATTACTCATTATGCTTTCTTCATTTTTACTTACATGCATCAACATCCACCTATAAACACATGTAACAAACTTGTTAAAAATCAAGATTTGATAAAACCATGACCATCTAGGTCACGGCATATTTTAGAATACCATTAGTCATGGTTAAAAACTTTTAATAAAGAAACCTATGACTAGTATTATATGTTTAAACTTGATTAAAAATAATATGAATCATTTTATGAATTTAAATGTAGCCGTGAGTTACAAATCTCACTTTTTGGGATTTTGGTTAACTAATTATCATAAATCTCATAAGTAAACTTGTGTAACTCAAAACCATGAAAAACAATGACCTTAAAGGTCACGGCATAATTAAATGGACATCTTTGATTTATGTACTAAGTTTTAAACAATGGAATATGTATTTATACATGTATGATGAACTACTAAAAATCACTAAAACACTTTATGTGTACAAATATAGCCGTGGGCTATATATATCCTTGGATGGATTTTAAATGTACATGCATGTCTATGTAAAACCTAGATCTAGTGTTAAGAACTTAACTTAACCTAATAAACATAAAACAAGCATAAAGATCTTATGGGAACATTTGGGGAAAAACAATATAGCTGTGGGCTATATGTTGTTTTTCTTGGATTCATGGTAACCTTGGAAACATGTAATAACCCTAGATAATTATGTTGGACTTTATAAATAATTATTAAACACAAAACTAGCTAAAAACCTCATCTTAGAAACACCAAGAATAAATTATAGCCGTAGGCTATATATGTATATACATGGACTTATGATTTGGTTTCTTGGTTTGTACATAGCTAGATCTTATTTTGTGACACTTATAATTACATGCAACCTTAAACAAGTCTTGACTTATCTTAATAAGATAAAACATAAAATAGCTGTGCATCAGAAGCT
The DNA here is from genome assembly GCA_025667525.1 of Glebionis coronaria. Classification (NCBI taxonomy): domain Eukaryota; kingdom Viridiplantae; phylum Streptophyta; class Magnoliopsida; order Asterales; family Asteraceae; genus Glebionis; species Glebionis coronaria. Next base: position 317,604,726 of record CM046876.1, on the reverse strand, counting down.
CACATTAGGGTTTATAACCTACATGAAACACATCTAGATCTCAATTGGTACATCAAATAAAACAAACCATGGGTTTATTATTTTATTAAGACTTATAACTTAAATTTGATAAGCTAATGATAAACTTATAAGAAAATCTTAGATTATTACTTACATAAAATGAAAAAGTAATATTGATGGACTAATCAAGCCCATGCAACATTAGTCCAAGACTTAATGGACCCAATAAGCCCATTTAACAAATCTTAGTATCTTAATGGACTTAAGAATGTGGTTAGGCCCATTTAATTAATTAATGGACTTAAAAATGTATTTAAGCCTAATAAATGTTTTAAAGGCCCATTTAACAAATTAGTGGACTTAAAATGTATTTAGGCCCACTAGATTGCCTATTAGATCTTTTAGCCCATTTAATGAGCCCATTTAATGTTTTGGATTAATTAAATAAAAGTTTTTATAATAAAATATAACTTATAAAAGCTTTTGGACTAAAATGACAATTTATGAAACTTAAGGACTAAAACCATGACATTTGAAACTTGTTTTGATAAACTATTAAACACAAGGACTAAAATGTAATTATCCGAAAGTCTAGGGTTTAATAAATATCATCTGTGGCATATTAAACCCTAGGGACTATTTTGGAAAGTTTATAAAAGTTGTTTTGTCATTTCATAACCCTCAGGACCACTTTTGTAATAATCTGAAACCTAAAGAAGCCCTTGGGACTGTTTTTGCCATTTTATGAAAGTTATAAAACCCAGTTATAACTAGGAGGACTAAATCTGCCATAACCCGAAAGTATAATAAACCCTAGGTACTAAATGTATAAAATCCGAAAGTTTTACTTTATTTCAAATATGGAGGGCTAGTTTTGCCATATTCCGAAACTTTAACAAATCCTAACCCTAATTCTATTTTAAATTTAGTAAAACTTAAATAAACCCTAAACCATAAGAATATAAAGTATAAATTCTTAAACTGGTAATTTATAAATTATTTTATAAAGGTTAAATAATTTATGGGAACTTTAAAGTTAAATTAAATATTTATATTTTTACTTTACAAAATAAAATATTTATATTTTGCTTTATGAAATAAATTGTATAAACAATATGGATACGTATTATTAATACATGTACACATATACTTTTAGGAAATAAAATTATATGAACGTATGATAAATTGAATGCAAGTATGTATACTAATATTATAAGTAAAACATTTTATGTTTACTTAAATATGAAACTTAATTGTAAGTTTAAATGGTTATTATTAATACATGTACTACGGATGCAAACTAATATTATAAGTAAGACATTTTATGTCTTCTTAAATATGAAACTTAAATACAAGTTTAAATGGATATTGTTAATACTTGTACTACAGTCATTCAGATAAATACTGTAGCATTAATAAACTGATTAAAAATCTGTATAAGCATACACATACGTTCCTTGTATTATCTATTAAGAATGTACTATTTGATTATGCGTAGCTTGTGGCGTGAGCATTATTTAGATATTAATATTATACAGCTAATACCAACTCCCAGGTGAGTTTAAAGCCCCATATAAACTATTGATAAACTTTTCCTCTACGGGGGAGAAAACATGCAACTATTTTATTGGACATAACAGAACTGTATAAACTTGACTACGATTGACTATTATAGAAACGGTTAAATTGTTGTAAATTGCCCGAATGTTATAAATAGATCTATTTGGGATTGACCATCCCCATCTGGGTGAGTCATGCTCACTGTGCCTTGGCCGGGACAACAGATGTATACCATGTTGGAACTAGGTTTGGGTGTCTTTTTGTAGGACACTACGTTCTCATCTGTTGAGGACTATAGAAGGTTAAACTTCAGTTTCGAGTAATAGAAAATGTAATCTACCTTTTAGTAAAAATGCTTTGTGCGTTGTTACTTCCATGATTGATGTATGTCCAAACTAATTATTACTAAACCTGTAAATTCAACAACTTTATGTTGACCCTCTAAGCATGTTTTTCTCAGGAAAATGAAGTTAGTACTGTGTGAGTGCATGGACTCAAGCATCATTATAATCTGCATTGTAGGACTCGTCAAGGGTTCTATTTGGGGAAAATAAACAATCTACTTATGTCATGTTGAAGACACTTTTTATAAATTTGTACAATGATCATGTAATATGTTTTGAATAATCTCTTATCTTATCCTCTATGAACTATATGCTATCGATCCACCCTTGTGACATCTACGTTAATAATTTCGCATATTTTGACCAGACCCGGGGTGTCACAAAGAATCACTCGAAAGAGTATCTACATCATCAAAGTCATCATAAGTTGGCATGTCTTTATACTCTGAAGCAAAATCGTCATAATCATCCACATCGGAAGTAGAATCATCATCATAATCATCATAGATCGGTGGAGAATCATAAATTGGTTGGGGATCCAAATTGGAGAGAGAATCATCAGAATCATACATATGGTCTTGAAAAATTGGATTATTATAGCAAGTCTCGAAAAGAGGATTGTCATATACAATAAAATCATCAAGCTTTATACTTTCCAAAGTAGCAGTAAGCTCTTCTTGAAGCATATTAATCATTTTCGTTGATTCTTTTCCATTTGATTTACTTGTAATCCTCCCCATCTTAAAAACTTGTTGATCATTCCCGACCCTTAGAATGAGTTCACCTTCGGCAACATCGACTAAACTATTTCCGGTTCGTACGAATGGTCGTCCAAGTATTAACAGAATACGAGGGTCCATTTCATAATCAACAACATCAAAATCGACCGGAAAAGTGAAGGTACCAACTTTAACAAAAACATCTTCGGCAATACCAACGGGGTAAGCGAGATTTCGATTTGTTAGTTCAAGAGTCATCTTTGTTGGTGTAAGGTCGGGTAATGATAACTTTTTCCAAACACTTAAAGGCATCAAATTTATACTTGCCCCGAGATCGGCTAAGGCAGTAAATTCTTCAACTTTGTTACAAATGCAAGGTAGCATAAAACGACCGGGATCTCCAAGTTTTTTCGGAAGTTCTTTAAGAAGGACAGCAGAACAATTTTCATTTAAGTGTGTGTTGACAAACTCAGCCATCTTCTCCTTCTTATTAAGCAATTCCTTGAATGCTTTGACAAATTTCGGCATTTGGACAAGTGCTTCAACTAGGCTAATGTTGAAATTCATTTGGGAGATCATCTACAAAAAAGAAGTAACTTGAGCATCCTCTTTAGTGAGCAATTTGCACTTGTCTAACCGAGAAGGGTAAGGGATGTTGGGTTTAGGTGGTGTAGGTGTAGAAGGTGAAGGTTGAGATGTTGAAGGTTGAGAAGTAAAAGGTTTAGAGGTGGAAGGTAGGGATGGTGAAGGGTTTTTCTTGGGTGATTCTTCATTAAGAGGTGGAGACAGTAATGGAGAACTAGTACTAGGCGTGGAAGTAGGAGGGATAAATGGAGGTGGAGGAGGTGTAGATGGAGTAACTTGGGTAGGGATAGATGGTCCTACTAGAGTTTCTCCACTGCGTGAAGTAATAGCACTCACATTAGCTCTAGGGTTTGTTTCGGTTGTAGAAGGAAGAGCACCTTGGGGACGAAGGGTTTGAAACATTTGAACGAATTTCCTATCCGTGGACTCTTGCATTTCCTTCATGGTTTTCTCATGATCGGTTAATTTTTGTAGAATCAAGTCCATGTGCGGATGAGGTAAATTGAACCCTTGTTGTTGAAAACCTTAGTTTGGGTATTGGTTATATGGTTGAAAACCTTCAGCATTGCAACCTTGGTTTTGAAAGCCTTAGTTTTGCATTGATAATTGCCTTGGTTTGCATAGTAGCCCCGCACATTTGCGTTTTGTTGAACATTTGCTCTTGGTGGCCCTTGGTTGTTATGGGTGGGTGGGTGAGGTCTTTGTTGAAAACCGGGTGGAGCCAAGTAATTCGTCGAGTTGTAAGACAAGTAATTAACATCGACATTAGGCTTGAAATGAACTCTCTTAGTGTTGTTGTAAGCATACACTTCCCCGTGAGATTGATCATAAGCTTTATCACAATTCGCATAAGAGTGTGGCCCACCACAAGTTTCACAAGATATATTAAGAGCATGGGCATGTTGATTAGGAGGGTGATCTCTTAAAACAAGTTGTTTTACAGCTGAAGTAAGTTCCTTAAGATGATTGGTCAACTCACTCTCACTGGCACAAGCCATATTATCCCTAACACACTTGGTTTGGACTTTGTCCTTGTTTTCAATGATATCCCAAGCCTCATTCATAGTCTTGACAAGAATATTACCCCCCGAGGCACTATTTAGTGAATCTTGGTCACTCAAAGTTAATCCAATATAAAAAGTATTAATTTGATGTACCTTTGTAAAATAGTGTTGTGGACTTCTTACAAGTTCCTTAAAACGATCCCAAGATTCACTAAACGTCTCACCGTACTTTTGTTCAAAGTTGATAATGTCATTCCGCAAAGCGGTAGTACGTGAGGGTGGGAAAAAGTAATTGATAAACTTGGTCTCAAGGTCCGTCCACGTGACAATACTCTGGGGTGGTTCCTTATCAAGCCAAGTCCGGGCTTGTCCCTCGAGGGAGAAAGGAAAGAGGAGCAAACGAATTGCCTCTTGTGAAACCCCATTGTATTTAACAGTATTGGATAAGTGTACGAACCTTTTAATGTAATCGTGTGGATCATCATGAGTGCGGCCTAAGAAAGGTGTTGCGGAAACCATTTGAATGAAACCGGACTTGAGATCGAAGTTGTTGGCGTCAATAGCTGGCACCACAATCGCATCATCGTAGGCTTTGACGTATGATTGCAAGAGCTCGATCTTTGGACGGTTCTCCATTGTGTTGACAATGGGAGGCTCTACAACAGGAGGATCACTAATAGCGGCTTGAATGGACTTCCTTTTGCGTGAACGAGTATGCATACACCTACAAAAGAAAAACAAAAGCAAAGAAATAGAAGAAATAAAGTTAACGTGAAAAGAAAATATTTTTGGTGCAAAACTTCGAAAAAGAAATGCTTTTTATGATTTTTAAAATGTTTTTGGATTTTTGAATTTTTTTAATTTTTATGGATTTTTGAAAATTTTTGAGCAAGAAAAATAACGTTCAAAAGTGAACGGATCCCAAAATCCAACGCGTCTCTCACAAAAAACCGTTAATCTTTAAGAATAGAGCCGGCAGCGGCGCCATTTTAATACTTGCTTTTACCAAGTATAAAAAGATTCGTTGAAATCGGTCTTATCGAATTGATTACTATTGAAAGTGTGACTCAGTCGTTTTTGGTGAAAATAAAGTAAAAGGATTATCTATTTTAAACTAAAAGTAAAATGTAAATGTCGTTGAGTAAAAATAAAAAATAAAAGCTTGAAAAGATATAGACTAAAAATAAAGATTTAAAGATAAATGACGAAATATTAAAACTTTAAAGTAAATTTGAAAAACTTAAAGCTTTATAAAAAGTAAACTTGAAATAAATCTAAAATAAAACAAGTTTAAAATTGACCTAAAGAAAATGGCGGGAAAAATAACATTAACAAAACAGGAAACTAAGTCGGAATCCAAAAGCTTAAGCTAATCCGGAATGTAAATCTCTTACACAATCCGGAATGCCCTTCCTACAATTAATCTGAAATACACCTTTCCTGCTCCTAATCCGGAATATATGTTCCAGATATAATCTGGAATCTATGCTATGGACCTAATCCGGAATCCACTCAATTACCTAATTCGGAATGCAACATTCCGAATAGTAATCCGGAATCTTCAATCAGCTAGTAATTCGGAATCTTGGCCTGCACTTAATTCGGAATCAATAGCCTTTGCACCTAATTCAGATAATGCAATCCTAATCTAATTCGGGATAATACTTCTACACTTAATCCGGATTGTCTAAATGTCTAACCTAAGTTGGAATAATCATAAACTACACTTAATCCGCAATATAGTTGGTTTGCATACAATTTCAGGAAAATCAATTAAACAGTAAGTCAGGAAAAGAGGGTTTTGAAAACCCGAGTAATATCAAAAATAAGCTAGATGAAAATAAGCTAAAAACAAATAAGCACTTACCTAAAACTTTAACCAAATCAAATTTAAGAAAAAGCAAATAAGCCACAATTTAAAAAACTTTAAAAACACTAAATAATCTAAAAATATAAAATCAACTTTTTATAAAATAAACTATAAAAGACACTTAATTAAAAATAAGAAAAATCACACAATAACCACTAAACACAATAAGCTATAAAAATCAAACACAGTAAAATCAATAAGGACAATCAAACAAACACATCAGTTAAGCAATAAGCATAAAGATTAAGCAAACTACATGATTAACCAAATCAAAACATAAGATAAAAATTAAGAAAGGTAGAATGAGAATGATTATCTAAAAAGCTTGAATTAAAGATTAAGATTAAGAGATTCAATACAAGATTAATGTAAAAGCTTAAAACATTAAGGAAAAGCTAGAGAGAGAAAGTAATATTAAGCTACTCCTAATTACCTTACAAAAATTAGACTAATAACTACTACCCTTAATGAAGTGTTTAAGGACTATATATAGGAGGAGGAAATGTGTTGATGCTTTCTTCTTTCTTCTCGTCTTTTCGTCTTTTAAGTTCTTCGTCTTTCTTGATGTTGTCTCGGAATTTGTCGATATGAAATGAACTCGTCTTCTAATTTTCTTCTTTTATTAGATTTGGTTCTTCGACTTCATTAAACTTCCGTCTTTAGACTTTTTCTTCGATTAATCTTCAAAATAGGTCTTGTACTTCCTTCTTTTTGCACTCTTGATCTTTTGACTTCGTCTTTTTTCTATTTCTTTGATAAAAGCCCGTGAAAACCCGTGTTTTCTTCCCTTTTCACATTTTGGTCCTAAATCATAACAAAAACACAAACCACGCATAATTCCGACTTTTACAACATTAAATATACGTTTTGGCCTGGTTGTTATAATAGTTAAGTAGTAAAAGGATGGGTGTTTTCACACCTATCATCCTTAAAGAACTAGGTGATGATTCCATGTAGATTTCTTAATATAAGGGTTTCTATATCATTAAGCCTAATGACTTTCTATTTTGGGTAGTTAGGGTTTATATCTTAATGTACACTTATTCTAAGTCTTATATAGTATGTTTATGACTTCTATAGGTTCTACATTCTTAGTTTAAGGGTTTATATGGGTTGATCATATTCTAGGGTTATTTAAGTAAGCTTAAGGTTCTATGCTTTGAAACTTGTACTTTATGCTTTAAAAATTTTTAACTTAGTCCAAGATAAATGTATGATTATATTATGATACTTAGTTTAGTTTTATAATTTGTTGCAAAATATTATAGTCTAACTCATTATAGGTTGGATTTTATATGCTAATCTTGGTTTTAGGTCATTTTCTTGTAATTAGCTAGTGATTAGTGAATATTAGTGTTTTATGATTATTTACCTTTTCTTTATATGGTGGATTAGAATTAGTGTAAAGTGTTTAATAATAGTACATAGTCATTTTGTGGTTATATTGCTTGAAGTATTAGTTTATAAGGGATTTCTATGGTTTCTATGGGAATTTAGGGTATCTTTGTCATAATTGAGTTGTTCTTATTCATTTTTTATACATATGATTACTTTTAGAACTCAGACTTGATATATACATAGTGTTTACAACATATAGGCATATGTTGATGTGGCAATTCTGATGCGAGATCCATAAGTCAGTCATATACTGTAGTGAAAATGCAAACATTTCTAAGTAAAATCACCTCTTTATTTATGAACATGGATATTACATTAGCCAAAAATTCTGGATGTTATCATCTCTCCCCCTTATTTAAAATCTCGTCCTGAGATTTAACTAGAACTAGGATTAACAGAAGAAAATAAATATGGATATTTAGCTTGAATTTGGTCTTCACGTACCCATGTATACTCAGTCCTCTTTTTGAGTTCCATCGTACCTTAATTATTGGGATACGGATCTGCTTCAAGCGTTTCACTTCTCTATCCATAATTTCCACCGGCTCTTCTATAAAATTTAACTTATCATCGAGTTGAAGTTCTTTCATTGGTATAATGAGAGATTCATCAAATAAGTTGTAACACCCCCAAATATTCATACTTTAGTTCAGCGGAAGAGTCGTTGGTGTTACGGGATAGCACATTACTCAAATCATAGACAACGCTTAAAAATCGCGTCGTTTAATAATAAAGCCTTTTCCATTCATAAATATCAAATTACATAGGTCCCAAGTCATAGTATTTCATACAATTTTACAAAACATTTGAATGGAAATTTGATTTGAATGCGGGCCATAAATTCTTGTCGTCTTCCCGAGAATTACCTTCAAGTACCTGAGATAAAGCATGTTAAAAGAAAAGGCCAGCGAAAACGCCGAGTGAATTCATAGAGTTTAATAAAACCATTAATATATCATCAGTAAATAATTTTTACCAAAAATCAGTTTGTACAAATCTTTGTTGTAAATCATAATATAGGCTTTTGCCTTCAAAACCATTATACGAACCAATGTCGTAAAAACATCATATTGTACGTTTTATAACGTTGTATAGAGTTTAATAAAAAACCGTTGTTTAAATCCAAAACACGAACATAATATCAGTAATAAGACCCCGTATTGCTAGTCAAGCAATATATTGTAATTCAATGCGTATATCAGTATTTTCGTTATTGGATTATTATAAGCCGCATGACATTGTTACCTTACTTAAACAAACAATGGGTAGCTAACCCATAATCCATTTTCCCATCTATAATAGCGTGTCGTCACAATAATCACGCTTATTTAAGTCTTATCATACATAATTTCGCTTACCAATCAATGTGGCACGACGGGGATCAACCGTCAAGGCGCGAACTGGGGTGATCTTCCCCAAATAGTACTATTATATGCATAAGCGTCTACTAAATCCCGGTAGTTCCCAAATCATGCTAATGGGGCTTTTAGTGACATAACCTAACTATAATAATCCATTTCATTTCATTCATCGGGTCATACAATCATTCGGGTCCATATCAATAAGCAAATAATCAGGACAAATGGTGTCCTATTTTATTAAACTAACATGTTATCTCCCTCACAGGTTTATAAAACATTTCATAAAACATTTAAAAGAGTGTGAGGCTATGAACTCACGTTGATTGGGAAAGGCGGTTATCGGCGATTTGGATGTACGGTACGTGCTTCAATCACGGAAACCTAGACAAATAATACTCGTCTTAGACTCTTGTCCAATGACTTTATAAAAATAATGGCTATGTATATATGATGATATTATAAGTATGATGATGATCAAGTGGGATTTTATCTCTTCATACACATCATAGTGTTATGTGTTAGTCAAATTTTAGACTAGTTACACTAGTTTCAACTTATTTACACATTGAGGCCGAATAAGCCCATTATAAGCCCAATACATTATATTAGCCCATTTTATACTTTTAATATCAGGCCTATACTCGTATTTTGGGCCCAAGTGGGTTAATCCCAATGAGTAAGTCCATTAGTGTTTATCCAAACTACTTGGGCTAATAGTCCAATAAGGCTACTTTGGCCCGTTAATGTCCATAAGTTATAAAGCTCGGGTTTTATCGATTTTTACTTGTCAAATGTACTTATACATCAGTATATGAGTTATAAAAAGTTCACATTAGACGGGTCCGATCGTCTAAGTTTTAATTGACGAAAACGTTAATCTTTCGGTTTTAGCCGAAAAGACGTAAAACTTATGTATATAGTTTTATAACTTATAAAACATATCAATTTGTAATTTTTATAAAATTTCACATTTACTTATCAAATTATATAACTTATTTATAAGTAATATATAAGTTAGTGGGTTTTAGGTAGATATTTTATATTAGTTTTACTTGAGTGCTAATTTTATAATATATACTTTTATTTTACAAATCTGATTTTGAAACTCACTTTCACCATTTTTACCATATCCTGAGTTCTACAAGGAGATGGAAGCTCATTTTTGGGCAGCACACACTACATGATATGTGATACACTTAACTCTATTTTAGCTACTGCTCATTCATCCTCTAAATGTCTCTAACAGTTCATCTAAAACAGACTATACATATTTGAACTTCAATAATGTTTGATCATATCTTACTCATTTTATGGATTCCATTGAGTGGCCAACTCTCACATATGTAAAAGTCACATACCTTACTGTATATTAAATTATCCAAGTCATTTAAACAAGTTATCGTATGGTTCTTACTGTTTTATACAACCTACAATTTTAGACATGATTTTAACATCTTTTCATGTAGCTTTTAATCATTTTAACCAAATTTATAAACACAAGATCCCCACATAATACTTTGATCATCATTCATCATCATATACATATATATAATTGAAGAAAATACATGAATACATATTCAAAATAATAAGAAGATAGGAAGAAACAATCTCTATACCACTCAATAAGATGAAAGATTGAGATTTTTGAATGAATAAGACTTGGTTTTGGGTACCCAATCTTATGAAATATCACCACTTATAGGATCACCAAGTATTTTTAGACTCCTTGAGAAATCAGCCCTTGTTCTTCATGAAATCTCCTTTGTGGATGTTATAATCGCCTCCAATCAATAAGGCTTCAAAAGGACATCATCTTATGCAAGAATAACATAAGATATGTGGATAAAATTTTAATTAAATGGTGGTTTGTGGTGGTGAAGTGGACGGAAATAATGGAGAGAGTGAGAGAGATTGTGAGCTTTGCATGAGATGAAATGAATGAACGGTTTAGTTTTAGGTGGTTTTAACTTACAAATGGTTTTGGATAGTAAACTAGGACAAGTGTCCTAGTTTATTATGTAAAGTTAACACATATAATGTGTGTTGGCTAGTTGTGGTTGTCCCATGGTGGGGGTGGGGCAAAAGTTATTTTGTCTCATCCCCATTTATTTACGGGTACTTCTCGATTCTAGTTTCCTCGATTTACGTGCCCTCGGGTCGTTTTACAAAAAATGTTTTTATAAATTATGAATCAACAGCACAAAACGAATCTAATAAAAACAAAACGTAAATACGTAATCCTAAGGTTTCCGGTTTAGTCGTAAAGGACGTTAAATTATTCACGTAAGTCCTAATCTCTTCTCGTAAATTTGTGAGTTTATGAACCAACACAAACTTAAAATTCCAAAATAATATTCAAGGATAAAGTTATTTCCTGAAATGTCGGACTGTCACCAAAAACGGTGTATGTAAACGTAAGCACATAACGTAGATTCCTCCGGTTTAGACGTAGTCGATGCTACTTTGAGATGTAAACCCAAATTTCTTCCCAAAAATGAGTGAGTTCATAATATAATATTAAAATAATGGTTTTAAATAATACTTGAGAATAAAATATCGATCATAAATTGACGGATTGTCACAGCATTTACCCCTAAACAGGATCTTTGTCCTCAAAGATCAACTATTTTCCTACTCGCTTCCTATAGAGTTAGAGCCATGTGGGTATTTCCTCCACATTCGGTCTTTTCTCTCAAGTGTAATTCATTACAATACGCGAGTTTCATCAAACATAACTACGGGAATACGATCAGGCTTTATGTTGACTTACTTTCTCTATCCATGATGCTCACGGGTTTTTGATAAATGCAACTTTTCGCTGATCTAAACTTTATCAAGAAGTAATCAGATTTTCACTTGATAGACATTTTATCAAGTTCGATATACGAAACATAATTCATGCAGCCGTTAAAGTCCTAGGGTAGATCCAGCTTATATGCCTTTCAAACCAACTTTTTACATTATCTCAATGGTCCCATACAACGGGGACTTATTTCCCATGATCTTTCAGATCATCAATTCATTTTTCTATGGTGAAAATTTTTGGCATAACTTCGCTACCCATCCTGCACTTCAAGATCTACATTTCACATTCACATAACCTCCTGCCCACTACTGGAAATCAATAATCAGATCCTAATTTCAACAATCAATTTAGGTCTCGCGGGTCGGGTATTTTATATGGTTAGGTTGTCATCATAGGCAACCTTAAACCTAAAAGACATGTCCAACTCACACTGGGTGTATGTCGGGTATCTTCATCCCAACTCCTGCCTACAGATGCTCTTATATTTAGATCCTAACAAGATGCGATCTCGATTCTAATACGATAATTATCAATGACAATCTCTCCAAAGGAAAGCGATTATACGGTTTATTATCAAAGGTCAATCATTCAAGCATAAAACAACACTTCTAGTGTTTTGTATCGTTACTTTACCTCGTCCCTTCGCTTGGGGTGGTAAGCAGTACTCTCATCAAGATTCGTCCCCAATGAATTCTGAGGAAATCTCTAGAAATTCGATGCGAAGCAGGATCTGGATAGAGATGATCGATACAGGCATACCATGCTTACACAACTTCTTTAATACAAAAGAGTCAACTTCTCCATCGAGAATCTATCATTAACGGGAATGATATTAGTAGATTTGGTCAGTCTATCGACGATGACCCAAATCGAATCAAATTCAGATGATGACCTTTGCAATAGTTAGACGTTTAATAATGTATGAGGCGATGTCTGCCTTTATAATTTGCCATCAGTACAACTTCTTCAAATAAAGATACATTAAATCAGAAATGGCATGAATAGAATACTTAATCTTATGAGATTCCAACATGACTAATCTCGAAATCCTTCATATTTAGGCAACCACAAGCAGCCTTTTAAACATTTAACGCCATCGGCTCTTATTCCTAATGGTTCACATTAGTCGCGAACCCCTTTTATTATCTATATTATACTTTTTACAAGCATTAGCTATTTTTAAATTGCTCGGCAATTTATTTTGCACAGTCATTACTAAGGAACACATCCTAATTGATTCTTTATCCTTTCTACCTAATATGTCAACAAATACATTCACCTTCCTCGATGAAATAAATATTATGACCACAATTCACTCATAAATTCTTTCTTCATATTTTCTAAGTTTTAGTTTCGTCTCAACTATTACCTTTATTAGTTTTGCTCAATCCGACGTCTAAAGCGTCGATAAATATTACTAGTAATTAAACAATAAATATTTAATTTTATGAAACGTAAACGTAAAAGTTTTAAATTTCTCAGTTCGTCCAATTATAGAAAAATGTTTAAAATAAATTTGAATTTAGTTAACACGATTTTTGTTGATTTATCGAGAATAATTAACATGATTTGTAAATGTTTGAAAAAATCTTTGTTTATACTTGGGTCAAAATTTTCTTAGTTGAAAAGCAAAATTTATCGTTTCAAATTTCAAGTCATAGTTTAAATTGTTTCCTCAATCCCTCCTAGGTTGTCTTGAGGTATGCAGAAACATTTACCCCTAAAGGAGTTTAGTTAAATGTTCTGGGTATAAGAGAATGATTCCTTAAAAATCCTTTTATAAATATTTTTCAAGTCATTTTTGCACTTTCTTTTTGGTATAACCCAAAGCCTTAATGGCTCTAATCTTTAAAGAGTCAATATAGATTCCATTATCTAATAATCACATGGTCAAATAATATAAGGAATTAAGCCTTAAATCACATGTTAAATATTCAAAGTACAGGTTTTCATTGCTCGACCAATTCAGGGCAGTCTATAAATGATTATTAACTCCTTATTCTTATAAACAAACAAATGGTCCTTAATGATCACGAGCATGAATTTATCAATTACAGCCTACACACGTGATTCACAAAATTTATGGATGCTACATGTGCATTAGTCAATCTAAACCACATCACGTGAAACTCATAATGTTCATTACAACTTCTGGATGTAGTGATTGGAATAGATAATCTTTTTCGCGGACGCGAACTTGATGATAACCATATCGTGAATCAATTTTTTTGAATATACGCTAGAACCTTGTAAATGATCGAACAAATCTATCATCTTGGGGAGTGGATATATATTTTGATCATCAATTTACCTAATTCACGCTAATTTAACAAATATAAGGAATGATAACACCATAGCTCTTCATGATGACGAGCTTGGTAGAATAAAAGCTTTCTCCGACAACTCTCTCAGTTGTACGGTAACACTTTCGATTCAGATGGCGCTGAAGTAGGGTGCACACTCCAAGGTGCAGCACCAGGGATGTAATCAATACCAAATTCAACTTGCCTTAAAGGCGAATGTCTAGGTAATTACCAGCAAATACCTCCTAAAATTTCAGATAACATAAACATCTTTTAATAAACCCACCTTAGGTTCTTTCTAGATTACAAGGTCTATGGCTAGTTCATAACCATTCATGGTATAATTTCAAGTCTAAATACAGGATATGGTCATCCATCAGGAATGATTTAGATCACTTTTGATAATCAACATCTTATCTTTTAGGGGATTTCTACTCGAGTTCCCATCAATTAAGACAATGACATCATGTCATAGTCAATCAATACGTTCTACTGGCACTATCAACCTTCCAGTTTCATTACCGTCGATAAGATGTGAACTTCTCAAAAGACTAATAAGAACTCATAATCCTTCACAAATTCAAGGATATCTGGAGACATAACTAACATTATAAGAGTAAGGTCAACGCATGATTTACGCGAGAGAATTTCAAATCAGATAAAGACGAAAACATTAACGAATATGAATATATCCCGTGTTTTCATGATTTGAGTACGCATTCGAAATCTCCTTGGATCGTTACCCAGGTTATTCAAATGAAATCTAATCAAAAGATATGATAGAAACATTGATACGCCCAGTCGGGTATCAACACTCGGTAATTAGATACTTTTCCAAAGAATCTCACCACGAGAGAATTGGACAAGATGGGGATATCAATTTTCAAATAAGACAATTTCCAAAGATGATTAAATTCGATTCAGAAAATAAATGTTACGGGCACATATGTAGGTGTCCCTAACAATATGTCCCTATTTTGCACTTCTTGCAGATCTCATAAAAATTTAATCTTTCACAATTACAAAGAAAATGTAATGTTTATTAACAATTTCATGGTGACTACTAATCAGCCTTGCATGGTCCCTTCCAAATTGTATGTAGGCGCGCAACTATATACAGTTTTAGGATTAACGATGCAATACTCAGTTCGTCAAAACTTTGTCATCATGTTTAAAATATATATATTCATGCTTAATCATGAAATAAAAATCAAATGAATTTACAGAGATGTTCATCACTATGAAAGCATTGCATTTATAAGATATTTAATAAAAACTTTATTTCATCAGTAACTACTAATAGTACCGATTTAAATAACTCATATAAAATGGTAATTTCATATTTTTCCCCCAGATGGTATCGTATTATTTATAAAAACAATGAGTGATCTGCAAAAGAGTGATGAAAAGTTGTTCACCAAGAACTAACTAAAATATAATAGGAAATGAGCTTAGCCAATTAATCATGAGGTTCATGACCTCGATGGCACTCAGGAATACAAAGAGAATAATCCACAACGTAACTCAAATCAAGATGAGTACTTGTTCAATGGTTGCATCACTAATGCGAACATTAGGATGAAGCAATAAAAGATAGATAACATCGACACATGTAAAATTTAGCAATCAAAGGTAGTCTTTTCATTAATCACAAACAAGTCAAAATTGTACCGTAACACATTACGTGTTGCCATGTCATACAATTCCAAAAACTCATCCTACCAACTGATGTCTCAGTTAAGTTAGGGATTTTAAAAGATGCTACAATGAATACTAATCTACAAGAGTCATTAGGTGTTCCACCTGTCCTGGAAGATCCATCGGTCCCAATTCAGAAGAACATTTCTTCATTTTATTTCTTGGACACTGGGCATCCTCGTCATTGTACAATGGTCTAGGAACAACCCTTAACACAAACCAACAATCATTTAAAACCTTATAATTCAATCACAGAACTTAACGACTTCCTCTAAACAATCTCATATTCCATATGGGTTAAATTTTACTTCATTCAAAAATCATACTCAATACGATATCCTAAGTCATTCTCCAATACTTTCAACCTTATTCTTAGACCTTGAGAGGGTAATAAAATCTCGATATGAACAACACTTAATTTCCAATCCTATAGCTCCTTCATCAATCGTTATCAAATGAGTCACTGGTATGAAATGACTCACACATTCAATTAGACTTCTCAGAAAGGTACTAGTGGCTTGAGGCTTTTGGGTAAAGGCTCCAATGACAGCCTCAAGTGCAACATTTACCCCTTTCGATTTCAAATTTAAGAATTGGGTGACACCTTTCTAGGTGGTAAGGTTTTGTCAAACTCCACTCTATAAGGAAAGATCGTCATGACATCGATATCAGATTTAATCTTGCCAATTCTTCTTCAAGATCATAATCAACTACTATCAACATTTCTACAAATATCAACCATTTTGTTGGGATCATAAATATCCACAACTTGGTTTAGATCTAGAATAGCTAGAATTCCTACGGGAATAGCTTCGATTGATTTGCTAGGGGAGTTAGGGTTCCTTGTGACAATCTACGTCATATAAATATCTCATATACGTATTTAAAATAATCATCAAACAATCATGTAATCATATTACAACATATATATATATATATATATATATATATATATATATATATATATATATATATATATATATATATATATATATATATATATATATATATATATATATATATATATATATATATATATATATATATATATATATATATATATATATATTAAAATAACACTTCTCAGTCTGGCCTTGTCGGTAACTCGGGAATTCTTCGGCACCGTTATAGTCAAAAGATTTTTAAACATTTTATTCAAATTATTTATTTAAAAATATTTATGGTTAAAAGATTTTGAAATTTTTTTATTCAAAACCTTAGATTTAAAAATCTTTCGTTCTCTATAATGAGAGCTCGGATACCAAACTGTAACACCCCCAAATATTCATACTTTAGTTTAGCGGAAGAGTCGTTGGTGTTACGGGATAGCACATTACTCAAATCATAGACATCGCTTAAAAATCGCGTCGTTTAATAATAAAGCATTTTCCATTCATAAATATCAAATTACATAGGTCCCAAGTCATAGTATTTCATACAATTTTACAAAACATTTGATTGGAAATTTGATTTGAATGCGGGCCATAAATTCTTGTCATCTTCCCGAGAATTACCTTCAAGTACCTGAGATAAAGCATGTTAAAAGAAAAGGTTAGCGAAAACGCCGAGTGAATTCATAGAGTTTAATAAAACCATTAATATATCATCGGTAAATAATTTTTACCAAAAATCAGTTTGTACAAATCTTTGTTGTAAATCATAATATAGGCTTTTGCCTTCAAAACCATTATACGAACCAATGTCGTAAAAACATCATACTATACGTTTTATAATGTTGTATAGAGTTTAATAAAAATCGTTATATAAATCCAAAACACGAACATAATATCAGTAATAAGATCCCGTATTTCTAGTCAAGCAATATATTGTAATTCAATGCGTATATCAGTATTTTTGTTATTGGATTATTATAAGTCGCATGACATTGTTACCTTACTAAAACAAACAACGGGTAGCTAACCCATAATCCATTTGCCAATCTATAATAGCGTGTCGTCACAATAATCACGCTTATTTAAGTCTTCTCATACATAAATTCGATTACCAATCAATGTGGCACGACGGGGATCAACCCTCAAGGCGCGAACTGGGGTGATCTTCCCCAAATAGTACTATTATATGCATAAGCGTTTACCGAATCCCGGTAATTCACAATTCATGCTAATGGGACTTTTAGTGACATAACCTAACTATAATAATCCATTACATTTCATTCATCAGGTCATACAATCATTCGGGTCCATATCAATAAGCAAATAATCGGGACAAATGGTATCCTATTTTATTAAAATAACATGTTATCTCCCTCACGGGTTTATAAAACATTTCATAAAACATTTAAAAGAGTGTGAGGCTATGAACTCACGTTGATTGGGAAAGACGGTTATCGGCTATTTGGATGTACGATACGTGCTTCAATCACGGAAACCTAGACAAATAATACTCGTCTTAGACTCTTGTCAAATGACTTTATAAAAATAATGGCTATGTATATATGATGACATTATAAGTATGATGATGATCAAGTGGGATTTTATCTCTTCATACACATCATAGTGTTATGTGTTAGTCAAATTTTAGACTAGTTACACTAGTTTCAACTTATTTACACATTGAGGCCCAATAAGCCCATTATAAGCCCAATACATTATATTAGCCCATTTTATACTTTTAATATCAGGCCTATACTCATATGTTGGGCCCAAGTGGGTTAATCCCAATGAGTAAGTCCATTAGTGTTTATCCAAACTAGTTGGGCTAATAGTCCAATAAGGCTACTTTGGCCCGTTAATGTCCATAAGTTATAAAGCTCGGGTTTTATCGGTTTTTACTTGTCAAATGTACTTATACATCAGTATATAAGTTATAAAAACTTTACATTAGACGGGTCCGACCGTCTAACTTTTAATTGACGAAAACGTTAATCTTTCGGTTTTAGCCGAAAAGACGTAAAACTTATGTATATAGTTTTATAACTTATAAAACATATCAATTTGTAATTTTTATAAAATGTCACATTTACTTATCAAAGTATATAACTTGTTTATAAGTAATATATAAGTTAGTGGGTTTTAGGTAAGTATTTTATATTAGTTTTACTTTAGTGCTAATTTTATAATATATACTTTTATTTTACAAATCTGATTTTGAAACTCACTTTCACCATTTTTAACATATCTTGAGTTCTACAAGGAGATAGAAGCTCATTTTTTGGCAGCACAAACTAAATGATATGTGCTACAGTTAACTCCATTTTAGCTACTGCTCATTCATCCTCTAAATGTCTCTAACAGTTCGTCAAATAGACTATACAGATTTGAACTTCAATAATGTTTTGATCATATCTTACTCATTTTATGGATTCCATTGAGTGGTCAACTCTCACATGTGTATCACATATGTAAAAGTCACATACCTTAGTTTATATTAACTTATCCAAGTCATTTTAACAAGTTATCATATGGTTCTTTACTATTTTATATAGCCTACAATTTTAGACATGATTTTAACATCTTTTCATGTAGATTTTAATCATTTTAACCCAATTTATCAACACAAGATCCCCATATAATACTTTGATCATCATTCATCATCATATACATATACATAATTGAAGAAAATACATGAATACATATTCAAAATAATAATAAGATAGGAAGAAACAATCTCTATACCACTCAATAAGATGAAAGATTGAGATTTTTGGATGAATAAGACTTGGTTTTGGGTACCCAATCTTATGAAATATCAACACCACTTCTAGGATCACCAAGTATTTGTAGACTTCTTGAGAAATTAGCCCTTGATCTTCATGAAATCTCCTTCGTAGATGTTATAATCACCTCCAATCAATAAGGCTTCAAAAGGACATCATCTTATGCAAGAATAACATAAGATTTGTGGATAAATTTTAATCAAATGGTGGTTGGTGGTGGTGAAGTGGACGGCAATAATGGAGAGAGTGAGAGAGATTGTGAGATTTGCATGAGATGAAATGGAGTGAATGGTTTAGTTTTAGGTGGTTTTAACTTACAAATGGTTTTGGATAGTAAACTAGGACAAGTGTCCTAGTTTATTATGTAAAGTTGACACATATAATGTGTGTTGGCTAGTTGTGGCCGTCCCATGGTGGGGGTGGGGAAAAAGTTATTTTGTCTCATCCCCATTTATTTACGGGTACTCCTCGATTCTAGTTTCCTCGATTTACGTGCCCTCGGGTCGTTTTACGAAAAACTTTTTATAAATTATGAATCAACGGCACAAAACGAATCTAATAAAAATTGTCCCATCAAAAACGGAGTTCAAAAACGTAAATACGTAATCCTAAGGTTTCCGGTTTAGTCGTAGAGGACGTTAAATTATTCACGTAAGTCCTAATCTCTTCTCGTAAATTTGTGAGCTTATGAACCAACACAAATTTAAAATTCCAAAATAATATTCAAGGATAAATTTATTTCCTGAAATGTCGGACTGTGTCCAAAAACGGTGTATGTAAACGTAAGCACATAACGTAGAGTCCTCCGGTTTAGACGTAGTCGATGCTACTTTGAGATGTAAACCCAAATTTCTTCCCAAAAAATGAGTGAATTCATAATATAATATTAAAATAATGGTTTTAAATAATACTTGAGAATAAAGTATCAATCATAAATTGACGGATTGTCACATAAGCACTTCTTTATATTCGAAACATGAAAACTATTGTGAACATTACTATGATCTTTAGGAAGCTCTAGTTTATATGCCACATGGCCAATTATTTTGGTTATTTTGAACGGTCCTATATACCTTGGGTTCAGTTTCTTCTTCTTTCCGAATCGAATAACTCCTCGACGAGGTGAAACTTTCCACATAACACGATCTCCTACTACAAATTCCAAAGGTTTGCGTCTAGTATTAGCGTAACTTCTTTGTCTATCTTGTGCAGCTTGTAATCGCTGTCGAATTTGAACAATATTTTCAGTAGTTTCAAGTATTATTTATGGTCCTATCAGTTGAATATCTCCAACTTCTGCCCAGCAAACAGGCGATCGACACTTTCTTCCATAAAGTATTCCGAAAGGCGCTGCTTTAATACTAGCATGATAACTATTGTTATAAGAGAAGTCTACTAAAGGTAGATGTTTCTCCCATCCTTTTCTAAAATCTATCACACAAGCTCTAAGCATATCCTCGAGAGTTTGAATTGTTCTTTCACTTTGTCCATCTGTTTGTGGATGATATGTCGTACTCATATCCAATTGAGTACCTAAGGCACTTTGCATTGATTTCCAAAATACAAATGTAAAATGACTATCACGATCTGAGATAATAGATACATGCACTCCATGCAAATCTCAAAATTAGATTATTTCCAAAATACAAAGGTAGATTATTTCCTTAATGTACAATCTCGAAAGAGTTTCCATACTATCAGTCTCTTTAATAGGAAGAAATGGTGCAGATTTTGTAAGACGATCAACAATACCGAGATGGTGTCATGTCCATTTGATGTCTTAGTTAATTCAGTTACAAAATCCATCGTAATTCTTTCCCACTTCCATATTGGAATCTCTGGTTGTATCAATAGACCTGATGGTTTCTGATACTCTGCTTTAACTCTTACACACGTTAAACACCTACCAACGTATTCTGCTATGATTGCTTTCATGTTAGGCCACCAATAGAGTTTGTTCAGTTCTTGATACATCTTTTCGGAACCAGGATGTATAAAATAATTTGATTTATGAGACTCGTGCATAAACAAATCTCGTAAATTACCGTAGGCTGGTAACCAACTACGATTTTGAATACAACGAATTCCGTCTTGACGAATTTCAAACTCTCTATCCATTCCTCTTAATTTCTCAGCTCCAACATTCTCTACTTTAAATGCTTCTTCTTGCGCTTCGAGAATTTCGGTAGGTAACTTCAGTAAAAGAGTTATCATTAATGATTTAACTCGTACCGGCTTAATACGTTCTTTTCAACATAAAGCATCAGCTACTACATTGGCTTTACCTGGGTGATAACGAATTTCACAATCGTTATCAACAAGTAATTCTAACCAACGTTGTTGTCTCATATTCAATTCTTTCTGATGAAGAATTAATATTGTCGTTTTTAGTATCATTTCGTCTCGGTATCTAATCGAATTGATTTAACATATCAAGCTTGACTTTATTGTTTTTGGTGGTAAAAAGTTGATTGGTAATCCATGTCTAATTGGCACAAAGCATTTAAAAAGTAAAAATAATAACTATCTACGTATACGTACTATCTAAAACAAATTGCAAATTCCACATTTTAAAACACACAAAATATAAATGAAGAAGTCAAATTTAGGCAAAAATACAAAATGCAAAATTAATAACAAAATCTAATTTTATCTTACAAACTATTTTTGTTATACTAATATTACTCCTATAGTAAAATTTTAAATTGCAAATACAGTTCAAATGATTGATCTATGGCCCAATTACTTAACAACAATCGAATTAAAAAAAAGTAAACACAATAATGGGCCATACCACTCTTATTTCAACTCCTATTATTGACTGTGAAAAATATTCTAAAGCAACAGAGTGTATAACGAACTAAAATCCCCTAATTTGTTTTTGGTTTCAAACGTGACAAGCTAGATGCGAATGATAAAGAACAAATATGGCCAGTATCTCACTAACTGTATATTACAAATGAAGCTAGTTTAAACTATTAAGAAAGTGCAAACTCTTACCTTATTGACTTAAACTAACGCTTGTAATATAATGTAAATTCTAATTTTGCATACAACTTGAGTGCTCTACTTATTTCAACAGAGGCGAATCAAATAGTCGTAATTCAAAAGACGTTCAACTATGACTCCTTAATCTCAATTACCAGCTCAAATCTAACTTTCTATAATGAACTAAAATTAACCACTACTTATCACAACTTATTCGATAAGCAACTATCCAAATCATATCGAAGAGTAATGGGCTGTAAACATCGGCTATCTAATTCTCAAATTTAGTTACAATTCTATTTTGACTAACTTCTACATTCTGATCTTAAGTATACCACAACGACTTCTAAATTCCCTACTGAGTTCGCAAGTTGGAAATACAAATTTGAGCAAATGAACTCAGCTAAAACTTCTAAAACTCCATTTGCCAAACACTACTTGAAGATATTAAGCTAAAACTGAAAATCAGATCAAATGAAACTCATTACTTACTGAATAGCATATAACAAGCAGATACAAATAACCAAATCAAACAGGTATCAAGTAAGTTTACTCTATAACAACTAGAACAAAATTAACTAGCAATTTGCAGAAACCTAACGAAACTGTCTTGTTGTTATCGAAGCCTCCGTTGTGGGCGTAGGTCAGCGCTGAGCTGCCTATCAAACTCGAACTGAGCTCATTAACTTCTGCACAAGCACGCCCTTACTGAATACACTGATGATCTCAAACTTGAAAGCACAAACTACCAAAGATTACACCATCTTGGACTGAGATCTCAATTACTCATCAAAGACAATCGAATACTAAATTGATAACTCATCGACTTACTTATGCTAATGAACAGGAACACTTATCACTAAATTGAAAAAGAAATGATTAAAACTGATTAACCACCAGATTACTACCATTTAACTACTTTTATTTGTTTTACCTAACAAATTCATGAAAAGCTTATCAAACTAACCGATTGATTAACTACTTACTAACTGCATTAGTTGTTAAACACACTCGACTCAGACAAACGACTCAATGATCAATCCAAAAAAATCTGCCTTTAATAACAGAAATCGACTCAAAATCCTCTAATAAGCTCCATTAATCAACTTTCGAACAGATTGACTTGTGAATTCTAAGAACTCAGAAACTTGAAAACCTTTTTTAACATGAAATCAATTATAAACTTTGAACTACAGTTATCTAACTTCAATCCATCTATCATAACAGGATCAATAACAAGTATTCGAGAGATTGTAATCAAAAGTAGCAGATAAGAAGAGATTATAACGAGAAAATATTGTTATTTCATTAATGGTGGAAAAAATCATTCGGTTACAAACTAATTCAACTAAAAAACAGAATTTGTTACAAGATTTATCAAGAAAACTAAAAAACTGATTGTCTATCTACTCCTAACCTAACTAGGTGTAAATCTACTCCTAAGCTAACCGCTTGAAACTAAAGTCTTGATCTTGTATTTATAGCCATCGAAGATGATGAGATGACGTGTTGCTTCCAATCAGGTTGTGCCACGTGTAAATACGAGGTTTATCAATTAGGGTTCTTCACATCCCAAATTGGGGTTTTCTTCATTCTTGACTCTTGATCGAATTGGCTTGTATCTTCTTGTAGAGGAGAGCAAGAGGATCATTTTTACAGTTAAAAGCTTTACTTGAATCTTCTTAGATCTCCATTAAAATTGAGTTATAGGTAAATGGTGGAAAAAGTGATAAATTGTCTGTTTTTTCTCTCTCTTGTTTGTAGACGAAGGAGAAAGACGGACGTCTTATGTTTATGAAGTATCGACTGGTCTTTTCACCAAGTAGATAAGCATTTCCATTTGTTTATATTTAAGTCCTTCACTTTTCATATCTTTGTCAAATGTGTATGAAACCTTTTAAGCAAATCTTCATTTTCATCCTTTAATTTCTGAAAGTTACACTTTAAGCCCTCGATCTTGGTAAATAATGGCAAGTAAGGTCCTTCAAATCTCTTTCGTCCTTTTCGTCGTCTTTTCGTCAAATAAATCCTCGAAAATGCGTCTTTGCTTCAAAATGTATCTTGTTTACCTAAAAACACATGAAACACAAATACCAACGTAATTCTGATATTTTTCAGTTAATATAATGTATTTGACTGTGTTTTGAGTGGTTTTAGGATCATTATTGATTCGTGTTTTCACACTTATCAACTCCCCTCCACTTGACCATTGCCATGACCTCATGCAATGCAGCATTTCAAAACTCTAGAATGCAATTTTCTCATAATTAATCCACCTTGGCCATTTTATGATTTAATAAACTAGACTATACTACATGATGAATAATTTTGAATATTTACAATGCAATGCAAAGAAAAACAATTCTGTTTATATATTTTTTATTTTCTTGAAATAGTTTTGATGAAAATAACTCATAAAGAAATCAATGACTTAAATTAGGGCTTTGGTACCATGGACACTTATCACCCTCAAGTTTCACTTTCCCCATACCAAGCTTAAAAGTGGGATCATTGCATTCACAAGTAAAAAGTGCATCAACTTATTCATGATAATTAAATGTGGAACCGGTTATTATTTGAGCAAATTGCTTGAGAGCAAATTTGTCATTATTTAAAGCGTGAAGTATAAGAAATGTAAAATCCGAAAATAAGGAAGCACGGTTTTAATCCTAAGTAATCCTCTCATCCATTACTTGAAAAACCGCTCACAATTAATATAAGTCTGTTTCAAGAGTAATAAGTCATTCGCCTTATGTGTAAAATCCTCATGTCATGCATTAATAAGTAGTTACACACTCGCTAAGGAAAGAAAAATAAAACTCACGCAATAATTTACATCCTCCGCCTTTTTGAGACTTTGGATCTTCAATCCCGCAACCCGTCAAGGTAATATTGGATTGGAGCAACTATTAAATACCCGCAACCCGTCAAGGTAATATTGAAATCTAATAGTTACTATAATTAACACTTCACTGCCCCTCTTGGGAGTCTTGTATAATTAATTTTTTTTCTTTTCTCTTTTTTTTTCTTTCTAGCCACTCATTTTTTTTCATAAGCCGCTCTTATTTTTCTTTATTCCTCACAAGAAAGTTGAAAAGAATAAAAGGAAAAACACCCGCTAAGTATTAAGCATGACATAAGTCTAGTACACATAAAACGTTCTAACTTAGAATCTTAAGACATACTTATATCAACCATGAATGATTAGACAAAAATGCATAAGAGATTACAAACTAATTAAAACCGTTCTTGATTATTTATTAACATATATACATGCGAAGAAAATAGAGGTAGAGAAGAGAAGGGTTTAGCCACAAGTAATTATCATGAATTTTATCTAGCCCTTTTATACTTGCTTCAACTCTATCATTTCCCATTCTCCACAAATTTAAAATCTCAAATAAT
The DNA here is from genome assembly GCA_025667525.1 of Glebionis coronaria. Lineage (NCBI taxonomy): Eukaryota > Viridiplantae > Streptophyta > Magnoliopsida > Asterales > Asteraceae > Glebionis > Glebionis coronaria. The sequence goes on along the minus strand of CM046876.1, from coordinate 317,579,009 downwards.
GAGACTAGTGGATGCTTAGCCTAATAGACCAATGAAGGACTACATGGTTAAGGATACTAGCTAGAGTGTGCTTAGATAAGCAAACTCGGGTTGAGTCAAAATATCCATGGCGGGCCTAATATGTCAAAGAATTCTAAATTTTTTAAACCATGTTCTTTATTATATTTTTTTCCTTTTATATATTTTTGATGAAAAATAAAGAAGAAATATATACAATGCAAATGTGTTATGCAAATGAAAAATGATTGATGCAAAAATTATGAATGCATATTTTTGGTGGCCAAAGTAGATCAAAAATTTGAAAAATGTTTGAAAAATTAATTTCCCCAATTATCATGAAGTCAAGGCAATGGTCTAGGTAAGGTCACTTCGATAGAAGTCTCCCCTACACTTAAGATAAACATTGTCCTCAATGTTTAAGAGTGTTGGAGTAAACTCCCCTACACTTATGACATTGATAACTTTGTTTAACTCAAGATAAGGAAGAGACAACTAAAGGGTATTCATTTTAAGCACAAGTGTTGAATATCGCAATAGTAAAAACTAATCGAAGTGAACTAGATACACGGGCCTCCTCCATGAGCTCCAAGAATGAAATGTGAGAGAGCAACCCTTGAAGTAAACACCAAAAGACGAAGAAAGGCACCCCTCCACTTCAACTCTACTATAACATCCTTTTAAAACCTAGCCTATTTAGATCTATTCTACGTTTTCTAACCTAGTTATTCAATGCTCGATTTTTTTAACCCTAAGTCGCTAGCTCGACTCGGCCCCGAATTAAGTTGTCCTTGGGGAAACCATCATGGAGAATAAAGGATATCCACTTTGAAGCACATCTCACATGATACACTCAAACTTAGCACGTTGCCATTTACTATAAGATTTACAATATCCGCCTCGATAAATGGAACGGTCCAACGTGTCTCAAGTTTGTCCAACATACGAAAGCTCTCATATAGAAATCACCCCAGGATCAAATACATAGTTTCCATCTCGACATGTGAACAACTCCAAAGTAGGTAGCATCACCAAAGTAAGCTCATACAAGAATCACATATCAATCGAAGTAACACTCTTAAGTGGAGTAGATGAAAACTGATTTTTCCCAAACATATGTATCCCAGGATCAAAAACCTTCCCCTTCATGGGAAAATAAGAAGATGAACTCGAATGAACCATATAAGATTCCCCCTTAGTGATCAAATCATCATGAGACAATGAAGGTGTAGATATCAAAACATTCGTAACAAGTATATCCATATTGGGTTCCTCATCATCATCAAAAGGTGGGTAATATTCCATAGAAGGCATAGAAAAAGGAGGATCAAGATTAATAGTGTCTTGTGAAGGAAGTGTAGGCTCTATGGTCCCAAAAAGCAAGTTCTCACTAAGACGAATCTCCTCTTCCCAATTAGAATCACTATCATCAACCTCAATATCAATATTAGCAAGATAAGCCTCTATGGTGGCATCAATATCCATATGAGAATCCATATCAAAGGTGTTTGGTTCTAAAGGTGCCTTAGGTGAAAAAGGGTCAATCTCAAAGAGTATAGGATCTTCCTCAATAACCAACTTCAAGGGTGGGAGAGTGGGAATAGAAGGCTCAAAAGAAGGTGTATTAATGATAGAATCACTCACAGGGATGATATTATCATAAAAATCAATAGGTGCAACCTCAAAAACCGGTAAAGAAATATCAATGAAAGGTTCTTCTTCTATGGAATCATCATTATGGTGTGTGTTCAATGCTTCAATCAAGGAGATAAGATGATAAACGTATGATAAAACCTCACGAATATGAACATCTTCCACTTCTTCTATATGATCAACATCATCATCCAAATTAGAAATTTCATCTAGACATGAAAAGTCCTCGGATAATATATCATAAGATGCCTCACTAGAATCACAATCTTCATCCTCTATTTGTGGAAAGTCTTGCAAAAACTTTTCCTTAATCTTATTATCCATCTCTTTAAACAATTCACCAAGATCAAAGTTACCAAAATCACTAATAGTAGCATGAAGGTCAACATGTGATGAAATCTCAATGTGATCATGAAGAGAAGAGGTATCAATACAAAGCTCGTCACATGGTTTATTGGAAACACCCTCAAACTCTCTTTGGATTCGGATAAGGTTCTCAACACTAGAAGAGGTTAATTCATCCGAATCGGTGTTTGTATTAGTGCTAAGAGGCTCGTCCCCCATGGTTAAAGAGTCGGTGTGTTCCACGTGAGGTAAAGGTTATGAAGGTGTGTCATCATTAAGTGTCATACAAATCGGAGGATCGTCATCATCGTCATATAAGCATTGATTAAGCAAACGAGCACGAGTAGCAAAATATTGTTCTTCTTCCTCGATTGTAGCAATCTTAAAGAGGAAAGTATTTAAATATTTCCTGAGGCGACAAGAACCTTTTTTCAACGATTCACGATACATATCACCGATCTCCTTGTCATAAATTTGCCAAGTCTTAATTTCCACTTCCTCAAAAAACTTAATTTGTTCCTCTAACAACGGGAACGCGTTTTTCATTTCCTCAATGCTTATGTCTTTCTTACTATCAATCGCCTTAGAAATTTCATCGATCGACTTGTTTATTGTCTCAAGTAAAGAAAGCGACTCATTGCAAATATGAGGGGCATAAGAAGGCGGATCCCTCAGTCTACAATCATAACCATAATAGGGTGCGTTCCCACAAAACTCACATGAATAAGTCGAAGAATATGGTGGAGGTGGATTTCCATAATTAGGTGGATTATAGTTTTGAAAAGAGTCATGATTATGAAAGTTCTCATGATTGTAACCTTGAAAATTTCCTTCATTTTGAAAACCCTCATAATGTGAAAATCCTTGATTTTGAAAAGTATCTTGATTATGGCATCGAAAATTTTCATCATTTTGAAAGCCTTCATTGTTTGAAAATCCTTGATTATGAAAGGTTTCTTGATTATAGCCTTGCAAATTATCATCATTTTGAAAACCTCCATAATTGGAAAATCCTTGGTTTTGGTATGGCTCATTAAAGGTTTGATCATGAAATGATGGTGGTGTTTGTGATGGAAAAACCGGAATATCCCATATAGTCATTACAAGTATAGTCCATTTGAAGGTTAGGTTGAAAATTAGGGTTCTCGGTTCCATTATAAGCATATCCCTCCCTATAATAGCCATTGTTTTGATCACATATATAAGTATCGTGTGGACCACCACAAGTCGAACAAGGAGAATAATTAGCGTCGTTGTTGCAAAATCTCCAACATGAAACAAGTATCCATGTTTAGCAAGGTGGCCGAATGTATATACAAGTAAAATGACGTTTAAAAGCTTCCTCGGGGAAGGAATTAATACACCAAAGGTGGTATGGTTACACGCGTGCGAGTACACGTGTAAGTAAACTCGAGGAGTGAGAGATAAGCTCTCGGTCGACTTTTGAAGGAGAAGAGATTATCTCCCTCGAGGTTCGATAATTAATATCTACAAGAAAGTATAATATACGTATGTACTACTTGGGTGCAAGACCCCCAATCAAGCCTTCCTTCTTAGAATACGCACTAGTGAACGGGGGGTTAGGTGGCGCGAAGCACTTAAGTACCTATTAACCCTTAGATGACATTTTATAGCACATCGCCTTTCTATTCACGTTGTAGTTTGTATTCTTCGAATTATTGCCTATTGGAAGTATTTATCTATTCTTGCTTAATTAAATTTGATCGATACACGTGTCAAGGACCGGAACGCTCTTTAACATGGTGTATTGCCTCGGCAATACTTATGGAAATAGGTAACTTGGTTGTTCGTATCTACGTATATGTATTTACATATAATAATATATCAAAAATATTTTTGTATTTATTCGATTTTTTTAGAATATACTATATGTACGTAAAAACGATAAAAACCGATATAATATATTTTTTTGGGTGTAATCTTTTAGGAAGAAGATTACTTTTTGGATTTTTTTATTTTTTTGGTTCAATTCTTTAGGAAAAGAATTGATTTTTTGTGATTTATTTTTTTTTCTTTTTATCTTTTTGATTTTTTTTATGTTTTTGATTTATAATACTAAAAATAACGTTCACAAAGTTAACGGATCCCAAAATTCAATCGTCTCACTCGAAACCGTTAATCTTCACGAAAAGAACCGGCAACGGCGCCATTTAATATTGCCGTTTTTAGTATCGTTTCGTCTCGGTATCTAATCGAATTGATTTAACATATCAAGCTTGACTTTATTTTTTTGGTGGTAAAAAGTTGATTGGTAATCTATGTCTAACTGGCACAAAGCATTTAAAAAGTAAAAATAATAACTATCTACGTATACGTACTATCTAAAACAAATTGCAAATTCCACATTTTAAAGCACACAAAATATAAAAATGAAGAAGTCAAATTTAGGCAAAAATACAAAATGCAAAATTATTAACAAAATCTAATTTTATCTTACAAATTATTTTTGTTATACTAAAATTACTCCTATAATAAAATTTTAAATTGCAAATACAGTTCAAATGATTGATCTATGGCCCAATTACGTAACAACAATCAAATTAACAAAGTAAACACAATAATTGGCCATACCACTCTTATTTCAACTCCTATTATTGGCTGTGAAAAATATTCTAAAGCAACAGAGTGTCTAACAAACTAAAATCCCCTAACTTGTTTTTGGTTTCAAACGTGACTAGCTAGATGCGAATGATAAAGAACAAATCTGGCCAGTAGCTCACTAACTGTATATTACAAATGAAGCTAGTTTAAACTATTAAGAAAGTGCAAACTCTTACCTTATTGACTTAAACAAACGCTTGTAATCTAATGTAAATTCGACTTTTGCATACAACTTGAGTGCTCTACTTATTTCAACAGAGGCGAATCAAATAGTCGTAATTCAAAAGACGTTCAACTATGACTCCTTAATCTCAATTACCAGCTCAAATCTAATGTTCTATAATGAACTAAAAATAACCACTACTTATCACAACTTATTCGATAAGCAACTATCCAAATCATATCGAAGAGTAATGGGCTATAAACATTGGCTATCTAATTCTCAAATTTAGTTACAATTCTATTTTGACTAACTAACTTCTACATTCTGATCTTAAGTATACCACAACGACTTCTAAATTCCCTACTGTGTTCGCAAGTTGGAAATACAAATTTGAGCAAATGAACTCAGCTAAAACTTCTAAAACTCCATTTGCCAAACACTACTTGAAGATATTAAGCTAAAACTGAAAATCAGATCAAATGAAACTCATTACTTACTGAATAGCATATAACAAGCAGATACAAATAATCAAATCAAACAGGTATCAAGTAAGTTTACTCTATAAAAACTAGAACAAAATTAACTAGCAATTTGTAGAATCTTAACGAAACTGTCCTGTTGTTATCGAAGCCTCCGTTGTGGGCGTAGGTCAGCGCTGAGCTGCCTATCGAACTCGAACTGAGCTCATTAACTTCTGCACAAGCACGCCCTTACTGAATACACTGATGATCTCAAACTTGAAAGCACAAACTACCAAAGATTACACCAACTTGGACTGAGATCTCAATTACTCATCAAAGACAATCGAATACTGAATTGATATCTCATCGACTTACTTATGCTAATGAACAGGAACACTTATCACTAAATTGAAACAGAAATGATTAAAACTGATTAACCACCAGATTACTACCATTCAACTACTTTTATTTTTTTACCTAACAAATTCATGAAAAGCTTATCAAACTAACCGACTGATTAACTACTTACTAACTGCATTAGTTGTTAAACACACTCAACTCAGACAAACGACTCAATGATCAAATCAAAAAAATCTGCCTTTAATAACGGAAATCGACTCAAAATCCTCTAATAAGCTCCATTAATCAACTTTCGAACATATTGACTTGTGAATGCTAAGAACTCAGAAACTTGAAAACCTTTTTTAACATGAAATTAATTCTAAACTTCGAACTACAGTTATCTAACTTCAATCCATCTATCATAACAGGATCAATAACAAGTATTCGAAAGATTGTAATCAAAAGTAGCAGATAAGAAGAGATTATAACGAGAAAAGATTGTTATTTCATTAATGGTGGAAAAAATCATTCCGTTACAAACTAATTCAACTAAAAAATAGAATTTGTTACAAGATTTATCAAGAAAACTGAAAAGCTGATTATCTATCTACTCCTAACCTAACTAGGTGTAAATCTACTCCTAAGCTAACCGCTTGAAACTGAAGTCTTGATCTTGTATTTATAGCCATCGAAGATGATGAGATGACGTGTTGCTTCCAATCAGGTTGTGCCACGTGTAAATACGAGGTTTATCAATTAGGGTTCTTCACATCCCAAATTGGGGTTTTCTTCATTCTTGACTCTTGATCGAATTGTCTTGTATCTTCTTTTAGAGGGGATCAATAGGATCATTTTTGCAGTTAAAAGCTTTACTTGAATCTTCTTAGATCTCCATTAAAATTGAGTTGCAGGTAAATGGTGGAAAAAGTGATAAACTGTCTGATTTTTTTTCTCTCTCTTGTTTGTAGACGAAGGAGAAAGACGGACGTCTTATGTTTATGAAGTATTGACTGGTCTTTTCACCAAGTAGATAAGCATTTCCATTTGTTTATATTTAAGTCCTTCACTTTTCATATCTTTGTCAAATGTGTATGAAACCTTTTAAGCAAATCTTCATTTTCATCCTTTAATTTCTGAAAGTTACACTTTAAGCCCTCGATCTTGGTAAATAATGGCAAGTAAGGTCCTTCAAAGCTCTTTCGTCCTTTTCGTCGTCTTTTCGTCAAATAAATCCTCGAAAATGCGTCTTTGCTTCAAAATGTATCTTGTTTACCTGAAAACACATGAAACACAAATACCAACGTAATTCTGATATTTTTCAGTTAATATAATGTATTTGACTGTGTTTTAAGTGGTTTTAGGATCATTATTAATGAGTGTTTTCACACTTATCAAGAATATATTGAAGACTCTTGTGATCGATAAATACTACACCCTTCGTACCATAGAGGCAATGTCTCTAGATCTTAAGAGCAAATATTACCGCTCCTAATTCTAGATCATGAGTAGGATAATTCTTCTCGTTCGGTTTAAGCTGCCTTAATGCATAAGCAATAACTTTATTCCTCTGCATAAGCACTTCTCCCATTCCTTGAATAGATGCATCACAGTAAATGATAAAGTCATCGTTACCTTCTGGTAATGCTAGGATAGGTGCTTCACACAACTTCTGCTTGAATAATTGAAAAGCTATCTCTTGACTATCTCCACAGACAAATAGTTTGTTTTTCTGAGTCAGTTCTGTCAAAGCTTTAGCAATCTTTGAAAAACCTTCGATAAATCTTTGATAATACACAGCAAGTCCTATAAATTGTCTAATTTTGATAGGCGTACTAGGCTTACTCCAACTTTTCACCACTTTAATCTTTGCAGGATCCACACGAATACCTTGGCTATCAATGACATGTCCTAGGAATTGAACAACATTGATCCAAAATCGCATTTCGAGAACTTTTCGTACAACTCATCCTTCCTAAGTAACTCGAGAATTATACCAAAATTCTTGGCATGTTCTTCTCTATTACGAGAGTAAATAAGAATATCATCGATAAACACGATTACAAATTTGTCCAAGTAAGGCTTACACACTCTGTTCACGAGGTCCATGAAAACAACTGGTGCATTGGTTAAACCAAAAGGCATAACTTGAAATTCGCAATGTCTGTATCGTGTCCTGAAAGCAGTTTTAGGAATATCATCTTCCTTAACTCTTAATTGATGATAACCCGACCGTAAATCAGTTTTCGAATATACGCTTGATCCTTGAAGTTGATCAAATAAATCGTCGATTCTGTGTAATGGGTAACCATTCTTTATAGTAAGTTTGTTTAACTCACGATAATCGATACACATCCTAAAAATCCATCTTTATTTTTCACAAATAAGACTAGATCTTCCCACGGCGATACGCTTGGTCTAATAAATCCTCGATCAATTAGTTCTTGGATTTGACTTAACAATTCTTGCATTTCCGAAGGTGCTAATCGATAATGCGCTTTAGCAACTGGTGTTGTTCCTGGTATCAAATCGATTTGAAATTCAACTTGACGTTCAGGTGTCAAACCTGGTAATTCTTCGGGAAATACTTCGGGAAAATCTCTAACTATCGGAATATCTTCTAGTCGCTTCGCTTCTTGCAGTTTCAACGTCATTTGATCTAAGAAAACTTGACTATCTCGGGATACATACTTATTTATCTTTAAGCATGATATGAGATTTAGTCGAGTCTTACTTCGCTCACCATGGACAACCAAAACTTCACCGTTAATAGGAATATGAACGGCTTTCTCGTCACATAAGATTTTAGCATGGTATTTAGATAACTAATCCATCCTTATGACTAGGTAAATGCTACCGAGCTTAATTGGAATAAGGTCAATTTTAAAGGATTGACGTAATAAAGTAATGATACATCCTCGAATAACGGTATTAGTGCTAAATATTTTTCCATCGGCCATTTCTACATCATACTCAGTATTCATGGAAACATTCGGTATATCTAACTTAGCAGCAATTTTAACAGATATGAAACTTCTATCAACTCCTGAGTCAAATATTACTCTAACCAGATGTTGATTTAGATGAAACATACCCACAACCGTATTCTGATCTTGATGAGTATCGTTCAGCAAATAAGCTTTTTCTTTGTTATTGCTCTCTTTACGGCACTCATTTACCATATGCCCTTTTTTCTCTAAAGTTATGGCAAATCTTAGTTACCAGAATTTGATTACTCCCAATAGCTGGTCCTTTACTTCTACAGAATCTTGTCTGATGTCCTGTTGTTGACTTCCATTGGTGCAGGATTATACCTTATCACTTGATCCAATAATCTTTGAGTAATAGTGATAACTTCCTCTAAAGTTTGGGGTTCAGAGGCGGTAACATTCCCTTCAATGCTTCTAGGCAATCCTCCGATAAAAGCTTCCATCAACTTGTTAGTATTAGGCACCATATTCGGATATAATAATGCTAGTTCTTGAAATATTCGGATATAAGCTTTAAGATTATTCTCCTTTACTACTAAATTATAGAATTCCTCCTCCATTTTCCTAATCTCATTGCGAGGACCATACTTCTTAATTAGCAGATTTTTGAATTCACTCTATGGAGTACGATAAGCTTGATCTATCCCAATGGGTTGTGCATAAGTATTCCACCAAGACAAAGCTTCTTCTACTAACGTACCCGTAGCAAACTTCACTTTACAATCTTCAAAACAGTCACTGCGAACAAATATTGATTCAGTTCTCTCAAACTAGCGGATAAGTCCAAGAGCTCCTTCAGATCCTTTATAGTTAAAAGGCTGACAGTTCATGAAATATTTGTAAGTACATCTTCTTTCCATAGTAACTTCTCTTCTAGCAACATTTTCATTACTTGTACTGGCTACATTGGTGGCTTGTGCTTGCAAAGCTGCAGTCACACTCTTAGCAACCAATTGCCTTATTTCTTCAGGTGTCATATTTACTGTTGCAGATGTTGATGCTCTCGTATGAGCCATCCTACCATAAAATAACACTTGATATTATTTAAATTTTCATACGTGGAGTATGGAATAAATTAAATATATCATAGGGTATTTGTTAATTTCTTATTCTTTTGACAATTTCATATATGAAGATTCATAATATGAATGACGAATTTCTTAACAAATTCATATATGAGGATTCATAATATGAATTATGATAAAACTAAGACAAAATGACAAGAGTTTTTAAGAACAAAAGCACGCTTCTTTATTTATTAACAACTTATCGTTCATATTTACACGATAAGCATCGCTGTTATATAAAGGAAACTGTACATATTTTACAAACTGAGACTAGATTTCTAAGCTTAATTTCTCATTTTGATCTCCTCAATTCTGTCCAAAATATATCCGGAGTCAGATTGTTGAGTAGTTTTAAGATCTTTGATAAGTGTTTCTAAATTAAGCCCAGTTCTCATAAGTCCTTCTTTCAACTCAGCATTCTCATTATCAAGTCTTGCCATTGTTATTTCGTAATGATGCATTCTTCTACTCGGTTTAATATTATGGCGTCGTGTGACGTCCATTTTATATTCCAACTGCGTAAAATGTTCTTCAATTTCTTTTCTTACTCTTATTAAATTTCTAATATTACTTTCCACTCTTCTAAAAGCTTCTAAGGATATTTCATCGAGATGACTTGCAATTGAAGATAATTACCGGTCGTGCTTTTCCATAATCCGTGCTCTAGAGACCTATTTAGTTTCATAAGGCTCTTCGCGACTTCGATTGGGAGACGAATAAAGATCCTCAGGTAACAGAAAACGAGACATAGGTGAAGGTGTACTATTCATCACTTCAGTTTGATGTGAGAAGTATTCTTGTACTTCAGGAGTATCGTAAAAAGACAAATTCAGAACACGCACATCTGCTTGAGATGGAGTGAACATTAGGATTTCTCTTTCACCATCGTCGGAAATGAGAATATAGTTGGAAGTAGACATCCTTGTAGTTTTTATAACATAATAAAATAAGATATGCTACTAAAGCAATTAAAATCTTATGTTGGCGCTGTTGAATGGCTGATAGTCTTGAATTTTTTAAATCTGAGTTATAGTTTAGGAAAAACCTTATTCTCTATAACTGCAAGCTCTGATACCAATCTGTAACACCCCCATTTTTACCATATATCAACGGAAGCTAATCTAGGGTATTACTTCATAGTACCATAGTCACGATAATAGAAAATGCCAAAAAGACAATTTTTAAAACAAATGTTACCACTCATTTATTTAAATCAGAGTAAGTAAACAACTATACATACGTTGTACAATCACAGGTTTCCCAAATTCCTAGTTTTATTAATAGAATGATAACTTATTCAAGACACCACCCTTTGCAGCACGCCAGTCTTCATTCACCTGAGATATATGCTTAAAGTCAACACGAATGTTGAGTGAATTTATAGGTTTTAAATATCATTTGAATACAAGTATGACTCTAGGGCTAGAGTATTATACACCCAGTTTTCAAATTCATCGATTCTTATTGCACTAGCTCATGACCCCGTGACTAGACATTATCAGAAAAATCCAACAAATTACCCTTAAGCAGGAAGATTGCCACACTATCCTGAATTTTAGAAAAATAAAGTATATATGTTTATCCTAGGAATGGACCATTAGCTTCTAGCAAGTGCGACTTGCCCAGATAGGAGATGTTAGTCTCCAATAGTACTATTCACGATATTAGTGCTCCTTAAATGTGTTAGCCTCAAAATATTGAGCCAAACAAGAATGCTCGGTCATATGTTTATTATGTATCGTATTTTAGAACGTTGTAATAGGTAGTATATTAGTCGTGTTATTACGGGCTTAACTTTAAGCTAAGGTTCATTAATAAGTAACCAAAGCCCAAAAGGAAAGCCCGGCCCATGATCATATAGCCCATTAAGCTACATGTAAGCAAGGCTATATAAACCTCTCCTTGCATGTAAGGAGAGGTTGGTTGGTCATTTCATTTTCTTCTAATCTAATATTCCACAAGTTTCACCAACCATTTTCTCTCTACTTTCTCTCACTACTTTCTCTCTCTAGAATTCTTCTCATATCTTCCTTTCTTTCTTTTAATTCGTGTAGTACATCATCATATATTAGGGACAACAATTGGTAACAATCGCCACGGGGTAGTTTTGTGATTGGTTGTTGTGTTTTCATATGATCCGTTTGATTTGATCCATATTTCTTCCTCGAATTCAAGATTTTTCTGTTTTTGATTGTGTTTCTTAACCGTATACCTTCTTTAATCTTGTTGTAGAGATTTGGTTGTTTTGGTTTGGTTAAAAACACGATCTTGTTGCCTAAAAGTTGCTAAATTTGTTGCCTAAAAGTTGCTATAATCGTTGCCTAAAAAGTTGGAAAAACAAGGTCCCTTATTGCGACAGCTTGAATTTCGGAATTGGTAAGTACGGTTTCGATCGCAATAACCCTAGGGTTTTACTTTGCGATCTAAGGATTTCGATACCCTATTCCGATCTGGACATTCCGATCGAACATTGCGATCTGGGATTCCGACGGTTTCAAGGGACTTTTGAGTCATTACTCTGCCAAATTTGTTTTAGACACATTCCGATCTGAACATTCCGATCTGAACATATTCCGATCTGAACATTGCGATCTGGGATTACGACAGTACATTGCGATCTAAGCCACATTCCGATGAACATTCCGATGGACATTCCGATGACACATTCCGATAGACATTCCGATGGACATTCCGATGGCACATTCCGATGGACATTCCGATGACTTGTTTAGCTAAATTTTGTTCGAGTATTTTTTCGACTTAGCCACCATCTAGACTAGTTTCGTAATATCGTTTACACGAAGATTAAAAAAAAAAAGAAAAAAAAAAAAAAAAAAAAAGAGTTTTTTAGCGGGAAAACCATTTTAAAATTTATTTTTTCCTAGACCATTTTTAGGCCATTTATGCTTCGATTTCAAATTTTGGCGATGCGAAAAATTTTTCGACCAAAAATTCAAATTTTCGGACCAAAATTCAACTTTTCAAAATTTTTCCCTATTAGTTTTTGGCTATTTCGGACTTGATTTCAAAATTTGGTAAGACAAATTTTTCAGTTTACCGTTTTGTCGGACTGAAGAATTTATTGTCGGACTGGGAGAAAATCGGAATTCTCGAAATTGCATCCACAAACCAATCACACCATATCTACTTAAGATCCAAAGTCAATTCATCAACTGTGTCACCCATTATGGATTCCGTAACACAAGATGCGCATGCACTCAAATCCAAGATGTCGGTTGCAAAAGAACGATGCATGACACACTTTAGATCACTCCAGTCACACATTCAAGTCCTTTCAACTGACGAGTTAAAAGGCACTCGCGTCGAACTTGGATTTAAACGGGTATTCATGTCACTCACTGGTCAAGATGTTGAGACATTCACAAGCACAATGCAACTCAATGCAGATAATCTTGAACAACAACTTGCAAACGATGACTTTCAAGAGGTTGAATCCATAGATGCCGTTTTGGTACTGGAGAATCAGTTTCAGCAATTCCTTGATACACAAGTCTCTGTACACTATGATCGAGAATTCATAAACAAATACTTCTTTGAATTTACTCGGTTAGAAGTTCAAGAATTCAAGGAGACATTTCTTCAACACATGAGTGATGTAAGGAAGTCCATTGCTGAAAGAACACCTCAGAAGAACGAGAGTTATGTCGATGATGGTCAAACATTGGATGATTGTACGATTGTCACAGAACGCAGCGGGATAGAATCAGAAAAGCAGCATACCAGCAACAACTCAGGGAATGATCAAGCAGCCGATGATGCAGATATCAGACCCATTTACGATGAAGAGCCAATGGCTGAGGTACAATTAAATGCTCTGTATGATTCTCAGATTCATGAGCTCGAAACTATGTTAGCTCAAAAGACAAAAGATTTTGAGGATGCCAAACTCGAGTTTTCAAAGAAACATGACAAATTTGAGGCCTACTTTGAAAAACTTGAAAAAGCAAACGTTGTTCTTGAACAAAAACTGGATCGTAAGATTCAAGATTTTAATACGGAAAAAGAACATTTTGTGAAACAAATAAATTTGTTAGAATCAAAGTTGGCTTCTCAAAATCTAAGTTCTCCGCCTGCTTCATTAAGTGAAATATCTGTACAACCAATCGACACTGTAGATAGTAATGACGCGAATGCTCATAACGGCATATTTGATAATATGAACATTAAGTTAGAACAACGTGTCGCTCAATTACTTCTACAAAATGAGCAATTGAAAGCTCAGATTCAGGAAAAGGTTTTTGCATTAACAGCAGTGAAAAATGAATTAAGGAAGCTAAAAGGAAATAGTGTGGATACTACGTTAGCAAATCAGTCTATATTGGGGAAACCTCCTACTCAACCATTCAGAAACCGCTCAGTTGCTAGACAACCGAATGCGTTTAAATCTGAACGACCCAAAACATCGAACTCGAGGTTTGCATCCCAATCAAGATACTCCTTAAGATATTCTGCCTATGTAAAACCCAATCACATGAATGATTCAAGCAACTCTAGCAATAGCCACAAGAACATGCCTAGGAGAAGTTCAAATGACACGGATCATAAAAGCTATCTAGAGGATGCTAAGATAAAGACACAAGCAAGAGATAGGACACAACCGAAACCTAGGAGCGCTAATCACACATCTAGGAATTCTAGACCCTTCTATGATGTGCCCAAATCAGCTTATCCTAGGAACACTAGATCCTTCTCAGATGCTGAGCACTTTGTTTGCACGAAATGTAACAAATGTGTGTTTAATGCCATTCATGATGATTGCATCACTAAAGTCCTGAACAAGGTAAACCAAACAGCTAGAGCATCTCAAAGATGGAACCCTAAAGGAAATAGTTTTTCTCCAATTAAGTCTTCTGCGGTGCATGAGAAAGCTAAGTTTCCTAGACCCTGTCTTAAGTGGAGACAAACAGGTAGAATCTTCAAAACAACTGGTCTTAAATGGGTTCCTACTGGAAAAATATTTCCCTCTAGCACGACAAAGGTTCACTGTGAACCCCCACATGCTTCTCACAAAGATATCACTAACAAATATGCAAGCATACAAATTACTGATGAAAGTGCAGGTAATCAAGTAAAGGCTCAACAAGAACATAAAGGTTTTCCTTATACATATCGTTCAACAAAAGACACTCTCAGAGTTTGGTTGCTGAAGAAACAAATATCAGAGAAATATGTGTCTCAGGGGTTTCACAAGTAAGCAACAAGATGGCACTTGAACAAAGCAGTTTAAGTCCCGATCCACAACGACACACGACTTCCGTTCAAAACCGCACGGAACTCGGAACTCAAGACCACAGCAATGAACCGTCAAGTTCAAAGCTGGTTCCTGAACATGTTCCTAGAGCAGATATGACAGTGGACACGACACTTGAAGAGTTGGAAATGTTATATGGACCAATGTATGATGAATATTTCACGGGGGAGAAACAAGTTGCATCGAAGTCTTCCGCTGTCACTCATGATACGAATGGTGATATCGATCATCATCAACAAAAGGATACAACTTCATCTACTTCAACACGGGTTGTTGCAGATTTACCTCCTCCGAATATCACTTCAACAATCGATCCTACAACATCCACAACTACTGTCATTGCTCCAGAGAACACAAATCAAGCAGACAATGCATTATCTGACGAAGACGAATTCATCAACCCATTCGGTACACCGGTGCATGAAACTGGAGAGTCTTCTACTCGCCATGTTGATCCGTCAAATATGCATACGTTTTATCAACGACATCCGTCAACACATCATTGGACCCGAGATCATCCTTTGGTTCACGTAATTGGAAACCCTTCACAGCCTGTTCGTACAAGACGACAACTAGCAACCGATGGCGATGTTTGTATGTTCGCACTCGCCGTGAGTACTGCTGAACCGAAAAACATCAAAGAAGCCATGGCTGATCATGCTTGGATTGAATCGATGACGGATGAACTTCAACAATTTGAAAGACTTAAAGTCTGGGAACTTGTTGACAGACCATACGATGTGACTCCATTAAATCTTCGTTGGATCTGGAAAAACAAGATGGATGAAGAGAATACGATCATCAAGAACAAAGCTAGGCTAGTGGCTAAGGGGTATGGACAGAAAGAGGGTATTGATTTTGAAGAATCATTTGCACCAGTAGCTCGAATGGAAGCGGTCAGGATTTTCCTTGCCTATGCTGCACATAAGGGATTCATTGTATATCAAATGGACGTAAAGACGGCGTTTCTTAACGGTCCTTTGAAGGAAGAAGTCTATGTCACGCAGCCGAAAGGATTCGTCGATCCTCATTCTCCTGACAAGGTGTATCGTCTCCACAAAGCACTTTACGGACTCAAGCAAGCTCCAAGGGCGTGGTACGACGAGCTCTCAAAATTTCTGGTCTCCAAAGGTTTCTCAAAAGGTTCCATTGATTTAACTTTGTTCACTTATAAATATGGGGATGACATTCTGCTTGTGCAAATTTATGTTGATGACATTATTTTCGGGTCTACAAACCCAAAACTTTCAAAATGGTTTGAAAAAGTAATGCACAGCAGATTTGAAATGTCTATGATGGGCGAACTAAAATTCTTTCTAGGAATTCAAGTTCACCAATCCCCAAGTGGTATCTTTATAAACCAAGCTAAGTATTGTCAAGAGATAATCAAAAAGCATGGTATGACTTCATGTGACCCCGTTGGGACACCATTATCAACCACATCGCTAGATGCTGACTTGGAGGGATTACCCATAGATCAAACGAGATATCGTTCCATGATCGGGTCCCTCATGTACTTGACAGCAAGCAGACCAGATATTCATCATGCTACATGCTATTGTGCACGATATCAAGCACGACCCATTGAAAAGCACCTCAAGGAGGTTAAACGGATCTTTCGGTACCTTAAGAATACCATTCACATGGGACTCTGGTATCCGAGGGAAACCGGTTTCTTTCTAACGGCCTATTCAGATTCTGATCATGCAGGGTGTCTTGATACACGTAAAAGTACTTCTGGTGGTGCACAATTTCTAGGTCAAGACAAGCTTGTGGGATGGTCTTCCAAGAAGCAGGATTGCACGTCACTGTCATCAGCCGAAGCGGAGTATGTGTCTCTATCTGCGTGTTGTGCTCAAGTTCTTTGGATGAGAACACAACTCACGGATTATGGCTTCCATTTTGATAAAGTACCTATGTACTGTGACTCAAAATCGGCCATAGCCATCTCCTGCAATCCGGTTCAGCATTCCCGCACGAAGCACATTGATGTCAGATATCACTTCATTAAGGAACAAGTTGAAAAGGGTATTGTTGAATTATACTTTGTTGGAACTGATTACCAATTAGCTGACTTGTTTACAAAAGCTCTTTCGAAAGAGAGGTTTGCGTATCTAGTTAGGCAAATTGGTATGAGATGTTTGACTCCAGCAGAACTGGAGGTTCTGGCAAAGAAGCCTGCTTGATTCATCTATCAAACATCTACCTGTAAATATTAATGAAAAAGAAAATACAAAATTAAAAAATCTTTGATAATCCAAAAAATATTCTTCTCGACATGTCTTTCAGTATCGATAATATGGACGTACCTAGAAATGTCGCTCAATAATGACATGGGTGTGTACATAAAGCTCGAATGAAAGTTGTAAATATTTTTCAAAACATGTCATTTCTATTTTTTTTCAAAAGGAAATTGTCTATTTTGGACAATATTTCCAACAACGGGTAGAGCAATCTATCTTGGGTTGAGCTTGTCACAAAACATTCAACGTTTTGAGCTCAACACAATGGCTTGTAATCACTTTCAGATTGCAACCCGGATCAATATTCACGGGGGAGTGTACGATTTCGTGCTCTTACCCTTAGCAAAAGAAGTTAAATCTTCTTACACTTGAGTGGATTCGTCAAGACATTCAAAGTCTGTGAACTCAAGTTTATGCTTTAGAAAAACCTCTTTGACAAAAAGACATAGGATTTTTCAAAAAGCGTTGAACACAATTTTTTCAAGAATTTATCAATGATTATTCAAAATCTTTCAAAAATTGTGTGTTCAACAAACTCCCATCCTCAAAAAGCGAAATGTGGATCATATCCTCATAATGACAATTCAATTGGATCAATTTTTGAGGGGGAGTATTTTAACTTCATGCAAAAGATTAACACATCTTTCTCCCAGAGATTTCAAGACTATTTTTCAAAATATATTTTAATCAAATTTGGTATCTCTAATATCAAAAGATTTTATATATTAGAGATAGGGGGAGAAAATGTGATTAAAATGTGATCTAAGATAAGACTCAAGCACTTTCACTCCTACCTACATGTGCGAAACACTTTCGATTATCGATGCACATGTGAAGGGGGAGCTTTTCTAAAACGACAAAACTAGCAAGGTGTTAAATGTTTTTCAAACACTTTGTTAGAATTTAAAGTGGTTTTCATGGTTACGATCAAATACCCACAACATCTTTAATTCACGACGTTATTGGTGTCAAAAGGGTGGTTAGGTTTAAGTCCTATGATCCAACCAGAACCGGAGGGATCTTCCCAGGGACAATCCAATAGATTATTAGAAGTCCTTAGGAAAGATGGAGTAGAATGTGAACGTAGTTGAATGCCGACTAAGTACTGATGCTAGCACTGGAACAATCACAACAAGGTGTTAGTAATGATGTCTTGGTAAGCATTGAAGGGGTTGAAGAATGAAAAAGAAATGTAAGGATAAAGGGTCTAAAGAAAGAAGCCCTCCATACAACTTAGGCAGAAACCGGGTCAACTCATCATGAAGACAAACTCATCATGGACCCAGTGATGTGAAGCACAACCCTTTCCTAGCTACTCAGGCTTCTCTCAAAAGAAGTTTGTTTTATTGTCACGGAGATCAACATGACTTCTATTGACTTTCTCACTCCGAGATAGTTGATATTGAATAGGTGGCATCTGCTCCAGCCTCCGACCACTAAAAGTGCACAAATCGAGTCTAGAGCCAAGAGATCAATCAAATCTCGTTAGGACACACGGATGAAGATCAACAGAGTCCTACGCTATATCCTTGCGATATTGCTAGAACACTCAGAGTGATACTACCTAGTATTCACAATGATGAGTGGAAATCCTTCCAGTGTTAACATCAAACAGCACTGCGGTAGGTCATATGCAAGATTCTTTATGAATTGAACATGTGCAAAACTGAAAAGCAACAGTGGTTTGATTCTGAATTGATTCAAACTCGTTTCAGGTTTCTACGCAATATCTTCATGGTCTTGCCAGAACATTCAGAGTGATATTTATTAATAATCACAGTGACGAATGGAAATCCTTCTAGCGTCAACATCAAACAGCGCTACGGTAGGTGACTTGTGAGATTCTTATGAATCAAACTTGTGTCAACTGGAAAGCAACAATGGTAAGATTCTTGATGAATCAAACTTGTTCCAGGAATTTGAATTGACGACTTTAATCAAGCGGATATCTATCCAATTGATTCACTCTTTATGTTCGCAGTCTTGCTTTGAGACGGTCGAGTAAAGAGAACGGCTAGTACAGCCGCGAAACCCTGTCAATAAGATTCTTAATTGAATCTACCTGATCACAGGTACGGTATTTAATATCGTATAACGGTCTTCACCGACCGGAGGTAAAACGCTACCGATTTAGGACGAATGTCAAAGCCATTCAGTCCGTGTCTATGTTTTGTCTCGAGAAGGTGGCGTCACGGTGTACACAGCAAAGTCAATGATTCAGAAACCACATACTCATGCCTAAAGACATACTCAACAATTAATAGTGTGAGCATGTGGATGAAGACACAAGATCGCAAGATGGCAAAGACAAGTCAAGGATGATTTGAAGATCTCAAGCTTAAAGACAAAGTCGAAAGACAGCGACAAAGGCTCAAAGATCACAGCATGAAGGAACAAGGCTACGATTACACGTTCAAGACTCATTTATGGCGAGATTAGTAATCTCTACAAATTTCCTAAATGACCAAGGTTTATGACCTCTCATTGGGGGAGATTGTTAGCCTCAAAATATTGAGCCAAACAAGAATGCTCGGTCATATGTTTATTATGTATCGTATTTTAGAACGTTGTAATAGGTAGTATATTAGTCGTGTTATTACGGGCTTAACTTTAAGCTAAGGTTCATTAATAAGTAACCATAGCCCAAAAGGAAAGCCCGGCCCATGATCATATAGCCCATTAAGCTACATGTAAGCAAGGCTATATAAACCTCTCCTTGCATGTAAGGAGAGGTTGGTTGGTCATTTCATTTTCTTCTAATCTAATATTCCACAAGTTTCACCAACCATTTTCTCTCTACTTTCTCTCACTACTTTCTCTCTCTAGAATTCTTCTCATATCTTCGTTTCTTTCTTTTAATTCGTGTAGTACATCATCATATATTAGGGACAACAAAATGATTAGCGGTTCACGATTAAAAAGGGACTTTTAATGGCAACAAGTAAACATAGTGTCAAGAATCATATAGGCAACATATAAAAACACTTGTATTCTAGTTTTGCATATATTGTTAATCCCACTTCAATCCATAACACAAAATTTAGAGTAGATATAGAAAGAGAAAGAGAAGAGATTAGAGAGATAAAGTAGAGAGATGTTGGAAGGTTTAAACTTTACTAGAGAGAGAAAGTAAAATGAACCAACACCCTCTTCCACACATGGAAGATGGTTTATATACCCATGAGCTTGGTGGGCTCATGAGCTTGTTTCTTGGGCGAGGCTTGGCCTATCTTGGTCATAAAGCCCCTACCTTAGACAATATTAGCTTAAAGTCCAAGCCTGGTTTTCCCGACTAACCTATTACAATACAAGACCATTAATGACTAATATGACCTATTACATTCTTGTTCGAATATATAAAATATAGGGCTAACAATCTCCCCCAATGTATCGATCATCTTTAAAATGCATAAGATGATTGAGTGAATACATTCTTGTGGAGGTTATCTTCCTTCTTAGGTCGTGTATCTTGGTCTTGATCTTGTTTGTAACGGCTTCGTTCCTTCTTGCTTTGTGATATTTATCTTGAGCCATTTTCATTTGACTTTGAGTGCTTGAGATCTTCATCTTGTGCTCCTTGTGACTAAGATGCCCTATTTCATTCTTAAGTATCTTGATAATCGCCATCTTGTGCTCTTGTGACTTCTAAATCGAGATGTTCACACTTGTTGATTTTGAAAGGCTAACAATTTCCCATACAAGAATAGTTGTAGTTAATCCTTTAAATATTTATCAGAGTTGTGGAAGACTTTATCTTTTAGTATGAACATGTGAAGACGACTTCGGTTAGTAACGCCACCATGTTGATATGTAGCAACATGTATAGACACGGATAAAATGGCTTTGAACATTTCATCCTAACTCGGTAGGGTTTTACCTCCGATCGGTGAAGACCGTTAGATGGTATTAGATACCGTACCTGTGATCGGGTAGATTCAATTAAGAATCTACTTGATAGTGTTTCCCGGCAGTACTAGCCAGTTCTCTTTACTCGATCGTCTCAAAGCAGATTGTGAACGTAAAGAGTGAATCATAAGGATAAGTTATCCGTCTGATTAGATTCGTAAATTCAGAATTCCTGGAAAAAGTTTGATTCTAAACGAATTGCACTATTGTTGCTTTCTAGTTTGTCACAAGCTCGATTCATAATGAATCTTGTGAGTTACCTACCGCATTGTTGTTTGAGGTTGACACTGGAAGGTTTTCCATTAGTCACTGTGAACACTAAAGAGTGTCACTCTGAATGTTTTGGAAAGATCACACGGATTTCGCGAAGAAACCTGGAATCAAGTTTTAATCAATAAAGAATCCAAACTTAGTTGCTTTCCAGTTCTCACAAGTTTGATTCGTGTAGAATCACACAAGTTACCTACCATGAGCTTGTTTGAGGTTGACTCAAGCAGGATTTCCATCTTCATTATGAACCGTATCACTCAGATGTTCTGGCAGTATCACAAGGATAATGCGTAGGACTCGATTGTGTCCTAATGAGATGATAGATTGATCTATTTTGGCTCTAGACTCGATAAGTGCATTTTGGTAATCGGAGGCTGGAGCAGACTGCCACCTTTTCAATATTAACTAACTCGAAGTGAGAAAGTCAATAGATACATGTTAATTTCCGTGACAATGAGACAAGTTTCTTTTAAGAGAAACCTGATTGGCTAGAGAAGGGTTGTGCATTCCATCACTGGGTCCATGACGTCTTGTCTTCAATAGATGTATTGACCCGGTTTCTGTAAAACCCCAAAATTTGGGCTTTTGACACGTCACCGGCTTCATTATTATTATCGTTCATTATTTAATATTTTACGGATCACCTTTACGATACACGATCACCAGACTTGTTACATACACAAATCATCATTTTAGTATATAAAAATAGTGAAGTATTTTAATTCACTATAATACATATCGTCATATTTAAAAGTACAACTTATAACTAGACTCATAATTAAATTTATATTTAATTATTCAGAATTATTTCGATAAAATGACCAATTAAGTTGTTAAATATTCATGGTAAAAATGTACGAAGAAATTTTAATGAGAATTTTTTATATACTTATTAAATAGATAAATAATCATCATTTAGTTGAACGAACGCTTTTCATAATTATAAGTCGTACAAATACTTTAATTTGTTGCGGAAATCATTTTAAAATCAATGGCGCGAATTTCGTAAAACGAATCTAATTTTATAAAACACTAACGAATCCCGAACCGTGTATTAACAAAAGTTATAATAAAACGTACATTTTAGTCCCCATAGTATGGAAACCTTTCACATTATATTTGACTAGCTCATATTAAAAGGAGAATTAGGGTTTTCATATTCATATACCCAAACCCTAACCCTAGATAAAAACACACACTTTAAGTCTCCAGCCGTCACTTTTTCCGGCCAATTATTCCGGCCGCCAGAAAGTTTCACCATCACTTTAAATTTATGGATCGAATAGATCTATGATCATCACCATCTTTATAACTCACCCTAAATCCACCACAGCCACCCAAGAACGCCGCTGCCACCATCATTTGGACACCCTCGTCACTCCATCACAACAACCCCGTCATCATATCGCCATCACCAGAGTCGTGGTCATCTCCACGCAACCCGGCCAACCTTCTGTTTACCACATGTTCGAAGCACCCTCACCATCGATACCTATGCGTACCCTAGCAAGCCTCCACCTCGATGACACCATTAGATCACAGCCACCACCACGACTGAAATGCCACTCGACCGCCAGAGATTCACCACCACGTGGCCTTGATCACGCATCCACTATCACCAGCCTTCATCATAGCCGTGATGATCACCATGTTTCCATCACCAACAGCAGCCACCCTCACTATCACCACCATCTCCCTCGTACCACCACCACTGTTCGAAATCACCACAGCCGTCACCCCCACAAAACACCACCTTCGTAGATATTAGCCACCAGCCGCCACCCACTTCGTAGCTATCAGTCACCACCATCTTCACAGCCACCATAATAGATCTATTACCACCACGTCACCACCTCTACAACCAGAGATCCGACACCAATAACCCCTACTTTATTTGATCCGTCAGTTATGTTTATCAAACAACCCGTGAAGGGTGTTGGTGGGCATTTCAGTTTTATTCAACCCAGTTAGGGGCGTCCAGATCTGCGTTAGGACAGCGGGTGTGTTTGTTTTAGTAGGATACCAGCAGGAGGGGTATTTGATTCTGCTGATTAGCAACAGCAGGGGGCCGTTTGGATCTGCTGGGACGTAGCATAAAGGGTGTGTTTGGATCTACTATCGGGAGCAGCAGGAAGGGGAGTTTGGATCTTCGTTTGGTTCAGTAGCAGCCGCATCAAGGGCGTTTGGGATCTGTTGATAAACAGTAGATTAGGGAGTGTTTGGATCTGCTGATTAGCAGCAGCAGTATGTGTGTTTGGATCTGCTATTTGGTTCAGCAGCAACAGCATCAGGAGCGTTTGGATCTGTTGATTAGGGGTTGTTGGTAGAGTTATAGGGCTGTTTAGGACTGCAGATTGACATTAGGGGGCGTTTGGGACTGCTGTTAGCAGCAAGGGTATGCGTGGATTGTAGATTTGTAACGATAGGGGTGTCTCGGCTTTCGACAGAAAACATACTAAGGTATCATCGCCACCGCTAGTTCATATATTCCCACTGTTAGCCTTAGATCTTCCACCAATAACCTTAAGTTACCATCGTTAGTTATAGATCTACCATTGTTATCTAAAACTTACCACCGTTAGCCTAATATTACCACTGCCGCCACTATTAGCTTAATATACCCACTGTTTTTATAAAGTACCCACCTTTTTCCTTAAACGTACCCACTGTTGGCGTAAATAGACACTGTTGGTGTACGAGGGAAGATCTTAACAACTTTTGGAATAAATATACTATGTTTTTACCAAAGGGAAAACATGTTTTTAAATCCGGATTTATAATTAGTAAATTATTATTAATTATGTTGGTTAATAATAAACTACTAAATAAATTTAATAATTTATTTATCAACAAAGACTACAAATATGTATATCTTTTTAACCATCGAGGGTACGCGTAAACAGTGAACGCATAACACGCACATATAACCTTTGTCATAACAGTATATATAAATAATTTAATATACTGTGACCTATTAATAGCGTGAACGAACGTATGAGTAATTAAACTGCATACATTTATTATTTGTGCATATACTGAGACCTACTCAATTACTTAGGTATTTGATGTACTGTGTGCACCATGACTTGTATACTATGATCAACCTCGAGCAGTATTATTCAGGTGAGTTCATAGCCTCGCCTTTCACTACTATTTATGTTTTTACTAACCCGCGAGGGGGAGACATGCTATAACTTGTTTTGACTATATGATTTTGATATCTTATATTTAATAAACTGTTGATCGAGGAAACGCAAATTGAACTGTTACCATTAATTACATTTGCCTATTGTAGATGAACCCGCATGACCCGTGCATCCGAAACTGTTAGAATTTTTGAATTGCCTGAATGTTATAAATAGATCTATTTAGGATTGACCGTCCCCATCTGGGTGAGTCATGCTCACTGTGCCTCGGCCAGGACAACAGATGTTTCACATTTAAGAACTTATTATTTTTATGGGTGCATTTTAATAAGGCGAAGGGTCCTCATTTGTCGAGGACTTAATTGTCAAGTCTCAGTTTCGGGCAATAAGGGAATGTAATTAGCTTATAGTATTTGGCTTTGTGCGATACTATGCTTGTGATGTTTGTGGTTCTAAACTTGACCTTTTATTACTTGGTACATTAATACATGGAACATACTGATATATCTGAACTTGATTTTTATCAAACCTTATGAAATACTATATGGGATATTTGAGATCCTACACTTGATTTTTATATCAAACTTTGTGCAACACTATGTAGGACAATTTACTGTCTTGAACTATGAATTTACAAAGCTCTATGAATTCACCAACTTTATGTTGACTGTTTTAAGCATATTTTTCTCAGCAAATTAAGTTGGATTATTTGAGCATGGACTGAGCATCATATAGGAGCATCATAATGATTGGGGGATCTGTTTTCACTTGGATATTTGTAACAACTGATATTTAACATTTCAACTGATTGTACTAAAACCATATTTGTATCAATTGTATTTCAAATCATGTAATTATGATCAATGCTTTGTATGTCATTTGTTCTGTGATCCACCTATTGACACCCAATTACTATTTGATAGGTGTGAAAACACCCATCTTTTCTACCACTTAATTACATTAAAATGGGACCTAAACGTATATTTTATGTCGTAAATGGCGGAATTATGTGTGGTTTGTGTTTTTATTGTGTTTCAGGGTCGAGAAGGTGAAAAGTGGAGAAAACACGTCTTTCACGGGCTTTTATCGAAGAAAAAGACGAAAGATGAAGTCGAAAGATCAAGAGTGGAAAAAGAACGGAAGTCCAAGACCAATTCTGAAGATTTATCGAAGAAAAAGTCAAAAGACGGAAGTTTACTAAAAGCCGAAGAACTCAAGTCTAAATTATGAAGAAATTACAAAACGAGTTCAAAGAAATCCCGAGACGAAGTCTGAAAAGTCGAAGAATTTAAGAAGACTGAAAGACTGAGGACCAAGAAAGAATGAAAGAAAGAAAGAGGAAGCCACCAACCACTCCCCTCTCCTATAAATACCACCCTCACAACATGTGATAGGGTTGGTTAGTTTTAGTTTTAGTTTTAGGATTAGATTAGGAGTAGGTAGTTTCTCTCTCTAGATTTATGCTTTCTCTCTCTAGATTAATTTGTGTTTAAGCTTTTGTTATTGAATCATTACTTTTTAATTAAGCTTTTCATTCATCATCTTCTTCCTTTCTAGTTTGATTTGTTCTTATTCATCATTGTTCATGTTCTTGAGTTTTTATGATTTTGATCAAGTGGGTTTTGATTAATTTGGTTATGTTTGTTAGTTTTGATTATTTGTTTTGATTGATTATTGTTAGTTGATGCTTATTGGTTGTTTTGGTTTAATCTTTTGTTTGATTTTGATTAATTTGTGGATTGGATCGTGTTCACTGTACATCCCCTGTTCTTCGCTTGGTTGTTTTCTGTATTTCATCATTCCCAGAATTTCCGGATCAATGATCCTTCATTCGGAACATTGAAGTTCCGTGTCAACATTCCTTCATTCGTAAGTCTAAAAACTTCCGGATTAAGTGCTTCATTCGGAAGTCTAAAAACTTCCGGATCAAGTGCTTCATCCGGAACTTTGAAAGTTCCGGATCAAGGGATGCTCATTCGGAAGTCTGAAGTTCCGGATCAAGGGGTGCTCATTCGGAAGTCAAAAGACTTCCGGATCAAAGGTGCTTCATTCGGAACTCTGAGAGTTCCGGATCAAGGGCTCTTCATTCGGAAGTTTAAAACTTCCGAATGAAGGTTTCTGTCAAGTTTGTTTTTGTTTGTTTTCCTTTTAAGTTTTGTCTTTTATTTTTAAGATTATTTTTCCCGTTTTTTTATTTATGTGCACTTTTATTTGCTTTCCTTTTATTCAAGTTTAATTTCGTGTTATTTACTATTTAAAGTTTTGATTTTTACTTTTTGTTAAGTTTTAATTTTACGTCCTTTCATTTCTCCCCTTTTATTTTTAAAGTTTTAAATTTCGCACCGTTTTCATTTCAACTTGTTTTAATTTCTCGTCATTTATTATTAAGTCTTGCTCATTTATTTTCCAAAACCAAAAATATTTGTTTCACCAAGAACAACTAATCTCACACAATTAACCGGAAATCAATTCGAAGAGACACCGAGAAACGAACTTTCAACGAGTAAAAATCTTGTTATCAAATGGCGCCGCTGCCGGGTCTTTTCGTGAAGATCGAAGGTTTTTTGTGAGTGACGCGTTGGATTTTGGGATCCGTTCACTTGTGAACGTTATTTTTCTTGTCAAAAATTTTCAAAAATCCAAAAACATTTGAAAAATCATAAAAAGCATTTCTTTTTCAAAGTTTTGCACAAAAAATATTCTTCTTGCTTATCTATCTTTCTTTATGGATTTTTATGTCCATTGCGTCCGGTGTGGGAAACAATTATCTGGGAACAACTCTTGTCAATGGTGTACATGTGAGCGGTGCGGAAACGATATCGACTACACACAATTCGGATTTTGTCCCTTGTGCAACTCGACTAATTCACTCTTTTTGAACCCACCTCCTGTTCCCCCGTGCATCTATTGTGGAAGCGATTCTCATTGGCATGTTTCGTACCCGGTTCAATACCCGTCTAGACACGGGCGAGAACCGGGGTACAATTATGACAATGATAATAGCTATCCACAAGACGCACTTGATTTTTCTCCATACCCGGTTTGCAACAACTGTGGGGGTCCTCACGATACCTATTATTGTCAACCAATGAATTGTTATGAGCCAAATCCGTGTCCTCGGTTTTCTTCACCTATGGATTATTATGAACCAACCCCGGTTTCTAATTATTCTCCACCGATGAACAACTATGAGCCACAACCGTGCTATAATTCCGGTTTTCAAAATCTTGAGCCCCCACCGCACTCACTCGATCATCAGCCTCGTCACGGGATGAGTTACCAAGAACCAATTGTCGATCTTGCTACAGCTTTTCAAGCGCAATCAAAAGAGCTTTTACACACGCTGCGAACTTGTATGGAGTCATTTTTACAGCAGCAAGATCAGACGAGTACCCATATCCCTGAGCATATTATTGGCCTTATAAATAATGAGGAGAGTGATGACGATATTGAGGTTATTTTCGACGAGGAGGAATTTCTAAAGCAAAATACTTCACTCCTTATTGATGATGGTTTTCACGTTCCTGAGATCGATGAGTTTCTTGATATTGATACACCCATGGAATACATATCCGGGTATTCTGATGTGGAAGGAGAAATACTTTTTCTAGATGATTTATTACACGATGACACTACACCTTCTATCCTAGAGGTGAAAAGATGTGAATCTTCTGAAAAAGGGACGCAGGTGGAAGGTAATTGTTCTCATACTTCTCATATTATATTGCCACCTCATCCTCCCACGTGCACACCCAAGCGGGTGATGTATCACTTTTACTCTACTCGTTTTATACCGGGAAATGAGGATGAGTGCTTTGACCCGGGAGGTGACATTGATTATGCTATGATTCATAACAATACGGCTTTGCCGTTTGCTCAGCATCCATTGTCTTTGGGGGATGACAATGTGCTTACCATACCCAACCCACCTCCCGTGGATCTTGAATTCACATACAATACGTATGTTGCAAGGACCTTTCTCCCTTTCAAGACTTATCCCCCGCCTCTCCTTTATTAATGTCCTCCGGGAACGAGGACAAGGTCTTTGATCCCGGTATCACATTCGAGGCTTCCCCATGGACCATTTAATTCGGGGACGAGTCAGGCTCGTGACTCGGTCAACAAAAACAAGCGCTTTTTGGGAGGCAACCCAATTATCTATCTATTTTCATCATAAGTGTAGGGGGAGCCCCGTTGGTGTTTCTTGTTCTCTTTCTTATCATGTGCAGGGATTAGAGCTTCAACGACACACTCTTGATGACTTTTGATGAACCATGATTCCGTGTTCCCTTCTTCCCGGTTCTATCCTAAACTCTTTTCGATTCACTATTTTATATTTCTCAATATTAAAATAGGAATCTCTTTAGTTGTCTTTTCCTTAACGAGATTTAAACAAAGTGTACAATGTCCTAAGTGTAGGGGAGTTTACTCCCACATGCTTAAACATTGAGGACAATGTTTATATTAAGTGTAGGGGGGACTTCTATCGAAGTTAAGTGGTCTTTTCCTTGTATTTGCCCTCATTTTAACCGGAAAATCAATTTTTAATCTATTTTGGCCTAGTTGTAGTCTCCTTTATTTTTGTTACTTTCTAGCATTTTAATAAAATGGTTTTAGCAAGTTTAGATATCTTAGATATATTAGGCCCGTTGTGAATATTTTGACTCAACCCGAGTTTACTTATCCAAGTTCACTCTAGCTAGTATCCTTAACCATGTAGACCTTAATTGGTTTATTAGGCTAAGCATCCACGAGTCTCATTCCTTGAGATTTTAAATTGTGGAGAACGAGAAATGATAGAGTTGGTTACAGGTTTGGTATTCTCTCATTAACTTATGTGAGTTAATTATGATCTTTTTCTCCCATCACTTGCTAATAAATTATCTGCAATAAGTAAGGTCGTACGATTTGAAAAGTTACTTAGCTTCTAGCCCAAGATCCTTTAAAAGTTGCTCGGTAATGATAAGAGTTCATAGCCAAGGCATAACTTATGAAGCGGGGCGCGAAGATTGGCGAGTCCGAAAAGGCCCTAACAAGGCATGAGGATTCCATTTTATTGCTAAAGATCCAAGGTGATGTGAAAAGCATTATTCCCAAAATCGATATGAAGGATCAAGACTCACGACGAAAAGCAATCAACTCCCATAAAGATCATGGAGAAGTCTATCCGAAAAGACCCTGACAAGGTATGATGATAAATAGATCCAAGTCCGAAAAGGAGGCGGATCGTTGTATCTCAAAATCCCAAATAGAGATTGAAGAAATAATCATGAAGTCGTGGTCAACAAAGTTGGAGTACCCCTCAAAAGTCTCCAAGTGAAGAAACTCTATTAACGATGAGAAGACCATTATCTCAAGCACGTCTCTCAAGATATGAAGTATGAAGTACATGCCAAATATCGGCCCGAGAAAGGTCTCAAATCGTGAACCGAGTTATGCCAAGATATGAACTTTTTGATATCCCGAGAAGCAGTTTTAAGAGATTTTGTCCTTTAGCTAACTATTGATCAAATCGTCCTACTTTGCTTTCAGCTTAAATAAATTATCGAAATAAGTCAACAATGCATCCTCGTGATCATTCAAGACATCAATAAAACATAAGAGATACCCATAGGAATAAGGGAGTTTAAGTGATTAATTGAACCGCATGAGTAAATGTTTGTTATGCTAACTTGTACTAACAATGATCCTGTTTTTAAGCTTGGCATGGGGAACGTGAAACTTGAGGGTGATAAACATTCATGACACACAAGCCCTAATGTAAGTCTTAGATTTCTTTACATGTTTCTTCCTTGTTGCATCTTGTTATTTTCTATCTTTTCCCTAGTTGTTTAATAAAGGCCAAGGTAGGTTGATTATGATGGAAAGTGTAAACCTTGCTTTATCACTAAGCATTGCATGAGGGCATTGCAATGGTTAAGTGTAGGGGATTTGATAGGTGTGAAAACACCCATCTTTTCTACCACTTAATTACATTAAAACGGGACCTAAACGTATATATTATGTCATAAATGGCGGAATTATGCGTGGTTTGTGTTTTTATTGTGTTTCAGGGTCGAGAAGGTGAAAAGTGGAGAAAACACGTCTTTCACGGGCTTTTATCGAAGAAAAAGACGAAAGATGAAGTCGAAAGATCAAGAGTGGAAAAAGAACGGAAGTCCAAGACCAATTCTGAAGATTTATCGAAGAAAAAGTCAAAAGACGGAAGTTTACTAAAAGCCGAAGAACTCAAGTCTAAATTATGAAGAAATTACAAAACGAGTTCAAAGAAATCCCGAGACGAAGTCTGAAAAGTCGAAGAATTTAAGAAGACTGAAAGACTGAAAGACTGAGGACCAAGAAAGAATGAAAGAAAGAGGAAGCCACCAACCACTCCCCTCTCCTATAAATACCACCCTCACAACATGTGAGAGGGTTGGTTAGTTTTAGTTTTAGTTTTAGGATTAGATTAGGAGTAGGAAGTTTCTCTCTCTAGATTTATGCTTTCTCTCTCTAGATTAATTTGTGTTTAAGCTTTTGTTATTGAATCATTACTTTTTAATTAAGCTTTTCATTCATCATCTTCTTCCTTTCTAGTTTGATTTGTTCTTATTCATCATTGTTCATGTTCTTGAGTTTTTATGATTTTGATCAAGTGGGTTTTGATTAATTTGGTTATGTTTGTTAGTTTTGATTATTTGTTTTGATTGATTATTGTTAGTTGATGCTTATTGGTTGTTTTGGTTTAATCTTTTGTTTGATTTTGATTAATTTGTGGATTGGATCGTGTTCACTGTACATCCCCTGTTCTTCGCTTGGTTGTTTCTGTATTTCATCATTCCCAGAAGTTCCGGATCAATGATCCTTCATTCGGAACATTGAAGTTCCGTGTCAACATTCCTTCATTCGTAAGTCTAAAAACTTCCGGATTAAGTGCTTCATTCGGAAGTCTAAAAACTTCCGGATCAAGTGCTTCATCCGGAACTTTGAAAGTTCCGGATCAAGGGATGCTCATTCGGAAGTCTGAAGTTCCGGATCAAGGGGTGCTCATTCGGAAGTCTAAAAACTTCCGGATCAAAGGTGCTTCATTCGGAACTCTGAGAGTTCCGATTCAAGGGCTCTTCATTCGGAAGTTTAAAACTTCAGAATGAAGGTTTCTGTCAAGTTTGTTTTTGTTTGTTTTCCTTTTAAGTTTTGTCTTTTATTTTTAAAATTATTTTTCCCGTTTTTTTATTTATGTGCACTTTTATTTGCTTTCCTTTTATTCAAGTTTAATTTCGTGTTATTTACTATTTAAAGTTTTGATTTTTACTTTTTGTTAAGTTTTAATTTTACGTCCTTTCATTTCTCCCCTTTTATTTTTAAAGTTTTAAATTTCGCACCGTTTTCATTTCAACTTGTTTTAATTTCTCGTCATTTATTATTAAGTCTTGCTCATTTATTTTCCAAAACCAAAAATATTTGTTTCACCAAGAACAACTAATCTCACACAATTAACCGAAAATCAATTCGAAGAGACACCGAGAAACGAACTTTCAACGAGTAAAAATCTTGTTATCAAATGGCGCCGCTGCCGGGTCTTTTCGTGAAGATCGAAGGTTTTTTGTGAGTGACGCGTTGGATTTTGGGATCCGTTCACTTGTGAACGTTATTTTTCTTGTCAAAAATTTTCAAAAATCCAAAAACATTTGAAAAATCATAAAAAGCATTTCTTTTTCAAATTTTTGCACCAAAAATATTCTTCTTGCTTATCTATCTTTCTTTATGGATTTTTATGTCCATTGCGTCCGGTGTGGGAAACAATTATCTGGGAACAACTCTTGTCAATGGTGTACATGTGAGCGGTGCGGAAACGATATCGACTACACACAATTCGGATTTTGTCCCTTGTGCAACTCGACTAATTCACTCTTTTTGAACCCACCTCCTGTTCCCCCGTGCATCTATTGTGGAAGCGATTCTCATTGGCATGTTTCGTACCCGGTTCAATACCCGTCTAGACACGGGCGAGAACCGGGGTACAATTATGACAATGATAATAGCTATCCACAAGACGCACTTGATTTTTCTCCATACCCGGTTTGCAACAACTATGGGGGTCCTCACGATACCTATTATTGTCAACCAATGAATTGTTATGAGCCAAATCCGTGTCCTCGGTTTTCTTCACCTATGGATTATTATGAACCAACCCCGGTTTCTAATTATTCTCCACCGATGAACAACTATGAGCCACAACCGTGCTATAATTCCGGTTTTCAAAATCTTGAGCCCCCACCGCACTCACTCGATCATCAGCCTCGTCACGGGATGAGTTACCAAGAACCAATTGTCGATCTTGCTACAGCTTTTCAAGCGCAATCAAAAGAGCTTTTACACACGCTGCGAACTTGTATGGAGTCATTTTTACAGCAGCAAGATCAGACGAGTACCCATATCCCTGAGCATATTATTGGCCTTATAAATAATGAGGAGAGTGATGACGATATTGAGGTTATTTTCGACGAGGAGGAATTTCTAAAGCAAAATACTTCACTCCTTATTGATGATGGTTTTCACATTCCTGAGATCGATGAGTTTCTTGATATTGATACACCCATGGAATACATATCCGGGTATTCTGATGTGGAAGGAGAAATACTTTTTCTAGAGGATTTATTACACGATGACACTACACCTTCTATCCTAGAGGTGAAAAGATGTGAATCTTCTGAAAAAGGGACGCAGGTTGAAGGTAATTGTTCTCATACTTCTCATATTATATTGCCACCTCATCCTCCCACGTGCACACCCAAGCGGGTGATGTATCACTTTTACTCTACTCGTTTTATACCGGGAAATGAGGATGAGTGCTTTGACCCGGGAGGTGACATTGATTATGCTATGATTCATAACAATACGGCTTTGCCGTTTGCTCAGCATCCATTGTCTTTGGGGGATGACAATGTGCTTACCATACCCAACCCACCTCCCGTGGATCTTGAAATTCACATACAATACGTATGTTGCAAGGACCTTTCTCCCTTTCAAGACTTATCCCCCTGCCTCTCCTTTATTAATGTCCTCCGGGAACGAGGACAAGGTCTTTGATCCCGGTATCACATTCGAGGCTTCCCCATGGACCATTTAATTCGGGGACGAGTCAGGCTCGTGACTTGGTCAACAAAAACAAGCGCTTTTTCGGAGGCAACCCAATTATCTATCTAGTTTCATCATAAGTGTAGGGGGGAGCCCCG
Source organism: Glebionis coronaria (assembly GCA_025667525.1). NCBI lineage: Eukaryota > Viridiplantae > Streptophyta > Magnoliopsida > Asterales > Asteraceae > Glebionis > Glebionis coronaria. The sequence continues at coordinate 317,545,320 of CM046876.1, read as the reverse complement.
TTGGTGTTTCTTGTTCTCTTTCTTATCATGTGCAGGGATTAGAGCTTCAACGACACACTCTTGATGACTTTTGATGAACCGTGATTCCGTGTTCCCTTCTTCCCGGTTCTATCCTAAACTCTTTTCGATTCACTATTTTATATTTCTCAATATTAAAATAGGAATCTCTTTAGTTGTCTTTTCCTTAACGAGATTTAAACAAAGTGTACAATGTCCTAAGTGTAGGGGAGTTTACTCCCACATGCTTAAACATTGAGGACAATGTTTATATTAAGTGTAGGGGGGACTTCTATCGAAGTTAAGTGGTCTTTTCCTTGTATTTGCCCTCATTTTAACCGGAAAATCAATTTTTAATCTATTTTGGCCTAGTTGTAGTCTCCTTTATTTTTGTTACTTTCTAGCATTTTAATAAAATGGTTTTAGCAAGTTTAGATATCTTAGATATATTAGGCCCGTTGTGAATATTTTGACTCAACCCCAGTTTACTTATCCAAGTTCACTCTAGCTAGTATCCTTAACCATGTAGACCTTAATTGGTTTATTAGGCTAAGCATCCACGAGTCTCATTCCTTGAGATTTTAAATTATGGAGAACGAGAAATGATAGAGTTGGTTACAGGTTTGGTATTCTCTCATTAACTTATGTGAGTTAATTATGATCTTTTTCTCCCATCACTTGCTAATAAATTATCTGCAATAAGTAAGGTCGTACGATTTGAAAAGTTACTTAGCTTTTATCCTAAGATCGTTTAAAAGTTGCTCGGTAATGATAATAGTTCATAGCCAAGGCATAACTTATGAAGCGGGGCGCGAAGATTGGCGAGTCCGAAAAGGCCCTAACAAGGCATGAGGATTCCATTTTATTGCTAAAGATCCAAGGTGATGTGAAAAGCATTATTCCCAAAATCGATATGAAGGATCAAGACTCACGACGAAAAGCAATCAACTCCCATAAAGATCATGGAGAAGTCTATCCGAAAAGACCCTGACAAGGTATGAGGATAAATAGATCCAAGTCCGAAAAGGAGGCGGATCGTTGTATCTCAAAATCCCAAATAGAGATTGAAGAAATAATCATGAAGTCGTGGTCAACAAAGTTGGAGTACCCCTCAAAAGTCTCCAAGTGAAGAAACTCTATTAACGATGAGAAGACCATTATCTCAAGCACGTCTCTCAAGATATGAAGTATGAAGTACATGCCAAATATCGGCCCGAGAAAGGTCTCAAATCGTGAACCGAGTTATGCCAAGATATGAACTTTTTGATATCCTGAGAAGCAGTTTTAAGAGATTTTGTCCTTTAGCTAACTATTGATCAAATCGTCCTACTTTGCTTTCAGCTTAAATAAATTATCGAAATAAGTCAACAATGCATCCTCGTGATCATTCAAGACATCAATAAAACATAAGAGATACCCATAGGAATAAGGGAGTTTAAGTGATTAATTGAACCGCATGAGTAAATGTTTGTTATGCTAACTTGTACTAACAATGATCTTGTTTTTAAGCTTGGCATGGGGAACGTGAAACTTGAGGGTGATAAACATTCATGACACACAAGCCCTAATGTAAGTCTTAGATTTCTTTACATGTTTCTACCTTGTTGCATCTTGTTATTTTCTATCTTTTCCTTAGTTGTTTAATAAAGGCCAAGGTAGGTTGATTATGATGGAAAGTGTAAACCTTGCTTTATCACTAAGCATTGCATGAGGGCATTGCAATGGTTAAGTGTAGGGGATCTGATAGGTGTGAAAACACCCATCTTTTCTACCACTTAATTACATTAAAACGGGACCTAAACGTATATATTATGTCGTAAATGGCGGAATTATGCGTGGTTTGTGTTTTTATTGTGTTTCAGGGTCGAGAAGGTGAAAAGTGGAGAAAACACGTCTTTCACGGGCTTTTATCGAAGAAAAAGACGAAAGATGAAGTCGAAAGATCAAGAGTGGAAAAAGAACGGAAGTCCAAGACCAATTCTGAAGATTTATCGAAGAAAAAGTCAAAAGACGGAAGTTTACTAAAAGCCGAAGAACTCAAGTCTAAATTATGAAGAAATTACAAAACGAGTTCAAAGAAATCCCGAGACGAAGTCTGAAAAGTCGAAGAATTTAAGAAGACTGAAAGACTGAGGACCAAGAAAGAATGAAAGAAAGAGGAAGCCACCAACCACTCCCCTGTCCTATAAATACCACCCTCACAACATGTGAGAGGGTTGGTTAGTTTTAGTTTTAGTTTTAGGATTAGATTAGGAGTAGGTAGTTTCTCTCTCTAGATTTATGCTTTCTCTCTCTAGATTAATTTGTGTTTAAGCTTTTGTTATTGAATCATTACTTTTTAATTAAGCTTTTCATTCATCATCTTCTTCCTTTCTAGTTTGATTTGTTCTTATTCATCATTGTTCATGTTCTTGAGTTTTTATGATTTTGATCAAGTGGGTTTTGATTAATTTGGTTATGTTTGTTAGTTTTGATTATTTGTTTTGATTGATTATTGTTAGTTGATGCTTATTGGTTGTTTTGGTTTAATCTTTTGTTTGATTTTGATTAATTTGTGGATTGGATCGTGTTCACTGTACATCCCCTGTTCTTCGCTTGGTTGTTTCTGTATTTCATCATTCCCAGAAGTTCCGGATCAATGATCCTTCATTCGGAACATTGAAGTTCCGTGTCAACATTCCTTCATTCGTAAGTCTAAAAACTTCCGGATTAAGTGCTTCATTCGGAAGTCTAAAAACTTCCGGATCAAGTGCTTCATCCGGAACTTTGAAAGTTCCGGATCAAGGGATGCTCATTCGGAAGTCTGAAGTTCCGGATCAAGGGGTGCTCATTCGGAAGTCAAAAAACTTCCGGATCAAAGGTGCTTCATTCGGAACTCTAAGAGTTCCGGATCAAGGGCTCTTCATTCGGAAGTTTAAAACTTCCGAATGAAGGTTTCTGTCAAGTTTGTTTTTGTTTGTTTTCCTTTTAAGTTTTGTCTTTTATTTTTAAGATTATTTTTCCCGTTTTTTTATTTATGTGCACTTTTATTTGCTTTCCTTTTATTCAAGTTTAATTTCGTGTTATTTACTATTTAAAGTTTTGATTTTTACTTTTTGTTAAGTTTTAATTTTACGTCCTTTCATTTCTCCCCTTTTATTTTTAAAGTTTTAAATTTCGCACCGTTTTCATTTCAACTTGTTTTAATTTCTCGTCATTTATTATTAAGTCTTGCTCGTTTATTTTCCAAAACCAAAAATATTTGTTTCACCAAGAACAACTAATCTCACACAATTAACCGGAAATCAATTCGAAGAGACACCGAGAAACGAACTTTCAACGAGTAAAAATCTTGTTATCACTATTCCGCTGCAAACCTGATTTGGGGTGTCACAGTTTCTGCCTAAGTTGCATAGAATATTCAACTCCTTCAATGCTTACCAATACGTCATCACTAGCACCTTGTTGTGATCGTTCTAGTGCTAACTTAAGTCATTGGTCCGCATTCAGCTTCATTCCCCTCCATCTTTCCTAAGGACAACTATTTCTAGCTATAGAATGTCCTTGGGTAGATCCCTCCGGTTCTGGTTGGATCATAGGACTTAGTTTCCTATCCTAAACCACCTTTTGACACCATCGTTCCGTCTTGGATAGTAGGTTGTTTTGTGTATATATCGTAACCATAAAACCATTGAAAACCATTCAAAGTGCTTGATAAAAATCAAAACTTTTAACACTTTGAAAGTTTTACATTTCCTAAAAGCTACCCCTACACACATGCGTCGATATACGAAATAGTTTAGCACATGGAGGAAAGAGTTGTACTTGAGTCTTTAAGATCACATGTTGCGATATATTTCATTTTAATCACATTTTCTCCCCCTATCTCTAATATAAAAATTTAATATTAGAGATACTAATTGATTAAAATATGACAATTTCTGAAAATTGTTTGGGAGAAAGATGTGTGCACGCACGAATCATGGAACTTTTGTAGTCGAGTTGCTCCCCTCAACAATATATGTGTTGGATACATAAAATTTGACAAAATTTTGGAAAAACGACACCACAAAATATGTTCAGGTATGGAGTTGAGATGCCTTTTTGATATAATATATAACTTATGACAGTTTTAAACCGTTTTCTGAATGTGTTGGATACATAAACTATGACATTTTCAGAGATGTACCCAACAACATTAAAGGCTTGATTTTAAAACGCTCCCCCTCAAACATTGATCAAAATAACATATGACATTTTTGAGATATAAAAACCATTTTATGAGGAAGGGAGTGTTGAATACACAATTTTGAAAGATTTAGAAAAATCTTTTGAGAAGTACTTGAAAAATTGTGTTCAACGGTTTTAAAATGATCATGATAGAAGACTTCTCTTCTATTGCTTAGCGAAAGCACACTGAAATGTACACTCTCCTTTCGGGTCCATTTTGCATGAGCTCAAAACTTTGATTGTTTTGTGACTAGCTAATGACCGAGAAGAGTTAATTTCATGTTGTGAAGGATAATTTATCATCCGTGATAAACTTTCCTTAAAGAAAGTGCGAGTTCTAAGCTGACATTTACTTAGAAATCGTTTTTCATGAACTTAAAAACTTGGAATGTTTTTGTGAGAAGCTCATGATCGAGAAATGTTAATTTCTCGTTGAGAAGGATAAGTTATCGTCCGTGATAAACTATCCTTATTTGAGGTCCGAGTCCTAAGCAGTGATGCACTTAGAAGTCATCTATACGAGCTTAAAACTTTCGAATGGTTTTATTGTATGCTCGTGTCTAAGGAAATTGAATTTCTCGTATTGAGGATAAGTCATACACGGGACGAACTTTCCTGTTTTTGAAGTACGAGTTACAGTCTGACATGTGACTGTAAGTCTTGTACACGAGCATTGTAAAACCCGCATGCTTTTACCATGAACTGTACACTTAGTAAACGTTTGTACATATTAAACTTTCCGTTTATAGCACGAACACGTGTCACGATTATTAATTACAGAAGTTATGTACGTGTTATTACACGATAAATATTAAGTACGTGATAGTACACGATAATTATTAACAATAATAATTATAATCACGAACATGAAATCATGAACGTAAAATCACGAACATGTAATTACGTACTTATTTAATATAATACGGTTAATATCGTTGCGTACAAGTATTTATGTATACCACGAACATTTAATTATAATATAACACGGAAACACGAACGTATCTGCACGTAAAATATTAGACATGGGAAAAACTTCGGGTTTCCCCTTGTGGGCCCCATATGCCGTGGACACAAAAGGACACGAGGGCCAAACCCATTTTTGGTTTTGACTAAATTACAAAAAGGATTTTGTGCATTCACTTTTACAGAGTTTTTTAAAAATTACAAAACCCTAGCCCCCTTTTGCTCTCCTTTGCCGCTGGATACAACACCACCACAAGGAGGAGTTTGTTGATTTTTGGTGATTAAAAATCAAGTGTTTGTTCGTGTTATTGTGTTCCATTCGTTACACACATTCGGTAATCCGTTATCCTTTTCTTTTGATTCTTTTATTCAATCAAGAACATGTAATCATGGGGTTTTATTAAAATAAGGATTTTAACATGTTAATTAATCATGTGGTATAAAAATAAAAGGTGTTTTGGGTTGGTTTGGTTCGGCCGACACATGCAAACCGAGAGCCGTAGCTCTCAGTGTCTCTCGTATGACCACAGCCGAGACCTTTGGGTCTCTGTGTAGTCCTTGTGGTTTCGCAGCAGAGTGAAACTAGGGACCCCGACGCGAGTCGGGGTGGCCTTGTGGTTTTTCTTAGTCTCGGAAGAAACAAGGAACACCACCGGCTAACTGCCGGTGGTTGTTTTTGTCTAGCGGGGGGAACGCAGGCTCGACAGGGGGAACCACAGGCTAACCGCCGGTGTGAACCTTGTTGAGGCAGCGACTAGCCGAGGCTAACCAGGTGAAACCACCGGCTTAAGCCGATGGCGTTTTTACAAGAACAGTGGCAACCGGCTGAGCCGGTTAGCCACTATTAAGGGGGTGTTTGTTTGGTCCGGTTCTTGGAAGAATTCGGTCTGGTTCACGTTATGTCTAAATTAAAATCAAGGATCTGGTTCACGACTAATTTTTACAAGTTATATTATTTTAACAAGAAATTAAATTAATTAAAAACATGACTAATAATTAATTTAAATTAACATGGACTTAAGTTATTTATTATTTATGAAATAATACATGTTTTAACCTAAGTATTTTATTTATTTGATTTAGACTATAGTATTAATTAATTATTCATACATGAAACATAATTAATTAATAAACATGACTTAGGTTATAATTAATATAATATTAATACATGTTTAAGCTAAGTATTTTATGCATCTTAGTTTAATTAAATCATACTTATATTTAATTAAATCATATAACCTATAGTTTTTTAATTAACATGATATTATTAATAAACTATACCAATAATTACATGACTTATGTTATAATTGATATAATATTAATACATGGTTAACCTAAGTATTTTATGCATCTTAATTTAATTAAATCATACTTATATTTAATTAAATCATATAACCTATAGTTTATTTTATTAACATGATATTATTAATAAACTATACCAATAATTACATGACTTATGTTATTTAGCCAGTTAACTTATGCTTATATTATTAGCTTATTAATTCAGTATATTTCTAAATATGGAAACTTTCTATTTCAGGAAACTTACTATTTTTTGAAACTTTCTATTTTTAGAAAATGATCTATTTTTAGAAGTTAATCTATTTTTGGAAACTTTCTATTTTTGGAAACTTTCTATTTTTGGAAACTTTCTATTTTAGGAAACATGTTATTTTTAGGAAGTTACTTATTATTACACCACAAGTATAATAATACAAGAAATACAAGTAATACTTAATCAGAATACATAGAATACATGATAAACTCAGCATAACCTTAAAATCAGTAAAATAGACAAGAACATATAAAACAAGCTAAGACACGATATAATCAGTTAAGTACTCAGTAAACAGAATACTTATAAATTTCCCCTATTTATGTAGCATTAGTGAGATCAGAGTAGGACTTTCATTCTTTCGTCTTCTTCGTTCACTAGATATAAGGTACAGATTTCCCGTCCCTTCAGTATGGACATTCTTTCCTTATTAGGATTCCCTGTTTGCAGCTAACTATTTTCCTAGTATTGTTTTATATGTTTGATTACTTATGTTAGTCTAGGAGCCTAAGCCATATACATGCATGACCAGTGTCACCTAGTTATAGAGGTACCATAACCATAACATTGGAGGCACTAGTGTTATGACTTCCCCACGGTGGAGTGATTGCTCGTGGCGTCCCTATTCAGTTTTGGCCATTATATTATATTATCATGTGGGGCGTATGGGTGTATCCTAGTTACATGTTTTACAGGATTTTCATGGTGAATGCGATGTGTGCCTTGCATCCTTCACAAGGAGTTAATCCCTCGTACCCATACTATTTAATTAGAGGCAATCCCTCTAATTGCATGACGAGGTCTCCCCTCCAAGTATTCATGCACAGTGGAACCTCATGACCTATATGGGCAATTGGCTAATTAATACAGATTTTACATAAAAACATAAGTCTTTTCAAACTATAAAACTAGTTTTATAAACATGTTCCAGGTTTTCCTGGACTTATACATTTCCGCTGCTATTAGTCTTATTTATGTTTCAGCCATTCATACTATGTCATATATCCGTTCACTGAGCGTATTGCTCAGCCGTTACTTTCCTTTCCATGTTCCATAACGGCAGGTACCTATGGACAGACTCGAGCGTCTAGAGGACATGCATAGGATGGAAGCTTCCTTAGACTTCTTCTCCTTTTTGCCTTCATGTACTTATGCTTGTTTGGACACTTGTCTTGTCCTCCTAGTTCATTTACTTTACTTATGTTTTGGGCTTATTTTTGGGAACCGATATTTGATTCCGGTTTTCCCTATGGTCATGTATGTTTTAGTACATATTACCTTGCATGCTTTGATGACACACCATATATACGCGTAACGGTCCACTTACCAAAGTGGGGTGTTACAATTATGATATCAGAGCCAAGGCTTCGACCTGTAGGCTCTAAAACTCGACCTGTGACTAGTGGGTAGTCACCAAAAGCTTCCTAAGTCAACGATTGTGATTCCACGTATTGATATTTTCAACACCGTGTTGTTTTAACCATGATGTGTCATCGATATTGTTTTACTAATATGGATGAACAACCGTCATCCATACTTAGTTATGTGTCTTTGTTTCATGCATGATGTTCCTCGTGAACTGTGTCTAATGTGGACTAAACCCCAGTAGTTCATAATTGGTCACATAAAAAAAATTCTGTTAAGTTTTGACAGCTGATTTTCACTCATTTATTCCATGTATTATTGTTGCAGGTATTTAACTAAGTAATGGTTGGTACAGGACTGGCCATATTTAGTCGCATGTGCTTTTAATCATATTATTTTGTTTAGGTGAACCGACCCATAGGCGTTCACCCAAACCCATGTTATTTTCATATCATGCATCCATACACTGTTTTCATGCATAAATCTTCATGTTTACATGCATAAAAATATCATGACTATGTATTATATCCTAATTAAATAAATCATGTCAAATTTTATTTTGTGAACTGACCAATGGTCGTCCACACCAGCGATTTTTAGATTCATTTCTTTAAAGTCATAAATATTTTTTTCATGTCCCGTCATTAGTTACTATGTCTTTATGTCAAGTATGTTTTCATACTATCATGGTTAACTTCGTTTTCATGCTGATTATGTTTTATACTCCTTCATGTTAAGTTTGTTCCATGTTTCTTCATGTTGAATGCGTCTTCATGCTGATTATTTCTTAAATTTCTTATGTGAATTATGCTTTCATCATGTTGATTATGCTTTCATGCAAGACATTGATGGATTTCATGTAATCCTGCTTCCACGATAGTCATGGTTGGTTTTCATTAATCATGCTTTCAGGAAAATCGTCGTTGAATATCGTTTAACCACACTTTTAGCGTTTCTCTATGCAACCAGAATGATGTCTAGGCTGGCATTGCCAGGTTATCATGGAGGTTTACTAACCGTTTAACCAATTATTTTTCCTTTAAAAATCATGTCAGATGATCGACCCCATACCGATCATTTCATGTGCATTCCATGTGTACTCCATGTACCGTATCCCATGTATATTACACGTACCTTAATTCATGTGTATTTCACTTGCAATACTCCACGAGTATTCACTAATCAATTTTAAATCATCTCAGACGTATTCTACTTGTTGATATGCCATAAGATGCTGATGCCGCTCATAATTGTGAGATGTTACTAAATGTTGATGCTGCTGACTATTTGGAAACGCTACGAGATGCTGATGTTGTTCACAACCTGGAGATCTGACAACACGAAGACAAAGGTCTTGGATCAAATCGATAGGACGAGAAGATGTGTCACCACCAGACGATTTCCATCACAAACCATCCCTAATTCTTTGGTACACGTCACACGTTATTCAGTTGTCTTTCAGTCATATGAGTGAGAACCGGTACCAGCCGGCCACTCAACTGAATAAGTTACATGAATCACCGTTATGAGAATAACCGTCATGAAACTGACCAACAAGATAATAGTAACCACTACTGTGACAGCAACTATCCTAGCAATTTCAACAGAAGCTCCGCCCACGGACGTGATCAGAAATACAAAAGGTCAGCAGTCCAACCGATCCGCCAATTCTAGGCATGATAACCTAAGATTTGCAGTTTAATTTGTTTTACGCCTCGAGACACATATCAAGACATCAGTCAAGACACGTGTCTCACGTATATTTTCTGAAGACACATGTCAAGACACCAGTCAAGACACATGTCATACGTATATTTTCCAAGACACGAGTCAGAACACATGACTCACGTCCATTTCTGGAACAACCCTAAGAAATTCAGGGTACCCTCCAAGGGGTATATCCATTCTGTTGTGCCATGTTTTAATCAGGCCACAAGAATTTCAATACCATCACCGGCGTATCATTCGCGTTTGGACACGTAGGGTTCGTTCTGCGTGAGACAGGCAAAACACATCAAGTAAGATCTGTCACGTTTGCTTCGTGACACTTTCAATTCTTGATTTCATATTTCATATACCCATGACCATAAAACAAGCCATTCGTATCACCCATGTATACGGAGGCTTTTGCTTCCGTCTAATGATAAGATCCAATTTGCTAACGCACTTACCTCGGACTGATGCGAATTAAATATGATTTTGATTATGAACTAAGAACCGCAACCCATGCTACGATTAGTCACCCTTCATATCAGAGTTTGTATAGCGATGTTCAAGCTACTGAATACATTCAGCATGATTTTCCATCAGGAAAATCTGTACAAATAATTATGCTTTACAAGCACGTATTTGTTGTTCCATGGCTGCGAAGAATCAACCTATTATTGATGACACCACTGTTGAAGCCCCTTACTCATAACCAACCGATTATTCCAGAATCTTACCACATGTATTCCAGAGTAACCTTCTAGGAGAGGGACGGTAAGATGAGATTATGTGTCGACTATCGTCAATTTAAACAAATCACCCTTCATAATCGTTATCCTCCTCTACGTATTGAAAATTGTGTGTGAGCGACTAAAGAGTTCTAAACCTTTTCCAAGATCGACTCATGATCATGCTGCCAGCTTTGGCAGGTGAAAGAGTAGGACATTTCCATGACTGCTATTCGCACAAGACTTGGTCATGCTAAATTCACAATTTTGTATTAGTCTCATAAATGCTCCAACAGCATTATTGACTTAATAAATTGAGTTTCCATGAACTCAAAAACAAATTCATCAGTGTTTTCATCAAGGACAACCTGATTTTCTCTAAGTCTAGAGAAGAGCAGGAACACCACATTTGCACTATGTTGCAAATTCTACGACAAGAGAAATTTCACCCTGAAATTTTCTAATATAAATTCTGGTTGATTACAGTGACACGCTGAATCACATGGATTCTCACGGTTACATTTACCATGACTCACCTTATGCGTGAAGGTGAGAACCCTACACTACATTAGGTGTTCCCGAAAATCCTACGCTAAGAGAAGTCTAATTTCGGAGACTCTTAGTTTCGCAAACTCCTATGTATCAAGTTTCTATTAGCAAGATACATACATTCATATCTAAGTACATGTCATACCAACATGCTAAGATAGAACACCAACAGACTAGGATGGTTTATCCACCATCAGAAATTGTGATAAAAAATGGGGCAAGATCTCCATGGATTTTGGTTACCAGATTACCACAAACTTAGAAGAAGCATGAAGCTATCTGGGTTATTGTTAACAGTTTGACCAAGTCTTCAAAATCCTTGCATCCGTAAGGATTTCAGAGTCAGCAGATTTTCGGACTTGTTCCAGCCAAGGCTCATCCGATCACTTGGTAATCCCTCAGCTATCGGGCCAGACAAAGGTTCGCCTTTGTGTTCCTTATTTACGTTCACGTCCTTGTTCTGATTGTACGACTCGCTTTCGCACTCATGTTCATGACACTGTTCATGTTCATGATCGTATCCTGGCTTAAGATTTATGTTTTACCTTTCATTCCGGAAAGTTTTGCAGAAACTTGGGAGATCAGACTCAATTCTAATAAACTTTCCATCACCTCGTATCAGTGGCGTTATCTCTTCAGTTATCTCGTGTTCACGATATTTTTCACATGTCATGTTCATTCCACGTTCCTCATATCATGTTCACGATATGTTGCACGTATCATTGTCCTCCATATGTTTCTTATATTACACTCACCATATCTCCACGTATCATGTTCACAATTGTTCACGGATCACGTTCACAATTATTCATGTACTACGTTTCAGTATGTCTCAGGCATCACTGCTCAGTCGTACTTATGTCATTTGCTTCAGATTATTTCGCATCATAACGTTTCAATTACCCTTGCACGTTAATTCTCATCCACTCAATCAGATTCATGCAAATCTATCTTACGTTGCTTCAGATTATTTCGCATCATAACGTTTTAGAGGACCGTTTTGGGCGGGAAGCCACTTGGAACGGAGGAGTCCATCCGAACTTCTTATCTTTTTTCTCTCATCGATTGGATACGTTCTTTCAGTCACGTCATGTTCCATGTCCTTTTTAGCCATGTCATGTCCGACGTTCCTTTCTAGCATGTCACCTTCATGTCCTTTTATCTTGCATGCCTTTCTAGTTTTGATTCGGGTATGTTCCTCTTTAAGTTTACTTTATCTATAATTCGGGCACGAATTATTCTTTTTAGGGGGAAGAGTTGTAAAATCCGCATGCTTTTACCATGAACAGTACACTTAGTAAACGTTTTTACATATTAAACTTTCCTTTTATAGCACGAACACGTGTCACGATTATTAAGTACAGAAGTTATGTACGTGTTATTACATGACAAGTATTAAGTACGTGATAGTACATGATAATTTTTAACAATAATAATTATATTCACGTACATGAAATCATGAAAGTAAAATCACGAACATGTAATTACGTACTTATTAGTATAATACGGTTAATATCGTTGCGTACAAGTATTTATGTATAACACGAACATTTAATTATAATATAGCACGGAAACACGAACGTATGTGCACGTAAAATATTAGACATGGGAAAAACTTCGGGTTTCCCCTTGTGGGCCCCATATGCCGCGTACACAAAAGGACAAGAGGGCCAAGCCCATTTCTGGTGTTGACTAAATAACAAAAAGGATTTTGTGCATTTACTTTTACAGAGTTTTCTAAAAATTACAAAACCCTAGCCCCCTTTTGCTCTCCTTGGCCTCCGGATACAACACCACCACAAGAAGGTGTTAGTTGATTTTTGGTGATTAAAAATCTAGTGCTTGTTCGTGTTATTGTGTTCCATTCGTTACACGCATTCGGTAATCCGTTATAATTTTCTTTTGATTCTTTTATTCAATCAAGAACATGTAATCATGGGGTTTTATCAAAATAAGGATTTTAACATGTTAATTAATCATGGGGTATAAAAATAAAAGGTGTTTTGGGTTGGTTTGGTTCGGCCGACAAATGTAAACCGAGAGCCGAAGCTCTCGGTGTCTCTCGTGTGACCACGACCGAGACCTTTGGGTCTCGGTGTAGTCCTTGTGGTTCAGAAGCAGGGTGAAACAAGGGACCCCGACGCGAGTCGGGGTGGCCTTGTGTTTTTTCTTGGTCTCGGCAGCAACAAGGAACACCATCGGCTAACTGCCAGTGGCTGTTTTGGTCTAGGAGGGGGAAACGCAGGCTCGACAGGGGAACCACCGGCTAACCGTCGGTGGGAACCTTGTTGAGGCAGTAGCTAGCCGAGGCTAACTAGGGGAAACCACCGGCTTAAGCCGGTGGAGTTTTTACAAGAACAGTGGCAACCGGCTGAGCCGGTTAGCCACTGTTAAGGGGGTGTTTGTTTGGTCCGGTTCTCGGGAGAATTCGGTCTGGTTCACTTTATGTCTAAATTAAAATCACTGGTCCGGTTCGCGACTAATTTTTACAAGTTATAGTATTTTAACAAGAAATTAACTTAATTAAAAACATGACTAATAATTAATTTAATTTAACATGGACTTAGGTTATTTATTATTTATGAAATAATACATGTTTTAACCTAGGTATTTTATTTATTTGATTTAGACTATAGTATTAATTAATTATTAATACATCAAATATAATTAATTAATAAAAATGACTTATGTTATAATTAATATAATATTAATACTTGTTTAACCTAAGTATTTTATGTTAATTAAATTAAATCATACTTATATTTAATTAAATCATATAACCTATAGTTTATTTAATTAACATGATATTATTAATAAACGAGTTAGGTTATTATAGTGTAGTAGCTTAATGTTGTTAAAATGAAAAGTCATCTTAACCATTGATTTTATCAAGTAACATGTGATTTATTTAATATTAAACACAAAACAATAAATCTTGTGCATAAAAATTAGTATAAAAACAAAAATTTGATATGTAAAAATTTATAGCTGATACATATGATACATAGTTTTACTTCAAAAAATATTATTAGCATAAATAATCATTTATTCGCAAATTCAGTGATACATTATCACATGTTGCATTCGATATAACAAAATAATTGATAAACTATGATACACAACTGATACACGAAAAACTAGTTATATTAAAAATTATGAACTAGCTACTCGTACACGAACTAAAACTTCCAAAATACACATACACGAACTAAAAAATCATAAACGAACCAAAATTAATCAAGAAATGTGATATTTGCCCATTTTCTATTACTTCTCATTTTAACAACTTTAAGCACCTAAACCATTTTATCTAAATTCATTAATAAACTATACCAATAATTACATGACTTATGTTATTTAAACAGTAAACTTATGCTTATATTATTAGCTTATTAATTTAGCTTATTTCAAAATATGGAAACTTTCTATTTCATGAAACTTACTATTTTTGGAAACTTTCTATTTTTAGAAACTGATCTATTTTTAGAAGTTAATCTATTTTTAGAAACTTTATATTTTTGGAAACTTTCTATTTTTGGAAACTTTGTATTTTAGTAAACCTGTTATCTTTAGGAAGTTACTTAATATTACACCACAAGTATAATAATACAAGAAATACAAGTAATACTTAATCAGAATACATAGAATACATGATAAACTCAGCATAGCATGAAAATCAGTAAAACAGACAAGAAGATATAAAACAAGCTAAGACGCGATATAATCAGTTAAGTACTCAGTAAACAGAATACTTATACATGTCCTCTATTTATGTAGCATTAGTGGGATCGGAGTAGGACTTTCATTCTTTCGTCTTCTTCGTTCACTGGATATAAGGTACGGAATTCCCGTCCCTTCAGTATGGACATTCTTTCCTTATTAGGATTCCCCGTTTGCAGCCAACTGTTTTCCCAGTATTGTTTTATATGTTTGATTACTTATGTTAGTCTAAGAGCCTAAGCCATATACATGCATGACCAGTGTCACCTAGTTATGGAGGTACCATAACCATAACACTGGAGGCACCAGTGTTATGACTTCCCCACCGCGGAGTGATTGTTTGTGGCATCCCTTTCCAGTTTTGGCCATTATATTATATTATCATGTGGGGTGTATGGGTGCATCCTAGTTACATGTTTTATAGTATTTTCATGGTGAATGCGATGTGTGCCTTGCATCATTCACAAGGAGTTGATCCCTCCTACCTAGACTATTTAATTAGAGGCAACCCCTCTAATTGCATGACGAGGTCTCCCCTCCAAGTATTCATGCACGGTGGAACCTCATGACCTATATGTGCTATTGGCTAATTAATACAGATTTTACATAAAAACATAAGACAAAGTCTTTTCAAACTATAAAACCAGTTTTATAAACATGTTCTAGGTTTTCCAGGACTTATACATTTCCGCTGCTATTAGTCTTATTTATGTTTCAGCCATTCATACTATGTTATACATCCATTCACTGAGCGTATTGCTCAGCCGTTACTTTCCTTTCCATGTCCCAACACGGCAGGTGCCTATGGACAGACTCGAGCATTTGGAGGACGTACATAGGATGGAAGCTGCCTTAGACTTCTCCTTTTTGCCTTCATGTACTTATGCTTATTTGGACACTTGTCTTGTCCTCCTAGTTCTTTTACTTTACTTATGTTTTGGGCTTATGTTTGAGAACCGATGTTTGATTCCGGTTTTCCCTATGGTCATGTATGTTTTAGCACATATTACCTTGCATGCTTTGATGACACGCCATAAATACGCGTAACGGTCCACTTACCAAAGTGGGGTGTAAAAAGCATAAAACTTTTGATAGTTTTAATAGAGGTTCGTGGCCGAGAAATGTTAATTTCTCGTTTTGAGGATAAGTCATCATCGGGATGAACTTTCCTATTTCCGAAGAATGAGTTAGAGCCTGTAATTTGATTGTAAGTCATTTTGAAGCTTAATTGTGAAACCCCTGAGACACTTGTTTCTCTGATATATGCTTCTTCAGCAACCAAACTCTGAGAGTATTTTTTGTTGAACGGGTTACAAATATTGGACCTTTGTATTCCCGTTGAACCGTGACGTCGGTACCTGCACTTTCACTAGTAGTTTGTATGCTTGCATGTGGATTAGTGATATCTTTATGAGAACCATCTGGGGGTTCACTGTGTACCTTTGTCGTGCTACAGGGAAATATCTTTCCAGTAGGAACCCACCTAAGAACAATTGTTTTAATGGTTCTACCCGTTGGTATCCACCTAAAACAAGGTCTAGGAAAAATAGTTTTCTCATGCACAGCGGAAGACTTAGATGGAGAAAACGTATTTCCTTTGTTCCGTCTTTGAGGTGCTCTAGCTTTTTGATTCACCTTGTTCAGGACTTTAGTGATACAATCATCATGAATGGCAGTAAACATGCATTTGTTGCATTTCGTGCAAACAAAGTGCTTAGCATCAAAGAAGGATATAGTGTTCCTAGGTTAGGTGGATTTGTACACATCCGAGAAGGGTCTAGAATTCCTAGATGTGTGATCAACGCTCTTAGGTTTTGGTTTTGTCCTATCTCTTGCTTGTGTCTTTTTCTTAGCATCCTCTAGATAGCTTTTATGACCCGTGTCAATTGAACTACGCCTAGGCATGTTCTTGGAGCTAATTCTAGAGTTGCTTGAAGCATTCATGTGATCGGGATTTGTAGAAGTGGATTTTCTTAAGGAGGTTCTAGATTGTGGAGTGACTGGTTTTGGCAAATTGCTTCTCACGCCAACTGGGGGTGCAAACCTCGGGTTCGACGTTTTGGGTCGTTCAGATTTAAACACATTCGGTTGTCCAGCAACTGAGCGATTTCTGAATGGTTGATAAGGAGGTTTCCCCAAGACTGGCTGTTTTGCTAACTTAGTATCCACACTATTTCCATTTAGCTTCCTTAATTCATTTTTCACCGCTGTCAGTGCAAAAACCTTTTCCTGAATATGAACCATTAATTGGTCATTTTGTAGAAGTAATTGAGCGACACATTGTTCTAACTTAATTTTCATATTGTCAAATATGTCGTTCTCAGAATTTACGTCATCACTATCTACAGTGTCGATAGGTTGCACAGATATTTCACATAGTGAAGCAGGCGGAGGACTCGGATTTAGAGAAGCCAACTTTGATGCTATCAAAGTTATTTGTTTTACAAAATGTTCTTTTTCCGTGTTGAAATCTTGAATCTTACGATCCAGTTTTTGTTCAAGAACAACATTTGCTTTTTCAAGTTTTTCCAAATAAGCCTCAAATTTGTTATTTTTCTTTGAAAAATCGAGTTTGGCATACTCAAAATCTTTTGTCTTTTGAGCTAACAAAGTTTCGAGCTCGTGTATCATAGAATCAACATCCTGGGTAGTCTCTCCTCCATTAGTACTCGTATCCGATGAGTCAGGTGTGGTATTGCTATCAACCTTTTCCACTAGATACGTGTCAAAAATGGGTTCAGATTGCTCGTATGTTGATGAACATCATATTCAGCATTTAAGTGTATCGTAGCCATTGGCTCATCATCATAAATGGGTTTGATAGTTGTATCAGCGGTTTCTGTATCATTCCCTGAGCTGTTACTGGTATGTTACGTTTCTGATTCTATCCCGATGCTTTTTGTGACAATCGAAGAAGCATCCAATGCTTGATTCTTATCGACGTTACTCTCTTTCGTCTGCATCAGTCTTTTATTCACCTTTCTTTCAAATTTTCGTTTATGACGTGTTCTTTTAGCAATAGACTACTTGACATTACTCAGCCGATGACAGAGTTTCTCTTTAAACTCATAAAGATAGAATGCCTTGTCTTTTGACTCAATGAATTGCTGAAACTGGTTGTAAAGAACTAAAAAGGCTGCCATAGATTCATCCTGTTGAAATTTATCTTTTTCAAGATAAATTTAAATTTGATTCATGTTGAGTGTGAAAGCGCTGTTGAATGTTCCAACCTCTTGACCAAATAGTAGAATGAATAGTTGGTTGTATTCGAATTCCATATTAGTTCTTTTGATGAGTTCATTTGAAAGAGTCTGAAGGTGTGACTGAAGTTGCTTGAAATGTTTTATAGATCGCTCCTTTGTTTTCAACATCTTGTACTTGATTGCATGATCGTTTGTGTCTGAGTTCGAGCTGTTGTTGGACATTGTTGATGAGTGTTAATGGATTACGGGTCTTAGTAGATGTGTTGTGATTTGATTGTTGTTGAAATTCCAAAAATTCCGATTTTTTCTCAGTCTGACAATAAATTCCTCATTCCGACATAACAGTAAACCGAAAATTCTTTGAGATACCGAATTGAGAAATCGAGTTAGAAATAGCCAAAAAGTAGTAGGAAAAAAATTTGAAAAGTGAAAAATTTTGACGAAAAATGGCCTAAAAATTTGAATTTTGGGTCGAAAATTTTTTCATATCGCCAAAATTTGAAATCGAATCTTAAATGGCCTAAAAATGGTCTAGGAAAAAATAAATTTTACTATGGTTTTCCTGCCAAAAAAACTCTTCGCAATACCTAAAATTCCAACCTTCGCAATACTCAAAATTGCACTCTTCGCAATACAAGCAAACTATCTTCGCAATACAAGCAAACAATCTTCACAATACAAGCAACTATCTTCGCAATGTGCAAAAAGCTCAACTTTCGCAATACCAAAGGAATACTACTTCGCAATAAATAAACCCTAGAGTATTGCGAGAAATAATTTTTCGCAATAACAAAACCCTAGAGTATTGCGATGGAAAGATTTCGCAATATGAGTTACTGTTTCGTACTTTTGATGAGAAAATGAGATTTTTGCTTAGAAATCCGTGATTTTGTCCAACGCAAAGCACCCAAATCCCTACCACAACTATGTAGGAGATTCCAAAAACACAAGAAAAACTTTGTGGGACGTGGTTATTGGATCAAAATAGACACGAAATCTATGAAAAACAAACCATAAAACTTCAATCACCTATCCACTAAGGCTCTTGATACCAAATGTTAATCCCACTTCAATCCATAACACAAGATTTAGAGTAGATTTAGAAAGAGAAAGAGAAGAGAGTTAGAGAGAGAAAGTAAAGAGATGGTGGAAGGTTTAAACTTTACTAGAGAGAGAAAGTAAAATGAACCAACACCCTCTTCAACACATGGAAGAGGTTTTATATACCCATGAGCTTGGTGGGCTCATGGGCTTGTTTCTTGGGCCACGCTTGACCTATCTTGGGAATAAAGCCCCTACCTTAGACAATATTAGCTTAAAGTCCAAGCCCGGTTTTCCCAACTAACCTATTAGAGTACAAGACCTTTAATGACTAAGATGACCTATAACATTCTTGTTTGACTATGTAAATTATAGGGCTAACATATATCCCCCTCACGGGTTTTCAAATTGTTTATAAGCTTTTAAAAGTGAGGCTATAAACTCACTTTAGCCTATAGGGTCTTTTGATAAGCCAACCACAACATTCTCACTGAATCTGGACTGACACACAATATGTATATCTATCAAGTTTTAGTCTCTGAGTTCAATCTTTTGGAGTAATAGTATCATTGTTCGGGCCATTATACTCATAAGCCATTCTATAAACGTTTGACGAGCGAGGGCACTTTAAATCGTAAACCCAACCACTCAGTCAGAACATAATATTAATATGGAACATCTTTGTACAGAGTTACCTACTAATATGACACAATATATTTTATTACATTTTGAGTTTCAATATTGGCAAAAATAGCCCTTGTAGTTATAGTTTGGTATATTTACACTTTTTATCCTTACAGTATATAGTTTTATAAATTGCAATTTCAACCTTCAATATTTAACCTTAAAGTCTCAAACTTTAAAAAAAATATTCTTATTGATTTTACTTTCATAAAATGACACTTTTGGCAAAAAATGATAAATAGTTTCAGAATTGACAGTTTTAGTCCCTGAACTTGTAAAAATCACATAACAAGCTCAAAAATGATCCAAATGATCTAGGATTTGAAAACAAAGTTAATGAACACATTTATAATCATAATAACAACATTTATCTAGAATTATATCTTTTAAAATGTGTTTTTGCTCTTTATTTTATGTAAAATACAAAATTAGGGTTTTAAGACATCTTTAAGTTATAACTTTCATTTAAATTGATGAAATGACTTAGTTTCTTTTATATTATCTTTATAATATAATTTTGGCATTATAAAAAGTCTAAATAAACGTTATTACAAGATCAAAGCCTTGCTTAACATAGATTTTACCTAGGTAGCTCCAAAATGGCTCCATGTGGCTTCTTATGAACACAACTTGCTACCAAAGCTTCAAGAGCTTCAATGGAAACCTTCTTGACCTGGTTTCTGGTCTTGTGGGATGTCCTAAGACGTATATAGATATGTAAATGGAGAATAGGATATTATAAGAAAACGGGGTGCAAGTTCTTCCTATGTCCATTCGCCCCTATTAATACAAGTTTGGTAACTTAGGCTCCAAGTTAAGAATCTAAACGTGTAACTTAGCTAGGTATATGACTAAGGATAACTAGTGAATGTCTACACAAGTTCTTAGACTCTAGGTTTGATCTAATCCTTCCTTGTGGTTCAAAATAGGTCACATCATACATATGATAAGAATGGTGATATGTAGCACCCTAGTCGGTGATGCACCTACTTGTCACCACTTCTAAAATATCTTAAAAGTTATAAATATCAGGTTTTTGATTTTGTAATGGAGGGAAAAGGTTTGAAAATGAGTTTTGGAGGCAAAATACAAAACCGGATTCAATTTCTAGGGCTTGTTACTTATGATTTGTGTTTTTAGTGATTAGGGACTTAGGAAAGTGATTAGTGAATGATTAAGGCTTAATTAGGGTTTAAAATTCTATTTAAGAGATTTGGGTCCTTGGTTTGAAGTTTAACAAAGGTTTGATGTGAAAATGGGAAGTATACTTTTGTAGATTAGGGTTTGCTAATGATCTAGGGTTTAATGTTAGTAAATGTGATTATACTACTCTTAGCTACTGATGTAAACTTAATTTAGGTCCTAGAAATTGTGTCTTAAGTGTCCAAAGAGTTCTTACACTTGGTTTATGGGTTTAGTTTAGGTAAACATGTCTAAATACTGAAAATACCTATTTTGACCTAATTTACAAATCATGCATTAAAATCTTGTACCTTTTACATTAGGGTACTTTTACATTGTATTAATATAATCTTATAATCTTAATGAAGTCCTATGAGTATTTGTATACTTGTCCTTAAAGAACAAGGTGATGATTCTATGTAGATTTCTTAATATAAGGGTTTCTATATCATTAAGCCTAATGACTTTCTATTTTGGGTTTATATCTTTATGTAAACTTATTCTAAGTCATATATGGTATGTTTATGACTTCTATGGGTTCTACATCTTAGTTTAAGGGTTTATATGGGTTGATCATATTCTAGGGTTATTTAAGTAAACTTAAGGTTCTATGCTTTAAAAACTTGTACTTTATGCTTTAATAACTTGTAACTTAGTTCAAGATAAATTTATGATTATATTATTTTACTTAGTTTAGTTTTATAATTTGTTGCAAAAGATTAGAGTCTAATTCATTATAGGTTGGATTTTATATGCTAATCTTGGTTTTAGGTCATTTTCTTGTAATTAGCTTGTGATTAGTAAATATTAGGGTTTTATGATTATTTATCTTTTCTTTATATGGTGGATTAGAATTAGTGTAAAGTGTTTAATAATAGTACATAGTCATTTTGTGGTTATATTGCTTGAAATATTAGTTTATAAGGGATTTCTAATGTTTCTATGGGAATTTAGGGTATCTTTCTTATAATTGAGTTGTTCTTATTCATTGTTTATACATATGATTACTTTTAGAACTCAGAATTGATATATACATAGTGTTTACAACATATAGGCATTTGTTGATGTGGCAATTATGATAGTGAGATCCATAAGTCAGTCATATACTGTAGTGAAAATACAAAAATTTCTGAGTAAAAACACCTCTTTATTTATGAACATGGATATTACATTAGCCAAAACTTCTGGATGTTATAGCACCTCCACCAGAATCAGAATCCTCCTCCCCTACCACCAGCTACTCTGATCACATGGCTGGAAAGGTTCAATAAACAGCGAACTAAATAATTTGAGAAGACTGATAGTCCTGCTGAGGTTGAGAGCTGGATTGCTCACATGGAGAAAATTTTCGACGCCATGGGATGTGATCCTATCTTTAGGGCAAGGTTAGCTTGTTACAAATTCGAGGGAGACGTGCTGGCATGGTAGAAAGCACTCACGCAGTCCAATGGAGGCGATTATTGGGTTACTGGCTTGACTTGGGGGGAGTTTAGGGGGTTGGTTCTTGAGCAGTTCTTTCTGAAAGCTGAGCAGGAAAAGAACAAAAGGGAATACCATGGCATTCGACAGAGAGCTAGAGAGAATAGTACGGAATTTATGCAGAGTTTCTTTAGACTCATTGCCTTCATGGGCACAGCTGTCGGGTCAATAGAAGAGCAGGCATATCACTTTCACTAGGCTCTTCGTACTTCTGTCGCCAACAACCTGGTGTGTGCTACATATAATACTATGGCACACGTGGCAGATGCTACAAGAGAAAGACGAGTTTGGCGAGGCAGAGAGGTCGGAGAAGAGGTGTATCTCAGTCATCAAATTTAAATCATTTCATTTAGTTTAGTAGATACAATTTTTATATCATGTTATATTCAATTGCATCCTTCAGGCAAAAGATTGGGGACCAGTCCCAACCGGCTACCCAGCAGCAGCAATCCAAGGGAAACGGTCAAACTTATGACCGTTCTGCATCTGATAGGCGTGGTGGTAATGACAATTAATGTAACAACACCAACTACTCCAACAACAGCATGTACCTAAATTATTCAATTCTATATTATGCTGATTATAATCCATTTGATTCTGACACTTCAGCATTATAAACAGGATTACTGGCAACGGACGGGATCAGGACCGCAAAGGTTCACAACCCAATTGTGCAGCTTCATCTGGTATTATAACCTAAACCTTCAGTGTAGTCATGTTTATATTCAGTAATCATGTCTAACGCATATTTCTGAAACAGGCTCCCAGTCAGCTAGAGCACCCGTTGGAGGGTACACTCACCCCATTTGCACCACCTGCTCATGCAGACACCCAGGGCCGGGCTGCCGTCCTAGTGGAGGCTGCTTCAAATATGGCCAACCAGGACATCAGATGAAGGATTGCTAAAGGGTGAGATTGAGGGCACTTAAGGGCATGCAGATTCTAAGCCACCTCCGACTACTGGACGTGTGTACACTACCATGCGGGACCAAGCAAATCGGTCATCAGGTACCATCACGGGAATCTTATTTATGTATGGTCAAGCTGTTTGCGTACTATTTGATACGGGTGTGACTCATTCAGTCATATCCACTGCTTATGCTACTCGTGTTAGGATATCCCTTATGCCACTTGGTAATGTCTTAAACATATCCACGCCCCTGAAAGACTCTGTGCGCATCACACATGTGTACAGAGATCTTCATCGTAAGTTTGATAACAGAATCCGTGGAGTTGACCCTCATCCTTTGGACATGTGAGAGTTTGACATGATATTAGGCATGGACTGGCTATCCAAGCACCACGCCACCATAGACTGTCATTCATACCGAGTCATTTTGGTGATGTCAATGCTCCAGAGTACATTCACAATGGCTTCGTGCAAGGAAAGTCTGTACATATCATTTCATCCTTGCATGCACGTGCTCTACTTTCACATGGCTGCGAGGGTTTCTTAGCCAATGTTCATGATATTGTTGCAGAAGCACCATCTATTCAGGATCAGCCTATCGTGTTAGAATTTCTCGATGTATTTCCTGAAGAACTTCCAGGCATACCACCTGTCCGTGAAGTAGAGTTTGGTATTCAGCTCATCCCAGGAGCTGAACCAAATTCCAAGGCTCCTTACCGTATGGCTCCTATCGAGCTTATGGAGTTAAAAGATCAGTTGCAAGAACTTTTGAAGCGAGGTTTCATCCGTCCAAGTGTATCTCCATGGGGTGCACCGGTTTTGTTCGTGAAGAAGAAGGATGGCAGTATGCATTTATGTATTGACTATTGTGAGCTGAATAAGATCACGATCATGAACCATTATCCACTGCCACGTATACACGATCTGTTTGACCAACTACAAGGTGCCAAACATTTCTCTAAGATCAATCTGAGAACCGGCTACCATCAGCTACGAGTGAAAGAGCAGGATATCTCCAAGACTGCTTTTCGTACACGTTATGGACACTACGGATTTGAAGTCATGCCATTTGGACTCACCAATGCTCCAGCAGTCTTAATGGATCTCATGAATCGTGTCTTTCGTGAGTTTCTGGACAAGTTTTTTATCGAATTCATTGATGATATCCTGATATTCTCAAACTCCAAGGAGGAACACGAAGAACATCTTCGTACACTATTAAAGATACTTCGTGTAACACCCACTTGGATAAGTGGACCGTTACGTGTATTTATGGCGTGTCATCAAAGCATGCAAGGCAAATGTCTTAAAACATTAACTTACCATAACGGAAAAACCGGAATCAAACATCGGTAATCCAAACATAAGCTCAAATATAAAAGATTAAGTACTGAAGGGAAGGACTAAACAATGTCCAAACAGGAAAATTAATGTATGAAGTGCATAAAGTAAAGATCTAACACCCCCACCAAATGCTATGCGTAGCGAAACTACAACATTTGGGTGTTAGGTAGTTGTCATTACACACAAGCTATTTCGAACGATTCAAAGAGACGTAAAGACTTAAACATAAATTAAACATTGTTAAAACATCATTGTCTACCGCTTCCCAAACCCCAAAGATAATGCAAAACAGAGTTGCGTTTAGGTCCCCACTGAATCTCAACCCAAAAGTACATTACTAGTTCACATGACATAATATAAAAAGTTTTAAGTTATAAAAAGGGAGGAAAGACAAAGTAGACCGCCAAGCCACAACAACTTCCATCCTCGCATGCTCCTTGCTACCATATCATCGATTACCTGAAACACATGCTTAAAGGGGTTAACAAATAATGTTGAGCGAAATTTATAGATTTTACAATCTCATTTTGAACATACGCATATAAAATCAATCACGATCATTTATAGAATTGTCGATCAAACAATCTACCATTCAAGGTTATTATAATTGTGTTTAAGCTCATGACACTAATTCGTTAACTCAATCACCCTCGTACATTTACCGGCATGATTAAGATGAAACCAGTGCCCCTTCTAAAGCATTAGTTGTAATTATACCTTATTTCTTATCACAAGTTATTCGTCTCAGAGGGTACTCAATGTACTAGCTCTCGTCTCGGATAGGGTCGTCAACCCCATAGTACTATCAATTGTATAAGCGGATATTTTCAATCCACACAAGGATTAAACAATAGTTAATAGTTCATGAATATAGGGACTTATGCAACTAGGTAGTCAACACAATTTAGGTAACTTTCGGGTCCAACAATCATTCATGACTTATGTTCGTTTCAATTAAAATAGCATGCATCCCCCTCGCGGGTAAAACCATTTAAAAGTGTAAGAAGCGAGGCTATAAACTCACACATGCATTATGTTTATCCTATTTAAAAACATCAAAAACACAATTTTAAACACAAACCCACAATACAATTCATCAACCACCATGAACAACCAAACACCCCCATTTGGCCGTGGGGTGTTGGTGTTCAAAACACCCCAACCAAATTGACTTTGGTTGGTTTTGTGGATGATTATCCATTCATAACCTATAAATTGAACATGCAATTGGTTTAATTAAATCAAAACATGTTTTTGAAAAATCTTTAATTTTAAAAAAAATGTATGAATGCATGTTGGATTTGATTGTTCAAAAATACTTACAAAGGGTTGTTGAGGATTGGTCTTTGATTTGTTTCTTCAAAAAGACAAAAAAAAATAAAAATTGGTGTGGTGGTGGTGGTTTGATATGGCTGGCGGCCTAAGAGAGAAAAGAGAGAAGGAAGAAAAAATTTCAAATGAAAATGAAATGAATTCTCTCTCTCTCTCTCTCTCTCTTTCTTTTTGTAAAATCATAAGGACCTTTCTTGCAATTTTGTTATTCTTTTGGCCTCATTTTTAAACGACACAACTTAGTAGCGGGAAACGACTTACTAGTTGATTTCGAAAATTTGCGGGAGTCGGGGGTCGCCCCGAACACTCGAAAATACTTTTAAAGCAATTTAAACGCACCCGGGATGAAATAAAACGCACCCGGCTTGACTTAACACGAACGAAAAATAAAATTCTCGAAAGATTCTAATATCGACAAAACGATAATAAAACATAAAAATTGGGCATCCGTCGGGATCGTAGACGTCGTCGTCTTTCTTAAATTGTCAATCGTTAAGATTACGACCTTAAACATCGGTTTCAACTTAAACAGTCAAATATATAATAAACGAAATTTCTTAAAATTTCAAAAATATTCGTAGTTTAGGGTAAAATAAATGACCTCGGGTTCTGGGTATCACATCCACCCCTCCTTAAAGAGAGCGACGTCCCCGCGCTCGCCTCTTCTTATACTCACATTTCATGCCGCTAGAACAGATGAGGATATCTCTCCTTTAAGAAGTCCTCATGTTCCCAAGTGTATCCCGGTCCACGTCTAGAATTCCATCATACCTTCACAATAGGAATTCTACCATGCTTCAATCTCTTAACCTCTCGGTCCATAATCTCCACTGGTTCCTCCACAAAATGCATTTTATCGTCAAGCTGAATCTCGTCCAAAGGAATCACCAATTCCTTATCCGCCAAACTTTTCTTCAAATTCGATACATGAAACGTGTTGTGAATAGCACTAAGCTCATTCGGCAATTCCAACTTATAAGCTACAGGTCCAATTCGTCTAACAATCTTAAACGGTCCAATATACCTTGGACTCAGCTTTCCTTTCTTCCCAAAACGTATCACACCATTCCATGGTGACACCTTAAGCATGACCATGTCTCCGACCTCAAATTCAAACGGTTTCCTCCTATTATCGGCGTAACTCTTCTATCGGCTTCTCGCAGCAATTAAACGGTTCTTGATTTGCACAATCTCCTCTGTCGTCTCCAAAACCATTTCGGGCCCATTCAACTGACTCTCTCCCACTTCGCTCCAACACGCAGGAGATCTACACTTCCTTCCATACAACACTTCAAATGGTGCAGCCTTAATGCTCGCATGATAACTGTTATTATACGAAAACTCCACTAAAGGTAAGTGGCGTTCCCATCTTCCTCCCGTGCTCAAACTCAATTCGGTGCCCATCGCACGTTGAAGAGATTTCCAAAATTCCGATGTAAATCTGATGTCGCGATCCGAAAAGATCGATAAAGGTACTCCATGTCGACAAACAATTTCCTTCATGTACACACTGGCAAGTTTCTCCATGCTATCCGTCTTCTTCATAGGTAAAAAGTGAGCAGATTTCGTCAATCTATCCACGATCACCCAAATCATATCACAACCACTAGGAGTCCTCGGTAAACCCGTCACGAAATCCATAGCGATCTTTTCCCATTTCCATTCTGGGATCTAAGGATGTACCAACAACCCAGACGGTCTCCTATGTTCAGCTTTAACCGTCGCGCAAGTTAAACACTTACTGACTTAACGAGCAATCTCTGCCTTCATATTCGGCCACCGGTAGACTTTCTTCAGATCGTGATACATCTTATCCCCTCCAGTATGTATTGAGACTTCGACTTATGAGACTCATTCATAACCAAATCTCGTACTCCAGGTGTTCCTTCCTCGGATGGACATAGCGGTAACCAAATCCGATTTTCAAAATATCTCAGCCCGTCTGACTTCCACAAAAAGAGGTTTCTGTAGTCTTCCCAGATTCTCGGCGCCAACATTTTCTTTCATCAATTTCTTCTCTTGGGACTTCAATATCGTTCCGGTCAAATCAACACCCTCAGTCATCACTAACGCTCTGACTCTCAAAGGTTTCTCCCTATCCTTCCTACTAAGTGCATCCGCTACAACGTTCTCCTTGCCAGGATGGTAGCGAATCTCGCTGTCATAGTCACTCAGTAGCTCCACCCATCGTCTTTGTCTCATATTCAACTCCTTCTGGTCTAATATGTGCTGCAAACTCTTATGGTCAGTGAATACAACACACTTAGTCCCATACAAGTAGTGTCTCCACAACTTCAACGCAAAAACTACAGCTCCCAGTTCCAAATCATGCATAGTGTAGTTTTTCTCATGCTTCCTCAATTGCCTCGACGCGTAAGCGATCACCTTCTCACGCTGCATCAAAACAGATCCATAACCCTTATGAGACGCGTCACAATAAACCATAAAGTCTTCAATTCCTTCTGGTAATGAAAAAATCGGAGCAGAACACAATTTGTCCTTAAGTGTTTTGAAAGCGATTTCTTCGTCATTCCCCATTCAAACACTCGATTCTTCTCAGTAAGTTTGGTAAACGGCTTTGCAATCAACGAAAACCCTTCGATGAATCTCCGATAATAACCAGCTAAACCAAGAAATTGTCGAACTTCAGTTGGCGTTGTCGGTGCCGACCATTCTTTAATTGCCTCCACCTTGGCAGGATCTACACGAACTCCTTTGTTGTCAATCACATGCCCAAGAAATTGTACAGATTCCAACCAAAATTCACACTTGGAGAATTTTGCGTACAGCTTCTCTTTCTTCAGCAGCTCTAATATCGTCCTCAAGTGCTTCTCTTGTTCTTCTTTTCTCTTGGAGTAAATAAGAATATCATCAATGAATACAATGACAAACTTATCCAAATACGACTTGCACACTCGATTCATAAGATCCATGAACACTGCAGGCGCATTCGTTAACCCAAAACGCATCACTTGGAATTCAAAATGTCCATATCGCGTACGAAAAGCAGTTATAGGAATATCCTCCTCTCTAACTCGTAGTTGATGACACCCTGATCTCAAGTCAATCTTTGAGTACACACAGGATCCTTGCAACTGATCAAATAAATCGTCAATCCTCAGCAATGGATACCGATTTTTAACCGTCAATTTGTTAAGCTCTCGATAGTCGATACACATTCTAAACGACCTGTCCTTCTTCTTTAAAATAACACAGGCGCTCCCCATGACGATGAACTCGGTCTAATAAACCCCTTATCCATCAATTCTTTCAATTGATCAGATAACTCATTCAGTTCTGAGGGTGCCAATCGATAAGGTGCACGAGCAACTGGTGCAGCTCCTGGCATCAAATCGATCCGAAATTCCACTTCACGAGAGAGCGGTAAACCCTGCAACTCATCAGGAAAACTTTCGGATACTCTCGTATCACAGGCACCTCTTCCAACTTTGTCTCTACATCACCATCACTAGAAATCTGCGCCAGAAATACATCGCATCCTTCTTCCATATACCTCATCATCTTCAAGCAAGATATAACTCTCAGACGAGAAGTACATTCATTACCCTTCACAGTCAATACCCTATTTCTCAACGGGATTTGGACCAACCTTTTTCCACAAACAATCACCGCACTATGCGCCATTAACCACTCCATCCCAATAATCACGTCAAAAGATCCTAGCTCTATAGGCATTAAGTCAATATCAAAGGCATAATTCCCTAACTTCAATGTACACCCTCTTAGTATAGAATTAGTACTAACAATCTTTCCATCGGCTAATTCCACATTATAGTTAGTCGTTAGCATCACCGGTTCTCTATTGATATGGCGACTAAATTTTTCGTCTACAAAGCTTTTGTCAGATCCAGAATCAAATAATACACTAGCATAACGAGCGTCAAGTAGAAACGTACCGGTCACCACATTCGGGCCTTGCGGTTTGTCAGCGGTACCCACTCGGTATACAGCAACAACATTATTTCCTCCTTGCCTATTCCCAGCTTTCGGGCAGTTTCCTTGCTTGTGCCCCTTTTCTCCACAACCAAAACAAACCGTTACTCTCGTGGCATTTGCCCTGTAGCCACACCTCTAGATCGACAATCTGTAACTCTATGACCAGCCGTCCCACACTTGCCACATGTAGGAGGACAATTCCCAATGTGGTACAAGTTACAACGGCCACAATGAGGATTGACCTTAACTCCTCTGGGGGTAGTAACGGCTCTCATCCCATCATTCCTCCTTTGGTTGAACTGTTGGTTACGATTCGATCCTTGATTGTTGTTGCGATTACCCCCACGATTCTGTCCTTATGATAGACTCACCTGGGCAGCTTCCCATTTCGTTTTTTTTCCCTCGGCAATTTAGTCTTTCTTGTCTTGCAACTTAACATCCATCAGTGCATGAGCCATCTGAACGGCTTCATCAAATGATCCGGGCTTTAACGAAGTAGTCTCACCCTTAATGTTGCTCGACAGACCCTTGATATATTGTTTCATCTTCTTGCGATCGTCTGCGAAAGCATTAGGACACAATAGGCTTAACTCATTAAACCTTCTTGTATAAGCAGTGATGTCATTATTCTTAAATGACAAGTGTCTCAACTCGTCCTCTAACTGACCCCGCTCTTCCTCGGGACAAAACTTCTTAGTCAAAAGTGCCTTGGTTGTAGCCCAAGTTCTTCAATTTGCTACTACCAATCCGATAGTGGCCACTTGGTTGTTCCACCAGCTTATCATCCAGGAAAGTAGCAGCTGCAAATTTAACTTTGTTTGCCTTAGAGCACCCACTGATTTCGAAAGTGCTCTCAATCTTTTCCGCCCATCTACGAAGTTCGAAAGCTCCACCGGTACCACGAAACTGTGTGGGACCACATTTCACGAAACCGGCATATGAACATTCCCTTGGGGCTGGTTACCTTTCCACATTTCCACTTTGACCCTGGTCTCTGTTCGCACGATCTGCCTCAAGAGCATTGGCGATGGCCTCTTGAATCATAGTGTTCACACTAGTGGCTGTCAACTTTCGAGGCATTGTGAAGTCTTAGTTACACCTCTTTGCAATGACAGAGAAATAGAAAACAAGGTAAGTATACATATCAAGATTAAGAAGGATTTCTCTTTCAAGACATAATATAAGTACAACAACACATCAACAAGGTTACTAATATTCATTAATCACATCACAAAAGATCAAATTCAAGACTTATCATAGATTATGAAAGGTAAACATGGATTGCATTGATAGATCAACCAAAATCTGTGACAAGTAATGCCACTACAACCATACACCAACAAACTTAAAGTTATCAAGTTTTCATCACAATGCCATCATACGGGAGTCTAAATAAGTTTGATTACAATGATCAAAAGATAAAAATGAAATACAAGTAACTAGCCCTGTGGTGATCCACATGACTTCTTGGACGGTGGTTCTTCCTCATCCTCCTCGGGCTCTTCATCACTATCTACTTCCTCATCCATCTTTATCTTCCCATTATCGCTCGGCTCACATTCTACCACCTTCTCCCTTCTAGAAGTAGACCCAAACTCCGGTGCTACTTGATTCCCAAAAGCGACACACTCACCCCTGGCGGGCGGTTGAACCATGAAATCATTGGTCTCCAGCTCAGAGTCATCTACGAATCTCCAATCTTGCGGTAGGGATGATCTTACAAGGTTCTCCCAACTCTGCATCCTGACCAACCTAGCCTGGTCTTCCTTAACCGCTCAAGACTTGCACTCAAATTTGCTATCATGGATCTCAAGCTGTCAATACCATTCTTCGTCGATGCTCCATCGTACTCAGCCCTTGCAGTCCATGTTAATAAATTATGATGTGCTCTTTCGTTCTAGTCAAACCTCTTGATCACTCTTGTCTCCACCATGTAACGTTCGTACATTAGCCTATCAAACCTTCTCAAACGGTTTTCAGATTCCATATAGTTCCTTGGCCTTGGAAAGTAAACCTTCGCAATATTTTTGTGAAGAGAACGCGATCTAGCTGCAGCACTGGACTCCGCACCAAACTCATTACTTACCCGAGCAAACCCCGGCACAGTCCTCAGATAATACTTACAATTAGTCATTGGGGGACGAATAGGTTGCTGATCGTAACGGCCTGTTGGAGGCACTTCGTATCCTTTTGGTGAATTAGGGGATTGAACCAAATCGGGCTTAGTTTGACCGACAGCATCTGCTGGAATTCCGTCATCCATCGGATCCTCCTCCTCAGAATCCTCTTCGCCATCGTCACTAACACTGAAGTTGTCTACATCACTTTCATCACTATCGTTTGTCGGCTCTATTTCCTCTTCTTGAGCTATCCATCCATTGTCGTCATCCGACGGGTTTAGAGGAAACGGTCCCCCTTTGTATCCCACGACAAATTCGTCTCCATTACCGTTAGGCGGTACCTCGGCCATCTCTGCAATCACAGAAAATTTTAGAGGGTATGTAAGGTCATCATTCAATATTTATAAATATATGCATTCAAATGCAATCAAAGGTGGTACACATGCCCAAAATGCGATAATATGATGCTCGTGCATATGCAATACAAGAATTACGGTATCGAGTACTCCACGTACAATTTCAACGTTTACATATAGTAGTTCAGTGTTTACGTAATAAATACTCATACATTCATTTCAATTTAAAAGGGATACATCTATTTCCATCAATACTAAAAGTAAATCTTACCGGAGCCATGCAGGATAGTTGTGTGCTTGGACAATTACTTACGACACCAAAAGTTATAGTTTAGGATTTTTCAAAACGACCTAGTTCTCTATAACTCATGGCTCTGAATACCAATCTCTAACACCCCCACCAAATGCTATGCGCAGCGGAACTACAACATTGGGTGCTAGGCAGTTATCATTACACACAAGCTATTTCGAACGACTCAAAAAGACGTAAAGACTTAAACATAAATTAAACATTGTTAAAACATCATTGTCTACCGCTTCCCAAACCCCAAAGATAATGCAAAACAGAGTTGCGTTTAGGTCCCCACTGAATCTCAACCGAAAAGTACATTACTAGTTCACATAACATAATCTAAAAAGTTTTAAGTTATAAAAAGGGAGGAAAGACAAAGTAGACCGCCAAGCCACAACAACTTCCATCCTCGCTTGCCCCTTGCTACCATATCATCGATTACCTGAATCACATGCTTAAAGGGGTCAACAAATAAAGTTGAGCGAAATTTATAGGTTTTACAATCTCATTTTGAACATAAGTATATAAAATCAATCACGATCATTTATAGAATTGTCGATCAAACAATCTATCATTCAAGGTTATTATAATTGTGTTTAAGCTCATGACACTAATCCGTTAACTCAATCACCCGCGTACATTTACCGGCATGATTAAGATGAAACCAGTGCCCCTTCTAAAGGCATTAGTTGCAATTATACCTTATTTCTTATCACAAGTTATCCGTCCGCAGAGGGTACTCAACGTACTAGCTCTCGTCTCGGATAGGGTCGTCAACCCCATAGTACTATCAATTGTATAAACGGCTATTTTCAATCCACACAAGGATTAAACAATAGTTAATAGTTCATGAATATAGGGACTTATGCAACTAGGTACTCAACAAAATTTAGGCAACTTTCGGGTCCAACAATCATTCATGACTTATGTTCGTTTCATTTAAAATAGCATGCATCCCCCTCGCGGGTAAAACCATTTAAAAGTGTAAGAAGCGAGGCTATAAACTCACCTTGCGTAGTAGTAGTGGTTTGATTGTGGTAAATTACACCTCTTGTTTAGGAAAACAAAAGAGCGCAAATGAGCGGAAAGTATTAAGTGATGATTTAGGAAAATCAAACACTAATGACCTATATAAGTTCGTTTCCCAAGGAGGTATATGTGTGAATAATTCGTAATTGATTTGAGATTAATATTTGAAAGAAGGGGATGAAAAAATAGAATGACGGATATGTGAAAATTATTACAACGACAACTAAAGTTAAAACCGTAAAAAGTGCCAAAATAAAAATTAATTCTAAAAATTTCCTAAAAAATTACCAAAAATCAAACTAATTAAACTAAGAGTTTAAAAATGATCAAAACTTTTTCAAACCTTTTAATTAATTAAATATTAATTTTTAAATGCTAATTAAAGCCCTAAAAATCAAAATAATTATTAAAAAGCCCAGATAAAGATTTTTCACTTTTTAAACCTCTAAAATGACTAAATAAGAATAAAAACTACTTTTATAAATTTTTAAACTAATTAAAACTATTTAAAATGATTAAAAAAGTATTAAAAACTTAAAATAATTCTAGAAATTAAAAAAATGAAGATAAAATTAGTCTAAGAGTTGAAAAAATCCTATTTTAATGTATTTAACCTAAGAAAAATATAAAAAAGTGCTAAAATGTGAAAATTGAAATTTAATAATAAAATAATATTAAAATAATATTAAAAATCCAACAATTCTAAAAAATTCTAAAAACTTGTAAACTAGTTTATTTTAACCTAAATAAACAAAAAATGAAAGTGAAATTACCTAAATACCCCTAATGGGCTCCCAAATGGGCTAAAATAGAAAACAGTCCAATCTAATGGGCTTTTTGGCCCAAAAACTTCAACTAAGCCCAAATTACCTGAAAAAAGCCCTATCTGACTCAAAATTTAATTCTAAACACAAAAGTCTGAAGGCCCAAAAGCTGGTTTTGAGCTTATCACAACTTATTGGTATAACAGCTTATCCTTATTGGGCCAATAAGCCCATTAAGCAATAAGCCAATGCCATAAGCTTAGATTTGACACACAACCTTCTTTTGAGATGCCTAAGAGATCTATGAAAAGAAATTTTGAAAAAGCGAACCAAATAAGCCAGAAATAAGTAAAGTAGAATTTCACTAAAAGATAAAATAGTCGACTTAGAGTTCTAGACCACCTCAGACCTTCAAATAAGTTGCAAAAGACTCTAAATGACTTAATTAAGACAAATCAACAAAGAAAAGTTCAATAAGCCAATCCAAATAAGCAGAATAAGCTGATAAGAACTTATTTAAAAGTTAAAGTTCTTGGTTTTCTAGTCAAACCTCAAAGTCAACCCCTCAAATGCTCCAGAATGAACAAATGGGTCAAATAAGTGACACCTATTACAAATTCAAACTTGTTGCAGGTTTAAATAAGCTAGAATAGCTTATTGATAAGCACCTGTTGAAATAACACCTAGTAGTAGCTAGCAGCAGGGGAAAGGAGTTCCCAATGCTTTGACTATTTGACTTGCTTTTTTAGAGAGATCCAGTTGGATTCAAATGGAAACAAGGGCACCCTTGTAATCAGTGGATCACAAGGAGTCAATATCAACAAAGAAATCACAATTTGGTTCACTCAATAAGCACATAATAAGCAAACAGTTCTCAGATATGTCACAGACCTTGAAAATAAGCAGTTGTAAACAAATAAGCAGATTGAGCATGAATAAGCCAGCAAAATTGAACCAAATGCATACACAAGCTATAATAAAGTCCAATAAGCATAAATAAACTTGTTTCAAGCAATGGATCAAAGTAAATAAGCAGATTCAATCACAAAAAGTTACTAGATTAGCAAAGGTGATTATCCAAAATCCTTTTGTTGATATATTTGACCACCAATCCAATTTCAAGCCCTCAAATCCCTTTCCCTGGTTGTATTAACTTAAATTTAACACTTGTTAACCCTAGTCTACCCTTAGATCTAGGTGTCCCCAAAATTTTAGCCAATATTACCAAGTAAAACTGATTTTATGACCCCTTGATTGATTTAGGTGTTCAAACCCACAAAACTTGCAGATAACCAACCCTTTATACCAGATAAACAGATAACAACACAAAAGAACCAAAAACAACCACAAAGGATGCCTTGAACCTTGAAAAATCAGTTAACCCAAACACCCCTTTAAAATCTGATCTCTCAGTTTTCCAAAGGATTGTTGTGATTTAACCTTCAATCCAAGATCAAAACAACCTAGCAACAATATTCCAACCCTCAGAAACACAAATCCACCACAAATACACAGATCCACAAACAAATATGCAAAAATCACCAAAAATCATACAAAATCAGAAAAATGAAAAAGGATTAGAGATGCAAACCTCCAAGATGTACATCCACACCTTGGATTGTTTGAGCTTAGGTGCTTAGCAAAATAAGCACCAGCTTCCTTTTACCTGCTAAGAACAACAAACAGCAAAGATGAACAATAAACTATGAAATATGATTTTTTTTTGAAAACAAGAGTTTTAATCCATAAAACCTTTCCTCAAAAACCAACAAATGATAAATTGGAACTCAGATCTTAGCTATTCAGATACCAAACTTTTATAAATAACACAAGAGAATTTAAAATTTTTAGAAATTCAAAATTTATTTCATAAAAAGGGATTACAAAGAAGATAGCTAAAATTTGGAACAAAAGCTCTCTCACATGTTGAGGAGTCTATATGTAGACGAATACAAGGCAGAAATAAGCAAAACCCTAGGTTATGAAGTCCCTAAAATGCCCTTGAAGTCTTCTAGACGAATTTTGTTGTTGTGCTGTCCAAATGAACCAGAGACGTTCATTTTAGCTTTGGGGCCAAGTAATGCGTATTAGCCGTTGATTTGGCCACGTGGATGTACTTGGAGAGGAGGGTGTCACATGATTGGGTAACGGGTTGAATGGTGGGGGCCATTGGTGAGTGGGATTGAGTGTTTTTGGTGTGGGATGGGTTTTTGAGCGTGTGAATCAAACGTGGGACTGGGTAATTTTGATTTACCCTTTGTTTTAAGTAGGATAGTAACTAGGTTCATCAGGGTGAATAGTGGTAAGTTTTGATCCGGTTTTTAGGGGTGGAGTTGTTTGGCGCGTGTTTGTGACATTTGAACTTTGAGAATTGACAATAAGAGTCATTGTGTTTTGGAAAAGTGTGTATAACGTGTTTTTCAGCTTGAAACATGGTTTTCCTTTGTTATTAAAGTTTCCAAATTCCTACTTTGGCCACAAAACTTTTCAACAAGGGTTTCAAGGGTTGTTTTTGCCATTTTTGCATATTTTAAGGACTGATCTTGGACATTTCTCATCTTTGAAGGTCTTCAATGTATCTTTGACTTCTTGAGGGACCATTATTGACAATTTAGAATTGTTGAGGGACTAAACTTGCCAAATCTTCAAAGTTGAAGGACCTTTTTGTAATTTTGACAAACTTAAGGGACCAAACTTGTAATTATGAATATACAAGGGTATTAAGTGTCATTTCTTCATAATTGAGGGATCAATCTTGTACATCTTCAAGTGTTCAAGGGTTTTTTGTTTGAGAAATCTATAACTAGGGCCCTGTTCATTGTACGGCTTCGTTTCTCGTGTCCGTTTTTCCTTGTTTCTTGTGATCTTTTGTCTATTTCACGATATCCATACCTAATATACACAAGTAAACAAGCACAAGCATATATATGGTATTTTTATGACATTTTATGCATTTAAATCCCGAAAAGAACGATGAGATCATGTATAAATGCCATCTCATCACTCCCCCATACTAAGCCATTGACGTGCCCTCACGCAATGCTAGAATAAAGTATCTAAGCATCACCAAAATTCAATTTTATTACCCTTTATTGAAAAGTAAAAGACTTGTAACAACACTACGAAGATGTGTAAAGACATAATGTATTATTTTCATCACGTGTGTGACTTTTAGGGTCAATGAATAGAAACAAGTAAATATCCCATAGAGTAAATTTCGTCATCCTTAATTGTCATACATTCCATGCTAAGTGCAAAACGAGATCATTGTTGGTACAAGTCACAATGCTAACACTACTCATACGTCCAAATTGTGTAATACTTTTTCTCCCCGCAATCCTAGTTATTATGAAAGGAAATGGGTTTCTATAATTTTTTAACTATTTTTCATGGATCACAAGTGATTCAGATTGACTTATTTCAGTATTATTAGTCCGAAAGTAAAGTAGCACGATTTAATTGATAGTTAGCCGAAGGACAAAATCTTTTAAAACGGATTCTCGAGTATCTCCTTAAGTTCATATCTTGACGTAACTCGTTTCACGATTTGAGACCTTTCTCGGACCGATATTTGGCATGTACTTCATACTTCAAATCTTGGGAAGACGTTCTTGAAATTATGGTCTTCTCTTCATATTTTGGAATTTTAATAACTGAATTTTTGTATCAATTAAAGTTCATTTTCTCGGAATCTCTTCGAATTGATCTCTTGGTAAATTGTGCGACTCAGTTGTTCTTGGTGAATCAAATAAAAGAGGTGTCGTTATCTAAAACTAATTAAAAATAAAGACTTGAAACAATTAAAGATAAAGTAACGCCGGTAAAAAGAAACGACAATGAAAGATTAAAGATTAAAACTTGACGGGAAATAAATGACGAGAAATTAAAGGCAATAAAAATAAATGACGCAAATTAAAACTTCAAATAAAAGGAAAGCAAGTAAAAGTGCAAATAAAGAAAAAGGCGGGAAAAATAAAATAAAGTTGAAAACCAAAAACTGAAAAACCTATTCGGAAAAATCAAATATTCCGAATAGAGAATCCTATTCGGAATAATCAGATATTCCGAATAGAGAGTCCTATTCGGAATAATCAGATATTCCGAATAGAGAATCCTATTCGGAATAATCAGATATTCCGAATAGAGAATCCTATTCGGAATAATCAGATATTCCGAATAAGGACTTCTTATGCGGAATAATAAAACTTTCCGAATAGGTAATCCTACTCGGAATAATCAACTTTCCGAATAGGGACATACTCAAATATTCCGAATAGAAGATCAAGGAAACAGTTCATACGGAAATTTTGGCAAGATACAGTAACTTGAAGATGAAGAACATGGGAAAACGAAAGGAGAACGAATTTGATCAATTTTAACCAAAACAAACCAAAAGTTTAAATCTAAACAACCCATAAACATCAACTAACAATAATCAATCAAAACAAATCATTAAAACTAACAAACAAAGCCAAATCAATAAAAACCCACTTGATTAAAATCATAAAAACTCAAGAACATGAACTCAAAGATCTAGACCAAATCAACAAGAAAGGATGAAGATGATGAATTAAAAGCTTAATTAAAAAGTAAAGATTCAATAACAAAAGCTTAAACACAAATCAATCTAGAGAGAGAAAGCATAAGTTTAGAGAGAGAAACTACCTACTCCTAATCTAATCCTAAGACTAAACTAAGACTAACCCACCCTCTCACATGTTGTGAGGGTGGTATTTATAGGAGAGGGGAGTGGTTGGTGGCTTCCTCTTTCTTTCTATCTTGGTCCTCAGTCTTTCAGTCTTTCAGTCTTCTCAAATTCTTCGACTTCTAAGACCTCGTCTCGGGATTTCTTTGAACTCGTCTTGTAATTTCTTCATAATTTAAACCTGAGTTCTTCGGCTTTTTAGTAAACTTCCGTCTTTTGACTTTTTCTTCGATAAATCTTCAGAATTGGTCTTGGACTTCCGTTCTTTTTCCACTCTTGATCTTTCAACTTCGTGTTTTGTCTTTTTCTTCAATAAAAGCCCGTGAAAGCCGTGTTTTCACCACTTTTCACCTTCTCGACCCTGAAACACAATAAAAACACAAACCACGCATAATTCCGCCATTTATGACATAAAATATACGTTTAGGTCCCGTTTTAATGTAATTAAGTGGTAGAAAAGATGGGTGTTTTCACACCTATCAAATCCCCTACACTTAACCATTGCAATGTCCTCATGCAATGCTTAGTAATAAAGCAAGGTTTACACTTTTCATCATAATCAACCTACCTTGACCTTTATTAAACATCCTAGGAAAATTTAAAAGATAGGAAATAACAAACTGCAACAAGGAAGAAACTTGTAAAGAAATCTAAGACTTACATTAGGGCTTTGGTGTCGTGAATGTTTATCACCCTCAAGTTTCACGTTCCCCATGCCAAGCTTAAAAACAAGATCATTATTAGTACAAGTTAGCA
Organism: Glebionis coronaria; assembly: GCA_025667525.1. Taxonomy (NCBI): domain Eukaryota; kingdom Viridiplantae; phylum Streptophyta; class Magnoliopsida; order Asterales; family Asteraceae; genus Glebionis; species Glebionis coronaria. The sequence continues at coordinate 317,505,373 of CM046876.1, read as the reverse complement.
TAACAAACATTTACGCATGTGGTTCAATTAATCACTTAAACTCCCTTATTCCTACGGGTATCTCTTATATTTTATTTTTGTCTTAGAATGATCGTGAAGATGCATTTTTGGAATTATTTCGATAGTTTATTTAGGCTGAAAGCAAAGTAAGACGATTTGATCAATAGTTAGCTAAAGGACAAAATCTCTTAAAACTGCTTCTCGGGATATCAAAAAGTTCATATCTTGGCATAACTTGGTTCACGATTTGAGACCTTTCTCGGGCCGATATTTGGCATGTACTTCATACTTCATATCTTGAGAGACGTGCTTGAGATAATGGTCTTCTCATCGTTCATAGAGTTTCTTCACTTGGAGACTTTTGAGAGGTACTCCAACTTTGTTGACCACGACTTCATGATTATTTCTTCAATCTCTATTTGGGATTTTGAGATACAACGATCCGCCTCCTTTTCGGACTCGGATCTATTTATCCTCATACCTTGTTAGGGTCTTTTCGGATAGACTTCTCCATCATCTTTATGGGAGTTGATTGCTTTTCGTCGTGAGTCTTGATCCTTCATATTGACTTTGGGAATAATGCTTTTCACATCACTTGGGATCTTCAGCAATAAAATTGAATCCTCATGCCTTGTTAGGGCCTTTTCGGACTTGCCAATCTTCGCGCCCCGCTTCATAAGTTATGCCTTGGCTATGAACTCTTATCATTACCGAGCAACTTTTAAACGATCTTGGGTTAGAAGCTAAGTAACTTTTCAAATCGTACGACCTTACTTATTGCAGATAATTTATTAGCAAGTGATGGGAGAAAAAGATCATAATTAACTCACATAAGTTAACGAGAGAATACCAAACTTGTAACTAAATCTATCATTTCTCGTTCTCCACAATTTAAAATCTCAAGTAATGAGACTCGTGGATGCTTAGCCTAATAAACCAATTAAGGTCCATATGGTTAAGGATACTAGCTAGAGCAAACTTGGATAAGTAAACTCGGGTTGAGTCAAAATATTCACAACGGGCCTAATATATCTAAGATATCTAAACTTGCTAAAACCATTTTATTAAAATAGGAGAAAAGTAACAAAAATAAAGGGAACTACAACTAGGCCAAAATAGATTAAAAATTTTGAAAAATGTCGAAAAATTGATTTTCCGGTTAAAAATGAGGACAAATACAAGGAAAAGGCCACTTAACTTCGATAGAAGTCCCCCTACACTTAATATAAACATTGTCCTCAATGTTTAAGCATGTGGGAGTAAACTCCCCTACACTTAGGACATTGTGCACGTTGTTTAAATCTTGCTAAGGAAGAGACAACTAAAGAGATTCCTATTTTAATATTGAGAAATATAAAATAGTGAATCGAAAAGAGTTTAGGATAGAACCGGGAATAAGGGAACACGGAGTCACGGTTCGTCAAAAGTCATCAAGAGTGTGTCTTTGAAGCTCTAATCCCTGCACATGATAAGAAAGAAAACAAGAAACTCCAACGGGGCTCCCCCCTACACTTATGGTAAAGATAGATAGATAATTGGGTTGCCTCCCAAAAAGCGCTTATTTTTGTTAACCGAGTCATGAGCCTGACTCGTCCTCGAATTAAATGGTCCATGGGGAAGCCTCGAACATGATACCAGGATCAAAGACCTTGTCCTCGTTGCCGGTTGACATCAACAAAGGAGAGGCGGGGGGATAAGTCTTGACATGGAGAAAAGTCCTTTCAACATACGTATAGTATGTGAATTCAAGATCCACGGGAGGTGGGGTGGCTAAAGTAAGCACATTGTCCTCCCCCAAAGACAATGGATGCTGAGCAAACGGCAAAGCCGTATTGTTATCAATCATAGCATAATCATAGTCATCTCCCGGGTCAAAGCACTCATCCTCATTTCCCGGTAAAAAACGAGTAGAGTAAAAGTGATACATCACCCGCTTGGGTGTGCACGTGGGAGGAGGAGGTGGCAATATAATATGAGAAGTATGAGAACAATTACCTTCCACCTGCGTCCCTGTTTCAGGAGATTCACATCTTTCCACCTCTGGATAGAAGGTGTAGTGTCATCGTGTAATAAATCCTCTAGAAAAAGTATATCTCCCTCCACATCACAATACCCGGATATGTATTCCACGGGGGTATCAATATCAAGATATTCATCGATCTCGGGAATGTGCAAACCATCATCACGAAGGAGTGAAGTATTTTGCTTAAGAAATTCCTCCTCGTCGAAAATAACCGCAATATCGTCATCACTCTCCTCATTATCGATAGGGCCAATAATATGCTCAGGGATATGGGTACTTGTCTGATCTTGCTGCTGAAAAAATGACTCCATACAAGTTTGCAGTGTGTGTAAAAGCTCTTTCGATTGCTCTTGAAAAGCTGTAGCAAGATCGACAATTGGTTCTTGGTAATTCATCCCGTGACAAGGCTGATGATCGAATGAGTGCGGTGGGGGATCAAGATTTTGAAAACCGGAATTGTAGTAAGGTTGTGGCTCATAGTTGTTCATCGGTTGGGAATAATTAGAAACCGGGTTTGGTTCATAATAATCCATAGGTGAAGAAAACTGAGGACACGGATTTGGCTCATAACAATTCATTGGTTGACAATAATAGGTATCGTGAGGACCCCCACAGTTGTTGCAAACCGGGTATGGAGAAAAATCAGGTGCGTCTTGTGGATAGCTATTATCATTGTCATAATTGTACCCTGGTTCTTGCCCGTGACCATACGGGTATCAAACCGGGTACGAAACATGCCAATGAGAATCGCTTCCACAATAGATGCACGGGGGAACAGGAGGTAGGTTCAAAAAGTACGAATTAGTCGAGTTGCACAAAGGACAAAATCCGGATTGTGTGTAGTCGATATCGTTTCCGCACCGCTCACATGTACACCATTGACAAGATTTGTTCCCAGATAATTATTTCCCACACCGGACGCAATGGACATTAAAATCCATAAAGAAAGATAGATAAGCAAGAAGAATATTTTTGGTGCAAAACTTTGAAAAAGAAATGCTTTTTATGATTTTTCAAATGTTTTTGGATTTTTGAAAATTTTTGAATACGAAAAATAACGTTCACGAGTGAACGGATCCCAAAATCCAACGCGTCCCTCACAAAAAACCTTCGATCTTCACGAAAAGAGCCGGCAGCGGCGCCATTTTAATAACTGAATTTTTGTATCAATTAAAGTTCATTTTCTCGGAATCTCTTCGAATTGATCTCTTGGTAAATTGTGCTACTCAGTTGTTCTTGGTGAATCAAATAAAAGAGGTGTCGTTATCTAAAACTAATTAACAATAAAGACTTGAAACAATTAAAGATAAAGTAACGCCGGTAAAAAGAAACGACAATGAAAGATTAAAGATTAAAACTTGACGGGAAATAAATGACGAGAAATTAAAGGCAATAAAAATAAATGACGCAAATTAAAACTTCAAATAAAAGGAAAGCAAGTAAAAGTGCAAATAAAGAAAAAGGCGGGAAAAATAAAATAAAGTTGAAAACCAAAAACTGAAAAACCTATTCGGAAAAATCAAATATTCCGAATAGAGAATCCTATTCGGAATAATCAGATATTCCGAATAGAGAGTCCTATTCGGAATAATCAGATATTCCGAATAGAGAATCCTATTCGGAATAATCAGATATTCCGAATAGAGAATCCTATTCGGAATAATCATATATTCCGAATAAGGACTTCTTATGCGGAATAATAAAACTTTCCGAATAGGTAATCCTACTCGGAATAATCAACTTTCCGAATAGGGACATACTCAAATATTCCGAATAGAAGATCAAGGAAACAGTTCATACGGAAATTTTGGCAAGATACAGTAACTTGAAGATGAAGAACAGGGGAAAACGAAAGGAGAACGAATTTGATCAATTTTAACCAAAACAAACCAAAAGTTTAAATCTAAACAACCCATAAACATCAACTAACAATAATCAATCAAAACAAATCATTAAAACTAACAAACAAAGCCAAATCAATCAAAACCCACTTGATTAAAATCATAAAAACTCAAGAACATGAACTCAAAGATCTAGACCAAATCAACAAGAAAGGATGAAGATGATGAATTAAAAGCTTAATTAAAAAGTAAAGATTCAATAACAAAAGCTTAAACACAAATCAATCTAGAGAGAGAAAGCATAAGTTTAGAGAGAGAAACTACCTACTCCTAATCTAATCCTAAGACTAAACTAAGACTAACCCACCCTCTCACATGTTGTGAGGGTGGTATTTATAGGAGAGGGGAGTGGTTGGTGGCTTCCTCTTTCTTTCTATCTTGGTCCTCAGTCTTTCAGTCTTTCAGTCTTCTCAAATTCTTCGACTTCTAAGACCTCGTCTCGGGATTTATTTGAACTCGTCTTGTAATTTCTTCATAATTTAAACCTGAGTTCTTCGGCTTTTTAGTAAACTTCCGTCTTTTGACTTTTTCTTCGATAAATCTTCAGAATTGGTCTTGGACTTCCGTTCTTTTTCCACTCTTGATCTTTCAACTTCGTGTTTTGTCTTTTTCTTCAATAAAAGCCCGTGAAAGCCGTTTTTTCACCACTTTTCACCTTCTCGACCCTGAAACACAATAAAAACACAAACCACGCATAATTCCGCCATTTATGACATAAAATATACGTTTAGGTCCTGTTTTAATGTAATTAAGTGGTAGAAAAGATGGGTGTTTTCACACCTATCAAATTCTTCACTTGACGTTTTTGAGAGATTCTTCATACTTGGACCACGACTTCATCATTTTTCTTCAATCTTTATTTTGGAATTTGATATACAACGATCCGCCTCCTTTTCGGACATGGATATATTTGTACTCATACCTTGTAAGGGTCTTTTTGGATAGACTTTCTCCATGATCTTTAGGGGAGTAATTGCTTTTCGTCGTGTGTCTCGATCCTTCATATTGATTTAGGAAAAATGATACTTCACATCATATTGGATATTTAGCAACAAAATAGAGCTCCTCATGTCTTGTTAGGGCCTTTTTGGATCTTCACCAATCTTCGCATCTCGCTTCAATAAGTTATGCCTTGGCTATGAACTCTATTCAACCCCGAGCAACTTTTAAACGATATTGTGCTAGAAGCTAAGTAACCTTTTTAATCGTACGACCTTACTTATTGAAATTATTTTTATTCCTAATGCATTGATCTTTTGGGAGAAAAAGCCACAATTAAAAACATATGATTTTTTGAAAGAACATTTCATGTTCTACGTTTAGCATGATCACTTGTCTAACTCTATCATTTCTCGTTCTTCACTATTTAAAGACCTCTAATTAAAGAGACTCGTGAATACTTAGCCATGCAAGTCAAAATTAAGCCAAATTTGGATTAGCTTTCATTAAGACTATATCAAATCGAAGTTGTAGGTTTTCAAGCCACCTATAGGATCTTGCACTTTCTTGGACTTTTTCAAGTTTAGAGAATGCATTTTATAGTTCCCTTGATAAGTGACTTTCTAGGATCAATTATAGTGCGAAAAGTTCTTGTTCTTAACCCGAATGAGCTAAGACTTTCGCGTTTTAAAGTTCCCTATATAAAATTCTAGCAAAACTTGAATTGAGCGGGTTAAGGAATGTAAAGGGCTCCAAATGCCCATCAACTCAAAAACTAACTCTTATTCTACCCAACGGAAAATATACATTCGTGGCTTAAAAACACTTATGGAAACTAAGAAAAATTTTAAAATTTGGCCATTTTTAACCTTGTTAGCAACAAAACAAGATGAAACGTTGAAAGTTGGAAAACGTGAGGGCGCAGCAAAACAAGTATCTATTCACCCCCCCCCCCCCCCCGTACTAAAATTAAACATTGTCCTCAATGTTTCGAGTCTAAAGGCGGAGCACCCCCATACTAGAGACGAAGAGTCGAATGCTTAGGATCTAGCATGGAAAGGGTGATCAACAATATATCTAAAGCCGTTTATTAATTATGCTAAAAGATAATTGTTAGAACAATAAAGGATATGTCATGGATTCGTGAAAAACTACTTCAAGCAAACGATCTAGGCTCACGTAAACAAACACGGGAGTCTTCAATCGTAGCGATGATGATGATCTAGATAACACATTCACAAACAACCACGAGACAACGAGTTGGAAGGGCACAAATCCCCTCTCATTATTTATTAGAAAGCATAAAAAGGATAAGTATGGGATCTCCCCCACGAGGCACCTCATTTTTTATTACCGAGTCATGAGCTCGACTCGATCCCCTCAATGCTAATTATCATTGGGGAAGGTGACTTGGTCGAGGTCATCCAACGAAGGAACTTCCCCACCAAAGTAGTGCTTAAGCCTATGTCCATTCACCTTAAATTTAGGACCATCATTTTGAGCTAGCTCGATGGTCCCATAAGGAAACACTTGTGTTATGGTGAAAGGACCCGACCAACGAGATTTCAATTTCCCGAAAAATATCTTTAATCTAGAGTTAAAAAGTAACACTCACCAACATTAAAAACCCAGTTTTTAATCTTTGCATCATGAAACTTTTTTCTTTTCTTTGACAATCAATGAATTTTCATAAGCATTATCTCTTAATTCATCCAATTAATTCAATTGTATTTTCCGGTGATCTCTCGCGGTCTTTAAATCAAAATTAGCTTGCTTAAGGGCCCAATATGCCTTATGCTCCAATTCGATGGGCAAATGACAATTCTTTCCATAAACCAACTTATATGGAGTACAACCGATAGGTGTCTTATAAGCGGTCCTAAAGGCCCATAAAGCGTCATCGAGTTTGTCAGACCATGAAGCACGGTTTTCTCCAATCGACCTCTCTAAAATCCTCTTCAAAGCTCGGTTTGAAACCTCGAGTTGCCCACTCGTTTGCGGGTGATAAGCCGTAGAAAGACGATGAGTAACTCCATATTTCTTTAAGACCTTCTCGAATTGGTCATTACAAAAATGGGTTCCACGATCGCTTATAATAGTGCGAGTGGTTCCAAACTGAGAGAATAGTTGCTTCAAAAACTTCACTACCACACGAGCATCATTAGTAGGTAAAGCCTTAGCTTCCACCCACTTAGAAAGGTAGTCAACAGCGACAAGGATATACTTGTTACCATGAGACGATGGGAACGGCCCCATAAAGTCTATGCCCCAAATGTCGAAATTCTCACACACTTGAATTATATTTTGCGGCATTTCATCACGTTGAGACGATATTCCTTGACGTTGGCACGAATCACACGACTTCACAAGTGCGTGTGCATCACGATAGATTGTAGGCCAAAAGAAGCCGGCATCGAACACTTTCTTAGCCGTGAGATTAGCACTGTGGTGACCACCCGTGGGTCCCTCGTGACAAGCTCTAAGGATGTTAGAAGCTTCGGTACCAAAAACACAACGTCGAACGAGTTGATCCGCACGAACCCGAAAGAGATAAGGGTCGTCCCAAAAAGATAACTTGACGTCACGAAAGAATTTTCTCTTTTGTTGTGTCTTCATACCCTTGATTATGAAATTCCCCGCATGGTAATTTGCAATGTCGGCAAACCATGGGGTGGTGTCTTTAGAATTTACTACACTGAGAGTCTCGAGAGGAAATGTTTCGGTGATTTCCTTGTTCTCGAAAACATCTTTGTGAGGATCTTCTAGACGAGAGAGATGATCGACCGCTAGATTCTCGGCTCCTTTTTTGTCAAGCACGGTCCCATCAAATTCTTGGAGGAGGAGCATCCAACGAAGCAATCTCGGCTTATCATCTTGCTTAGCTAAAAGATACTTGATTTCCGAATGGTCGGTATACACGATGCTTTTAGTTAAGACGAGATAAGGTCGGAATTTCTCAAAAGCATAGACCACGGCAAGGAATTCCTTTTCCGTTGTGGTGTACTTTAATTGAGCCTCGGTCATCGTCTTACTATCATAATGGATAGGACGGAAATGCTTTTCATAACGTTGCCCTAAAACGGCCCCTATATCATAATCACTTGCATCGCACATGATTTCAAAGGGTAATTCCCAATTAGGAGCAACAAGAATGGGAGCTTCGGTAAGTTTCCTTTTAAGAGTTTCGAAAGCTCTAACACAATCCTCATTGAAATTAAAAGGAGCATCCTTTTTGAGAAGGTGTGTCATAGGTCGAGAGATTTTCGAAAAGTCTTTGATGAAACGACGATAAAAGCCCGCGTGGCCTAGGAAACTCCTAACTCCCTTAACTGTTTTGGGATGAGGTAACTTGGCGATGACGTCTACCTTAGCTTTATCGACCTCAATCCCCGCTTTCGAGACCTTATGTCCTAAGACGATTCCTTGTTTACACATAAAATGACATTTTTCCCAATTAAGCACAAGGTTGGTTTCTTCACCACGTTTTAACATTTGCTCGAGATTAGATAAACATGACGTGAACGAATTGCCAAACACCAAAAAGTCGTCCATAAACACTTCCATCGACTTCTCGATCATATCGTGAAAAATAGCCATCATACACCGTTGAAACGTACCCGGTGCATTGCAAAGTCCGAAAGGCATCCTACGATAAGCAAACGTTCCATAAGGACGCGTGAACGTAGTTTTCTCTTGATCACGAGGGTCGATAGGGATTTGAAAGTAACCGGAAAAACCATCTAAAAAGCAATAGAATTCATTTCGCGCGAGTCGCTCCAACAATTTGATCCATGAAGGGCAAATGAAAGTGGTCTTTACGAGTGGCGTCATTTAACTTTCGGTAGTCAATACACACCCTCCAACCGGTCACAACACGAGTGGGAATTAACTCGTTGTTTTTATTGGGTACAACGGTCATTCCTCTCTTTTTAAGGACACAATGGATTGGGCTCACCCATGGGCTATCGGAGATAGGATAAATCATTCCTGCGTCAAGGAGTTTTAAAACTTCCTTTTTGATGACATCGTGAATTTTAGGGTTTACCCTTCTTTGACTTTGAATTGCGGGTTTGTAGTCCTCCTCCATTAAAATCTTGTGAGTACAAAATTTTGGGTCAATACCCTTAATGTCAGAAATTTTCCACGCAATTGCCCCTTTATGAGCTTTAAGAACTTTCAAGAGCGCGGTTTTTTCATCATTAGCAAGACCTTTTGCAATAATAACCAGCAACTTGTCATCACCTTCCAAGAATGCGTATTCAAGGTGAGATGGAAGATCTTTCAATTCAAGGATAGGCGGTTCCTCGATTGAAGATTTTTGCTCAACACTCATAACTTCCATCGGCTGAAGAAATGGTGGAATAGAAGTATCATCACTAATAATCACCTCATCTTCATTGTCGATTTCATTTGAAGTAAAATCGTATCCTTGTAATGGAGTGAGATTTGGTGTAGAATTAGCAAGAATCGAATCCAAAATAGTGGGATTGCCACTTGACGAGCTATCGGAAAAACCTAACACTTCTTGTAAAAACTCATCGCAAACCACATCAACTAAGTCGATGTGATTGATGGTAGCGATTGCATAAACATGAGAAGGTGTCGAGTTTTGAGTAGCGTTTATAACAAGTTCCTCTTCGTTGAATCTCAAAGTAATAGTTCTTGCATGAACGTCGATAAGTGATCTCGAGGTGTCTAAAAATGGACGACCTAAAATTAGAGGAACTTGAGGATCCGCGGGGATGTGAACTACTATAAAATCAACGGGATAGTAGAACTTCCCCACTTTCACGAAAACATCCTCGGCTACTCCACATGCTAAAATCGTAGAATCATCGGCCATCTCGATAGACATGTTCGAAGGAGTAAGAGCCGGAAGCGAAAGCGATTTCCAAATGGAAAATGGCATCAAATTAATGCTCGCACCAAGATCGGCCAAGGCGAGGCATTCTTTCATATCTTGTATATCACAAGGAATGAGAAACTTTCCGGGGTCACCAACTTTTTCCGGTATGCGGTTAAGATAAACCGAAGAACAATTAGAAAGCTTTGAAAGCTTTTCCTTATCGTTCATGGATATGAGCAAAAACTCATATCAATTAATCAACAAATCACCCTAAAACACAAGGAAAATACCTAACTTTTGTGCTATAAAGCGGAATTATGTGGTATGTTTTGTGTTTGTGTATAAATAGGTAAGAAGGATACATTTTCAAGCAAACAAGAAGAAAATCAAACTTATTTGGATGAAAAAGACAAAGAAGGATCAAAGATGACAAGACTTTGAAGATAACGGACCTATCTTGACAACACTCCAAAGTTGAAGGACTAAAAGTGTAAATATGACAAAGTCAAGATAAAAGTCAAACATGGTCAACTCTTCAGTCAACCAAGTCAAAGGGTCAAATTTATCAAGAATACAAGTGGAAGGACCATTTATGCCAAAGAAATGAAGTTCCTAGCTCAATTGTACAATCAGTCATACTAAAGGGACTTAAATTGCCATTTTCCAAAGTCAACTTGAGTTTAATCCATGTGCTATTGTTTGGACCAATGAGAAGGCAAGAAACAAGGTCACACGGATTGCCAAATATCATGCCACCTCATCATTGCAATAACTGCGTCGCAAAGCATTTAATAATTTCCACTATCCAAATTCAACCAATCAGGACACGCCACTCAATAAACAAATTATCCAATACGGATAATGATCCGTGTGCTCATATTTCACCCAACCAAAAGATGACACATGTCTCTCTTCTTCAACATCAAGCCCAGAAGCGAATTTGAGCTACACTTAATTTCAGACCATGATTTCTACATGAAAATTGGACGTTTTCAAGAGAGGAACACATTGGACACACTCAATTAAGCTCAAAGTCAATAAATCAAAAGTCCCCAATTTATGAAGAACATGATGATGAACAAGTAGCAGCTTGATGACACGTGGCACAATCAAGTGGTGGAAACACGTCATCAGACCCAAAACACACTCACATTTTGTCTATAAATAGGGTTGTACTCTTTCATTTTTAGTAGTAGTTAATGTGTGAAATTTTCACACACATCTCCATTTTCTCTCAATCCTAGCTTCTAGTTAGTTAGCTTAACAAACTCAAGAGTCTGACAAGTTCTTGAGTTAGTTAGCTTAGTTGTAACAACTTTACCAGTTTTGTAACCAACTTCCTTCTTCATTCAATAAAATTCTAATTTCATTTCCCTAAATATACTGTTCATACCCTGCAATTCTGTTATCCTTGTGTTGATGTTAGCTTCTTGTGATCACAATTGATCATGATTAGCTAAGTGTTGAAGATTTGTAGCTTTTTTGATCCTGTTCTGTTCAATCCAATACCAGTTGAGTTAATTTTGAAGCAAACAAGTTCAGCAATGGTGATGATGATGTTTGTAGCTGGTTAAGTTGATTAGTGTGTGATAGTGTTAACGTGGTGGTTAACACTATCTAGGTGGCTCAGTGCCAACCTACTCCATCAGAGGAGGCTTGTGCTCATAGGTTTTACATTTCTGAGTTTTTGTTCCTCTAAAAAGTATTGCCTGCTTAATTCCTAGTGTGAACTTGTTTGCTTGCATGATCAAGTGTGTTTAGATAGTATTTGAACTGATTTTGGTGTTTGAGTAGCTTAATTGTAGTTTAATACTTAATCACTAGCTTAATTCTTGTTCCTGTTGTCAGATATTCAGTCAACTTAGCTTGCTAGTTCATTTTGAGTTTTACCTGGTTAAACTACTTGAATTTGGTTCATTTGCATTTCATTGTGGTCATTAAGTTGAGTCTGATATCACATTTTAACTAGTTCAACCAATTGCTAGATTCCTTTCATAAAAGTTTGAAGATTTCAGTTAACTGGTGTTTGGTTTAAGCTATCAATTTGTGTTCAAGTGCTGATAATTGAGTAAACATAGTTCAATCTCAGTCATTTAGTCATTTTAAACATAGTTCAATAGTTTTCAAGTCAAGTTTTCAAGTCAAGTTTTAAGTCAAAAAGGCAATTGGTAACAAAAAAGGTATGGGTTAGTTTTCAGTTTAATTGTTCATAAAAAGTTCTTAATTTGATTTGCTTGGTAATTCTTCATTCATGGATGAAATTGTTCCAAACCAGCTCTCAGTTGTCCCTTAACATCTGAACTTTAAGCTCTTTCAAGGAAATTATATAGTTATCCAATTCACAAGAGAAATAAGCAATTCATTAAGCTGTTGAGATAAGTGAAGTTTCTGTAATATTGTGCTTAACTGATTTCTTAAAACTGCATTTCCACTTCATAAACTTCCCTATTTTCTTCCACATTTGTGTTTAGTAAGTGTTCCTAAATAGATCTGGAGATCTTCAGCTTTTCTAAAAATCTGGTCAACGCTGGTCAAATAAGCTTGATTTAGCTTATTTCCATTTTCCAAATTCATTACTGGATCATTTTCAATTCTAAAGGACATTCCATGCTCCTTGTGGCTTGATAAACAAGTTTTGGCAAGAAAATCATTTTGTGCACGTTTGGATTATTAGATAGCTTAATTGTGGCTTATTAGGATTAGCTTATTTGAGATTTACTGAGTTTCAGACTTAATCCTTTTACAAACCTAGGTAAAATGGTGTTTTAAGCTTTTTGCAAGTTACTAGAGCTTATTTGGTTCACTAGATTGATTAAACGAGCTTATTCATCATCCTAGTCCGTTTTTGATAAAAAGTCACATTAAATTGCATTTTGGTCCTCAAGGTTTTTAATTGATTGCAAAGCTGGCTAAATTTTCACTAAACTAGGGTTTGCATATATTCAGTCCTTGTATTTTCAAAACTTTACAAATTCAGTTAGGCAGTTTCACAATTTGTTAGAATTAGTTACTAGTTTGTTATATTTGCATAGTTAGTCCTTGTATTTAACTGAATTTACATTTCAAGTATATTAGTTTCAATATTTTACATTTTAAGCACTTTAGTTTCATAGATTTTCATTTTTGTCCTTATTTGAATAAAATTTGGTATTTGACTATTTGTTTTACGGATACGTAGTTAATATTTTGCAACTTTTTACTTGATTGTTCAATTAGACATAGAAAAGCCAAATAACCTTACCAACCAAAAATGATCATAAACCCGATTTTGTTAGGACTTTAAATTGGTTAAGAATCGAGAAAACGAACTTCAATTATACATAATATCATTCATCATGACCGGGCCTGGATAATTAAAGCTTAACGTATCAGGGTAGTACGCCTGGAACATATCTTTGTTTTGTGTGTTCCCCGGAGGAATTCGATCTCTTCAATCTCGGTATACCAGGTTCTGTCTAGTCTCTTACACGCAATGCTTCAGAGCTCGACAGTCAAGGAATAACCACCTGCAATCCTGACTGTGTAGGCCCTTCCTAAGATAGTGCGTTGCGGGAGATACCCGCCCGTAGGGCCCGTCCTGCTTCCCATTCAATCATTCTCTCTGGATTTTGAGATAGTACGATTAAACATTTTCTATGCGGGTCACTTCCTAAGTTCAAATGCTCTGAGTTACGCTTTTTGGTGCTGCACTTCAGAGCTTGGAACCGTGACCCCATCCTAATCTTACTATTACAATGATAGGATCAGCTCTTAAATTTATTTCTGGTAAAAGTGGAAGCGAAACGAGGCATGTATAACAACGTGTCGGCTAAACTTACATCAAAATGAACTTGTTGAAACATTTTTATAAAAAGCTCGATTTTTTGTTTGTTACGTTCTTGCAATTTCTCTTTGTTTCGTCTCGAATGGTAAGGTAAGAGTGGTGTGCGTTGGACATTAGGCAACGGCCTTGGAATCCCGGGTTCCATGATTGGTATCGGTTCAACCGTAGGTGTGGTATGAGTGGTACTTTGTGGGCTTGTGATATGCTCCTTTTCGACCATCACCTCGGGCTCTTTCTCGATTTCCTTCTCCGTAGAAGTACTTGGACGAGAGATTGGTTCCTTGAAAGTTTTACCACTACGTGTAGTAATAACCTTCATTTCTCCCTTCGGGTGCACCCAAGGAAGAGGGTTTACACATGATTGCTTCAAACATTTTTGCCATTCGATCTTCAAATTTTGATTGCCTAGCATCCGCTTTTAACAATTCTTGCTTAATCTCATGTTGTTCTTGTTCCATCTTTTGTTGATTTTGTTGAAGACGTTGAACGTTTCCTTCCATTTTATTAGCATGAGTCTTAAGTTCATTAGCAAGTTCGTTTTTAAGCTCGTTTTTCAACTCGGATCTTAAGCTAATCATCTCACGTTGCATATTATCAAATTTAGCATCATTTGCCTTAGCATAATTCATAAATTCTACTTAAAGATTTTTGGTGTGATCATTTTGAAAACCTTGTGTAGTAGTTTGAAATACGGTTTTGGTTTTGGTTTGCAACTTGACCATTCCCACTTTGATAATTACCTTTGTTATAATTACGTGAATTCCCTTGATAACCACCATTTTGATTGTTGTTTCGATAGTTGTTAGCATTTAGATTTGGTGGAGCTTGATTTGGGCGGGAACCTTGGCCGTTTTGGTTGTAAGTTCCCGTTTCTACGTAAGCACTCGAAGTGTTACCACTGGCGGTAATGCACTCGGAAAGATCATGAGCTCCACCACAAGATAAACAACTCTTATCAACCTCTTTAACCGATGCGGAATTCAAAGCATCTTGTGCTTTCCAATGTGTCATAAGCGTCAAAAACCTATCGAAAAACCAATTTTCCTCATTTGCTTCATCATGTAAGGCATTAATGTGACGAGACGATGACGACGATGACGAACCCATATTAGCAACACTCGGTGTGTTACGAGGGTTATAAACCTTAGATCTATTCTCTATAATCTTTAAAGCTTCATCGGTCGTTTTGCACAAAAAATTACCACCGGCGGCGGCATTCAAATAATCTCGTTCATGATCATTAAGCCCATTATAAAAGTATCTATTTGATGCAATTCCAAAAAATCATGGTGTGGACATTCATGTAAAATTTCCTTAAATCGTTCCCATGCCATTGAAAAACTTTCATTATTACGTTGTGTAAACCTTGAAATCTCATTTTTCAAATGTGTTGTTTTAGATGGTGGAAAAAATTGGTTCACAAACTTAGAGACGAGATCACCCCATGTCAAAATCGAATTTGGCGGTTCTTTCTTGAGCCAAATTTTAGCGGGTCCATCCAACGAGTATGGAAACAACATCATCTTAATGGCGTCATGTGTAACATCCTTAAATTTGCTTGTTGCGGTGAGACGATTAAAATTCCTTATGTGGTAATGCGGGTTGTCTTTTTCATGACCTCTAAACTTGTTACTTGCAACATCGACATTAAACCCGTCTTAATCTCGAAATTCTCCGCAAGGATGGCGGGAATCACAATAGCTTCTCCAAAACCCTCGGTGGGTGCTTGAAGCAACTCCATTGTTAGAAATACGTTTTTACGTATTTATGAAGGATCAGTCGCTCCAACGATATTTATGTAATGGGCTCGTGATCCACTTAGTAAACGTATAGTCCATATAGCCCACATGTAGGATGGGCTATATATATATCCCCTCCTAGCATGTTAGGAGGGGTTGGTGATTTCATTTCTCTTATAATCAATCTTTTCTTTCTCTCTCTACTCTTCTCTTTTCTCTCCTTTCTCTCTCTACACCCTCATCTCCCTTCATCTTCTTTATTTTATTAATCAATTCAATCCACCTAATTAATCTAATCAATCATGTAGAATAGGCCAAGTTTTTCGTAGACCTTCAATTGGTATCAAGAGCCAAGGTTAGTTTGGTTTATTCTTGCTTTTAGTTTAATTGATTTTGGTGGGTTTTGATTTTTTCAAACTTAAATCTTAAAAAGTTTGTGTCTTTATATTTTAAATCATAGTCAAATCTTTGATTTACTTATTTTATATAAAAATCACAAATTTTTATACAAAAATCTCATATTTTTATAATCAAATCTTGAAAAAGTTTGTATTTTTACAAATCTTGCGGGTTTTATTCAATTAAAAGTTTTTAATTTTATCTTCTTATCCTTGGATTTCGATTGCAAAATACGTTTTACTTTTCGTTTGATTGTATTTTTGATTGAAAAAACAAAAGACACGTTTTTACTTTTTGGTTGAATTTTTTATTATTGCAAATTTTTTATTACACTTTTAATTTTAGTTTTATTTTTTATTGATAGTCTATTTTCAAGTATTTTATTTTTTAATTTTATTTTTTTCAATTTTATTTTTGTTATTTTTATTTTTTTATTTTTATTTTTTAAGTAATTTTAATTTGGAGTTTTTCATCTTTTTCACCTTTTTTATTTTAATTTTATTTTAATTTTTTTTATTGTCAAATTGTTTGTTTCGTCCTTTTGTATTACATACGAAAAATCAGTTGAATCTCAACAGTCTCAGTTCGCTTTGATAGTCACAACCAAACCCGTTTTTCCAAATCAACAATCTTCCGAATCAACAGTCTTCCGAATGAACAGTCTTCCGAATGAACAGTCTTCCGAATCGACAGTCTTCCGAATCGACATATTCTTCCGAATCGACATATTCTTCCGAATCGACATATTCTTCCGAATCGACATATTCTTCCGAACCGACATATTCTTCCGAATCGACATATTCTTCCGAATGAACAAGATTCAAATATAACGGCACCCTCGAACTCCCTCACCTCTCGTCTAAACAATATAGACTCGCTAACTAGACTCCCACTCACCTCACATCGATAGACCCTCACCCTCTCGACTGCCACAACTCAACACCAAGCCCAAATCCACTCCACTCGAAGACATCAACTATAACCCTCGAACACACCCTCGACTCATCGACCAGACCACTCGACTCCCTCATCATGAACTCATTCTCACTCACCTCACAAACTTCATAAAAACAGTTTACACCTCATCGACTCTCGACCACAACGTCACGCATCGACACTCCTAGACATCACGACCTAGACTCGCACTCAACCATTAAACCTGACTCAATCATTACTCACGATCTCCGCAACAAAACATCATCGATCAAAAATAAAACGACAATCTAAAATACCTACCCGAGATCCTTACAGATCTTGAAGTCACAATTATGTTCATCGTTTCTTGAAGAGTGGATCTTATGTTCGATTCAAAAGCAACAAAAAGTATGGGTTTGAAGTTTTCGGTTTGAAAGATGATCATTGTTTGATGAGTTAAAATGAGATAAAGGATTCGTTTTTTTGTTTTTGAAGGCTGTGAGAGGGATTTTGAAGACGGAGGAAACAAGGAGACGTTAGATGAAAGGATTTGCTTTGGTGGCTGAGTGTTTGAGTAAGGAAAAAAAGCGGGCGAATCTTTTCAGAGTAGGTTTAAACTATGAGTAAATTTAGGGTTGGGTTATATATATATTATTGAGAGGCGGAGGAAACAAGAAAACAGAGGGGATGACTTAAAGTCAAGGGGCCTTTTATCAGTATTTAATTTCAGCAACGTGTAGTAGTTTCCTTATATATATCATATTGTTTGGCCACGTTTCTGGCACAATTGGGCATCTATGCCACGTTACTTTCTCTAATTCTACATTTAAAAAGATTAATTTCAGATTTTTTTTTATTTTCTATCATTAGTTAAATTATTTTTGGAAAATTTGTGAGAAAAGTTACTTTTATTTTCTATTTTTATTTTTTATTTTCAAATATCAGATTTTTCATTTCTATTTTTAGTTAAACTTTTTATTTTTATATAGTTTATAGTTATTTTTTTAAGTTAATTTTGGATTTGGTACATTGGTTGAGGCGGGTATTTTGGAATGAATCTAGTGATAAAATACTTAACGGGTTAAAAGTTTTTGTGGCCGGATTTGAAGACAAATTTAGAGACAAAGTGACAAGACTCTTTTGACGAGACCGAGAAAATTGGCAACTTTTGAATTTTTAGTGGCTACGAATTTAATCGGGTTTAATTTATCATCGTTTGAGCCGACAACAATTGTTGAGCCGAGTAAAGTGTTATACCATCAAACGAGGATTGTGACGAAGTTTTTCGGTTTATTAATTAGTTGGGGTGTAAAATCTCGTAAAATCCGCTTCACGATTTCTTCACGAATTGTAAAATCCCGAAAACAACAACATCCACATCCTTTTTCCTCGATTTTCAATGGATTCGTTCGATTCAACATGTCAAAAGGGAGAAAGCGCATAAAATGCAAGACAAAGTTAGTGATAATGGCATTACTTCATTTCGAATGCTTCAATCTCATCTTATCACTCTTTCGAGGATTCAAGGAGGGAGCGAATTTGTGACAATCTTTGGTCAAGATCGTCATATATTCATCGACTCAATATTCACCACTTTGACCCTACTCGCCGAGCAACTCAACCATGACAACTTTAATCACTCTGCATCGGCACTTGCATATAAGAATCTTGTGACACAACTCACGCCTTTCCTCCAATTCAATATCATCAAGTCTGAAAGTTCAGTGATTTGCCAATCATTTCTTCGAGATACACATACCGAGCTTCGTATTTTCCGTGATACAATATTGAAACTCATGACATCGGTCTCGTCTTCGATTCATGAAAGATCTCGACTTCAGCAAATGTATGATAATGGAGTGCAAGAATCTATGATGCAGATGCAAGAGGAGAATGGTCATACGGTTGACAACTTGGAGCCTAACGATGGCAAGAACACGGAATCAGGAGGACAACATGATACCAGTGGCACGTCAGGGAATGTTCACAAGATCTCTTTTGATGACACCTTACCCGTTTATGACGAAGAGCCTGCAAACATGGTACAATGTAATGTTGTTTATGATGTATATGCTGATGCCATGTCGCATATTGAGCATTCTGAACCTAATTATGACAAACATGGGATGGAAAAGAGTGATAGAAATACCACTTCTGATTCATCCGATGTGAATCATAATGGGGGAGAAAGTGTTCAAAATGTTAAACATCATGATAATTGTCTTATAACTGCTTCATTGACTGCTTCTGATTCCAAGATTAGAGAGCTCGAAACGATTGTAGCTCAACAATCAAAAGATCTTGAGGATGCCAAACTTGAATTTTCTAAGAAAACGGACAAATTTGAAACATACTTTGAAAAACTTGAAAAGTCAAACGTTGTTCTTGAAAGAAAATTGGATCAAAAAGTTTTAGATTCGAAAGCTGAAAAGGATAATCTTTTGAAACAAATTCAGTTACTAGAGTCTAAATTAGCATCCCAAGATAGATTGCTCAAAGAAAATGAAACGTTAAAAGCTCAAGTTCAGGAAAAGGTTTTTGCTATAGCTGCGTTGAAAAATGAGTTAAGGAAAACTAGAGGACCTAGTGTGGACACTAAGCTTAAAAAACCATCAATCTTGGGGAAACCGCCTACAAATCAGTTCGTCAGACAACCAACTGTCAGACAACCTACTGCATTCAGCTCCGAGCGACCACAATCCTCGAGACCGCGGTTTGCCTCCCAAGTTGATTTAGTTCATTTTCCTAGACCAGTCACTCCAGCAACTAGGCCCACTGTGATCAAAACAGCTTTGACAAGACCTAATCACATGATTGCCTCTAGTGTCCCAAAATATACCAAGACCACGTCTAGAACTAGTTCAAATGACGTTTGCCATAAATCTGGTCAAAAGGAAGCTATTCAAAAGACACATGTAAGAGATAGCAATGTCCAACCTAGTCAGATGCCTTCTAGATTACCCAACACTGCTAACCGTAGCATGTCATCTCCTAGGAGCATCGATCAATCATCTAGGAAATACTCGGACATTAAATATGCTACTTGTAAAACATGTAGAAAATGTGTCTTTACGGCAAATCATGATTCTTGTATCAAGAAATTACTTAATGAGGTGAACTCCCATGCTAGACTTACATCCCAGTGGGTTGCTAAAATCAAACCCATTGGTAAAATGTGGCGCCCCACTGGTAGAACTTTCACTCTTGTAAGAAACGAGTTCCCTTTAACTAGGATAATCTCCGACACTACTAAGACTGCTAGGGAGGAAATTGAAAAAGATGATACATCACTTAAGCCTGAACTTAAGGTTTTCTATAAAAGGAAACGTTTGCCAACTAAGATAAGTGAATCATCTACTCAGGTCACCTCTGACACAAGTAAAGCCAACTGTGAACCCCCACATGCTTCTAAGATAGATATCGCTAACCCATGTCAAAGTATACAAACTCCTAATGAGAATGCAGGTACCAAAGTTGATGTTCCAAAAGAACGAAGCGGTCCAATCATTGTATACCGTTCAACTAAGGACACTCTCAGAGTTTGGTTGCTGAAGAAGCAGATATCAGAGAAACAAGTGTCTCAAGGGATTCATGGTTAAGCTTAATG
The DNA here is from genome assembly GCA_025667525.1 of Glebionis coronaria. Taxonomy (NCBI): domain Eukaryota; kingdom Viridiplantae; phylum Streptophyta; class Magnoliopsida; order Asterales; family Asteraceae; genus Glebionis; species Glebionis coronaria. The sequence goes on along the minus strand of CM046876.1, from coordinate 317,485,181 downwards.
TAAAGAGGACTTATAGTCATATCACAGACTGTAACTCGTTCATCAAAGAAAGGAAAGTTTATCGCCGATGATAAACTTATCCTAACAACGAGAAATTAAGTTTTCTCGGGCATGAGCTAATATTAAAAACATTCGAAGTTTTTAAGCTCATGCACAATGACTTACAGTTAAATGTCAGACTGTAACTCGAACTTAATAAAGGAAAGATTATCTTTTATGATAACTTATCCTCTTAACGAGAAATTCACCTTTCTCGGTCATGAGCTTGTATTAAAACATTCGAAGTTTTAAGCTCAGAAAGGAAAGTGTATCTTTTAAATAAGAGAACTTTTCCTCATAACGAGAAATTAACCTTTCTCGGTCATGAGCTTTCCGTTAAAACAGTCAAAGTTTTCAAGCTCATGAAAACGACTTCTAAGTAAATGTCAGCTTAGGACTCGTCCTTCAGATAAAAGGAAAGTTTATCGCCGATGGTAACTTATCCTTAACAACGGGAAGTTCACAACTTCTCAGACTTGAGCTCGCTTTTAAGATATTCAACATCTTAAGCTCAAGTAATTGTTTTTTAAAACTATGAACACAATTTTTCAAGAATTTTTCAAAAGGTTTTTCTAAATCTTTTAAAATTTTGTGTTCAAATATGTTTTGATAAAAAGAGCATGTCTTCTGGAATCGATAATATTTACGAACCTAGAAATGTCGTTCAATAATGACACGGGGTTGTAAATAAAGTTCGAGCAGAAGTTTAAAAGATTTAAAACATGCTCCATATGGTTTGCTATTATTTCCGATAGTAACCCGCTTTTCACATTCAAGTCAAGCATTTCACCGGAAAGCTTTGACTCTACAATCCGAAGTTATCAACTCCACAATCCGAAGTTCGTTGCAATTGATATCTACATACTAGACGATGCAACTGCTCAAACGACGACTACAGCTCTTTAAGTAGAACACGGGTCAACAATTGAGGGGGAGCAATTGTCCAGCATTCAGAATCTTCGATGCAAAAAGTGCCATAGTTCACAAGTTGGTGTCAAGACAACGATATCAATTGTCCATGTGGTGTAAAGGGGAAGATAATTTCAGAAGTTACGAGGAAGACCAACATTCGTGAACAAGAACCATGTGCTTCTTTCATATGATGTTCTCCATCATTCAGGTCATACCTCGTAAATTGCTAATCTTGTGAATTCATTATCATATATGATCTTTGCACGTGATAAAAACCTTACACTTGTGTTTAAAAGGTATTAATGTATGATTTTTTGTCAATTATCGTTATCTCCTCTCGTGTCGAATTAAAATCCAATTTTATCGTTAAGACTTTATTTGTTTTTGGTTAATAATACTTGCTTGGTATCTATACTACTTTTGACATAATTATAACGTAAAATATAAATGCACGCAAAACGAAAAATTATACTAATATTATATTATATATTATTATAATACTATTAGTATACTATTATTACTTCTACACTAAAATGAGTATTAAAGTATTATCAAAATTAAACTAAAAGTTTCAAATTGCAAATAACATTTAAAACATGTACTACGGCCCAATATCTTAATAGAGGCCTACAAATGAAACGTTAGGCAAAAATGAAAAGTGAATAGAGTAGCTTAAAAATAGACTTAACGAAAGGAAAACTTACTGTGATAACTACACACCAACCTAAGGTTTATAACTGTAATGAAAGCTTTCAAAGTGAAGGAATAGGCTTATACACTACTAAACAAAAGCAATTCTCAAACAGAAAGCAATAACAACTTTGATGTTTAATAATCACATGTCTATTGTAAACATTTTTTTATCAAGAAAATCTATCACAACTTATATCTTAGCTATGTCTAACAGCCTGTGTTCAACTTAACCTATTTATACTAACTCATTATCTTTCAATAATTAATTGAATTAAACAGATAGCATACTACTACTCCTATGTTAAACAGCTTAATTTGGGCCTATCAGCTGAATCCTAAGCTTATTATCTATGAAAAACTAACATGAGCTTGAGATGAATACTTCCTGTTCTAGTACCATTATTTGCAAAAGTTTAACTATATAACTCCTATGAATTCCCGAAGCCGAATTACTATTATGATCTATCATCAATACCGAATAATCTGAATACATACTAATCTAAACAGGATAAACTATGCAAACTGAATGAAGCAAACTGAATAAACTAACTGAATTAATCAAAGCTATGCTAGCTAAACTAGAATCACTTATCAAACAGGATAAACTAAATACCTCGTTTCCAGGCCTGCCTGTTGTCGACGAGTGCTATGCTAACGAAAACCAAACCGATACCATGAGCTTACTGCGCAAACCGAACTGAAACCTAAAATCGAAGCTATACTTGAACCGAGAACTGAAACTTATATCGAAACAAAAATGAAACTAAACCAATATCCGGATCGAAACCTGCTGAGAATCGAATCATACAACAACATCAACTGAAACGATAACCTGCATATAAAACTTCATCCGAATACCATATTTTGCAAAACAAATTCAAAATCTGCGAATTTTAAGATAATAAAAAAACTGATAGAAACGAAAAAAGAAATATCAAAGAAGCTGCGAAGTTTTATTAATCCAGAGCGTACAATAACCGAAAGTCGAATTCAAGGATATAAAAGAACACTGAGATGATTTTAATTTAACTAAGTAAACAGGAAAGTGGATATCTATATAAAACTGATTTTACCTCAAACTTACGCTACTAAAAAAATAGAAAAGAAGAACAAAGATGGAAATAAAAATAAAAGTTGCGTTTGATTTTTTTTTATAAAAATCTCAATCTATCCTAAAGTACTACTACTACCCTACGAAAATTATTGAACTAGAACAAAAAGTAAAAAAGAAAAATAGAATGTAGTGGCGTATGAATGAAGCTGCGTTTAGTTTTAGGAACAATAATGAAAAAGACAAGAAAATTAAACCTTGATCTACCCTAACCTACGAAAGATTTAAAAACAGATTGAAAAGATGAGATGGATAGATAAAATAAAAGCTGCGTATAATCGATAACAAATTGTTCATAAACTGAGATCCGAATACAAAGAGAACTATAAACTTTTATCACGAAATAAAACTTCCATTAATCTGATGAAACTGCTTCTTCATAAACACATACAACCGAATACAAAACTTAGAACAATAAGTTGAGATTGATTTGAGTTTATCTAATCTACCTGGAATGAAATTCGAATCGAAAAGAAAAATGAAAGAAACAAATAAATTGAAAATTAATCTACCATTACCTATCTAGTCTAAATAAAACGCAGGTAAGAAAAAATACAGATAAAGGAAGATTGCGTATTCTTGAAGCTGCTTTCCCTTTTAGCTACATATCCGATCTATCTTCTATTTTTCTTTTACTTCTGGGCTGCGTCCCTTCTCTTCTTCTGTTGGGCTCCTTCATTCGTGGGCCTGTTGGGCCAGCAGCTTTCCTAATGGACATTTTTGGTTGTTTGATATATAAGTCCATTAAGATGTTAATGGGTCGGCCCATTAAAACTCGATCTTTGTCATCTTTTTATAATTCGACTCGGGTTTTGACTTTGACTTCTTGAAAATCTTCAAACTTTGTCAACTTGATTCCATTCGATTTTGATAAATATAATTCCGGCATCGGTCTTGTGCATTTCTTCATTCCTCGTGTCCGTTTTGGCTCTTTGGCTTCATTTCTTGTGATTTTCTTGATACCCGTACCTGCACACGCACAAACGACAAAACAAGCATATATGTGGCAATATTGATGATTATTTGACCATTTTAAGCATTTTGAGCACGATTTACGAGGAAATATGATGTGTAATTAGAGTCACATCACACCCCCTACTAAACCATTGATGTGTCCTCACGCAATGCTAGAATAAGGTATAAAGCAACTCCGTTTTTCATTTATTAAAAGCATTTATTCATTTTATTAATAATATATGTGTAAATGACATAATGTATCGCTTTCATTATTAAAAAATAACTTTTAGGATCACAAAATTCAAATAGATTCATCGTCCTCGACTTTTCACTCTTTCCATGCCAAGCTCAAAAACAAGATCATTGTTAACAATAAGTTCTAGTGTTAAGACTACTTATATAAGAAATTTGTATAGAACTCCTTCTCCATTATTCCTAAGTTGTATCTCTAGATTTTAAGGATTGTCATTCACCCGTAGGCTTATTTGACTTATTTAATAATTATTAGTCCAACAATGAAGGCAAAACGGTGTAAACCCGACACTTAGAACCTAACCTCATCCTCAAAAACCGTTGTCACTAAAGAAAGCCCACATCAAGGATAATTTAACACGATTTAGGGAATCTCTTGTATTGACGACCTCGACATCTCAACTACGAGACCAGAAGCGGAAGTCTAAGATCATCCCGGACCCGAAATTTGGCTTATTTATAACAAAAACTTTATTTATATACATACATAAAAAATGATATTCCTTGGTCTTTTATTAGTCCTTAGAATCTAGAACCCCCCCACCGTCAAGTAGCCGTCGGAGTAGGCGACCTTCAGACTTTTTATTACGACCTTGGATAATATTCCTCCACCTTACGATCTAGAACCCCCTCGTTGTCAAGTCGGCATCGAAGTAGGCGACCTTTATCGGTTTTGGATTGTATACTTATACTTTTGCCATTTTTTTGCCTTATTCACAATACTTTAGCACATTTGTGCTTTATTTATTTTTTATACATATAGTATGCCAAATTTCGAAATCCCGCGGTCTGAATACCTCCTACTTAGTGGTAATGAGCCACCTTAGTCGGAAGTCCACGACGCTGACACCCACAATGTGTTCTTGCTTTAATTACAAGGGAATAAAAGAGTTGGTTAAGAGCTAAAATATCGAACCTAAACCGCAAAAATCCTTATTTATTAAGCAATTAAATATACAAGCGGGGAGAAAGAGCCACAAAAACTCATATAAGGAAGAATTAACCTTAAAACTTATTATCAACTGTATCATCTCTCGTTCTCCACAATTTGAAATCTCAAATAATGAGACTCGTGGATGCTTAGCCTAATAAACAGAATAAACGATTTACATGGTTAAGGAATGAGCTAAGGTAAACCGGTCGAGTCAAAAACTATTCTTATTTTCACCAACGGAAAGCTTACATTCGTGTCAAAAACACTTATTAAAATATGGAAAAAAATTTAAAATTTATGCAATTTTAAGCACATTTTTTGAAAAACAGAGTACGTGAAGACAACGAACAAAAGGAAAAGCACATCGGTAGATACCCCCCATACTAAAACCAAACATTGTCCTCAATGTTTCAAGTCGAAGGGTATAATACCCCCCCTACTAGAGACGAAGAGTCGAATGCAAAATTCTAGGATGAAAAGGGTATGAGGCAAATAATTAAAAGTCGTTTATTAATTATGCCAATAAAAATAAGCGTTAGTAAAGCATATAATCATCGGATATCGGATGTCTCAAATGAAGTATCGAAACTCGAGTGGTACGTGATGAAAATGAACACGAGAGTCTTCGATATATGAGAAACCTAAAATCACATCACAAACGAAACACGAGAAACAAATGAAAAGGCACAAGCCCTTGACATTAGAAATAAGAAAGAAGATAGAATGATAAGCATGGTAATCTCCCCCACGAGGCACCTCGTTTTTGGTAACCGAGTCATGAGCTCGACTCGATCCCCGAATTAAATTGTCCTTAGGGAAACGATCATGGACAGAAAAAGATTTACCCGTAAAAGAAAAAATCTCCATGATAAAGTGAAATAACCTCCCAAATAAGGAAAACCATATAAAATTCCACGCGGGTCAAATACATGGTTTCCATCTCTAAAAGAAATAAACCCCAAGGTGACAATAGCAAATAAGTATAAGAAAGATGGGTTTTATTTAAGCAAAAGTTTCTTACAATTAAGGGTATAGTAAGAAGGTAATGATCCCAATTTTTCAAAAATTTTCCTTTTGATTTCATCATTAAGATATTGAGATTGATCAAAAATGTGTATACCCGGATCAAATACCGTTCCCTTTATGGGAAAATAGCAAGACAACTCGGTGTCAATCATAAAAGAATCACCCTCAAATGTGAAATCAACAAGAGACACCGGGGGTGAAAAAGTAGGTGTCAAAACACTAATAGGCGGAACCCTCGGGTCTTTGTTTTCTTTAGCACCATGAATGGGTGGGTCGGGAGGGATAGAAGGTATAGGGTCATCGTGTAATAAATCCTCTAGAAAAAGTATATCTCCCTCCACATCAAAATACCCGGATATGTACTCCACGGGTGTATCAATATCAAGAAACTCATCGATCTCGGGAATATGAAAACCATCATCACAAAGGAGTGAAGTATCCGAAAAATCATTAGTATCATTAGCATGTTTTTCAAAAGTTGGTTTTTGTTAAATAGGAGAGTCATCCTCATCCGAGCCCGATAAAGAATTAAAAGTATAGTCGGAATCATAAGATAACACATCCATATCCAGATAACTACTATGAGGAGTAGTATCATTTGGAGGAGTTGGTGAAGGAGTCATAAAAGGAATGGGGTCAAATGTAGGCTCAAGTATAATCTTGGGAATTTCCTCACAATATGATGAAGGAGAGCTAAATGTATCTGTGGGTGTCAACACCGGAGGGGGAGTAAAACTCATGATAATCTCCAGGCCTTGTCTTTCCTTTATTGGCGGAGAGATGGAAGGATCCACAGTGGGAACATCACTACTAGTAGTGGTGTTAGCCTCAAATTGAGATCTCAAAGCTTCTAAAAGTTGATATTTAAGACTTTGGTTTTGTTCATGAAGATCATTTATCATCCTCTTTTTTTCCTCAAATATTTCAACTATTTTATCCATTTGTGAAGGTTGAATTTGAAAATCCCCTTGATTATTACTTTGAAAATTGTTATGATTTTGAAAATCTTCTTGATTTGAAAAGCTTTGATTTTGAAAATCCCCAAAACACTCCTCATTAATTTGTGGTGGGTCGGGAGTCAACTCAACCGTGAGTTGCTCAATAACTACTTCTTCCTCAAAATCCGGAGGAGGAGAGTCACTAGTCACAGGAGAAAGGGGACTAGAAGAATCATCAAAAATAGGGTCATCCGAATCAACACATGGCTCATCACTAACTCTCGGAGTATATGAGAAAAGAGGGCCACTCCTAATGATAATAGATGTGGTACCGGATACTTCGGCTTTGCTCCATACTTGAGACTTGTTCTCAATAATCATTAAAGCCTCACTAGTACTCCGAGAGTAAAGATTTCCACTTGCAGCCGTGTTAAGAGAATCTTGATCGTATTGGGTCAACCCATTATAAAACAAATCAATCAAGTGCAAAGCGGAAAATCCATGATGAGGACAACTACGTACTAAATCCTTAAATCATTCCCAAGCCTCGGTAAACGCGTCAGTATTAGACTCTTCAAAATTAGTTATTTCCAACCGAATTTTTCTCGTTTTAGCATAAGGGTAAAATTGATTTAAGAATTTTGACTCAAGATTAGCCCATGTGAAAATAGATCGTGGTGGTTCCTTTTCAAGCCAAGTCCGGGCTTGCCCATCAAGGGAAAAAGGAGAAAGGTGTAAATAGATAATGTCTTCTGTCACATTGGTGTATTTGACGGTATTGGCGTATGAACGAAAATGACGGATATGAGTGTAAGGATCATCATCCTCAAATCCGTAAAAAGGATGATCGGATATCAACTTAATCAAATCCGGATTAAGCTCAAAATAATTATCCTCGATATCCGGTATCACAATCGCACTCTCGAGACATCCCTCGTCATGAAACTGCAACTGCTCCAATATCGATCGATCATCCATAGCCATGTCAAAAGCACGATACTCGGGATCGGCTTGACTCGTCACGATATTATTTTTTAAAAGAGAATGTAATATGTACTTAAAAACGAAGAAGAAACCAAGATAGAAAATATATATATACGTAGATTTTTTTTTTGGTGTAATACTTTAGGAAAAATATTACTTTTTTTTATTTTTATTAATTTTTTTTTGTTGCAAATCTTAGGAAAGAAATGCTTTTGTGATTTTTTATTTTTTATTTTTTTTTAGAAAATATTATAATATATAGTTAAAGAAAAATAAAATCTAAAAGAAAAAATATTTATTTATTTATTTATTTATTTTATTTTATTTAAAAGGTATATATAGTAATAAAGAAAAGAATATAAAATAAGAAAATATATATATATATATATATATATATATATATATATATATATATATATATATATATATATATATATATATATATATATATATATATATATATATATATATATATATATATATTTTAACAAGAAAAATAACGTTCAAAATCGAACGGATCCCAAAATCCAAATCGCCTCACGAAAAATCGTCAATCGTAACGAGCACGAACTGGCAGCGGCGCCATTTTAATGTATGATTTTTGTCAATTATCGTTCTCTCCTCTCGTGTCAAATTTAAATCCAATTTTATCGTTAAGACTTTAATTGTTTTTGGTTAATAATACTTGCTTGGTATCTATACTACTTTTGACATAATTATAACATAAAATATAAATGCACGCAAAACGAAAAATTATACTAATATTATATTATATATTATTATAATACTATTAGTATACTATTATTACTTGTTAACATCATAAGATTCAAGCTAACAAGAGGTGATCCGGAGGTCGGGGAGGATAAAAGTAATGTTTAGACATTTCTAGAGAGAGAAATTAAAGCTTGAATGTAGTGTGTGTATTTAGAGAGAGATGGGAAATACACAAGTAAGAAGAATCCTCACCCCTCCATGGAAGTATGGAGGGGTATATATAGGCTAGACATGAGGTCACTTTGACAACATGTCAATAGTAGTCCTCCATGTTTTTGCCCATATGAAACTAACGTAATTCCGTAAATGGTGCTCACATTTTAGGGCTAACAATCTTCCCCCAATGTGGAGACATACGGAATTACTTACAATGTTCCTAACAAGTAAAAATACAACAAAATAAAATCTTCCAAGGCGCTTCCAATGCTGAGGATGTCTTTTAATTCTTCTGGTCTTCATAACTTGTACCTCAGCTTGAATCCTCTTTGTCTTTGCTTGTTGTGGAACAATTGTAATATGCATGATTTGGATTAACTTCCCCCCAATTCATGCAGCATGTATTAAAAAACTTTCTTCATAGACTTCTTTTTGACGAAGTTTCTGAATCAGCTTCTCCCCAAACCAATATCTGTATCTTAAGCAGATTCTGACACTTTGATGTAGTTTGAACAATCTTCTAGCTCATCGGTTTAAGTGCACAGCGGAAATTTGTAGAAGAACCACACCAAATAACACTGCTTCTATACTGTTTCATGTCGTTTAAGTTTTGGTGATAATCCGTTTGGGGTAACATGCAGGAAATCAGCAACAATTCTTCTCACGCCTGCAGAATACTTCATAAAAATCATATAAAGTGAAGTAGATACCATTCCATGTACACTACTTCCCCCTGGGAGTTGATCCGATTACTTCAAAGTACACGATCTTCCCCCATGATGATTTCGAACTCTCGGAAGCATCATTATCGTGGACGTCCATATACTCGAGAAGTTCCTAGTCTTAAGCAAATGTCTTGAAAAGTTTTGAAAGTCATTGAGAAACTTTGAAAAATTTTGCTTAGACTATGAAGTACCATTGTCGTTGTGAAGCTCATAAATATCCCGTGAGAATTGATTGCTGATTCCATCTCTCTGTCTAACTTACCAACCTCGAATTCATTCGGCTATTTGTTGTGACCACATGTGAAGTAAACCTGATATTCCAAACTTGAAACTAAAGTACAATCCCCCAAATTTATTACTTAAGCTTGCACTTATGTCGATTGAAGAACGGTGCAGAAACAAGTCTCTTATACCTCTTGAATTTATCCACACGAGCAACTACGTGTGACACTGAGAACTGCAACAAAGCTCCCAAAAATGATAGTAATCCATGTCGTCGACCATCCACCCCTTGACAGTGGAAACTAGATAATTCAAGTCTCAATCATAAATTTTATCGGCCAAGCAAGTCATCAATCGATAGACTGGGTTTGAAAAAAAAGGGGTAGAAAAATAGAAGGAAGGCTCGATGATGAAATAAGTAGACGCCTTCATGAATCCCACTTCAACTTCAAATAAAGAATACCAAATCCACTTCGTGATCACTTGTCTTTGTAGAATCAAAACTAGCCGTTTGTCGTTAAAGTGAATCTTATATCGGATCGTTTTAGCGTTAAGTGTTTTGTTTGCTTTGGTGTTGTGTTGTGAATGTCGTTAACTAGAACAAATTCTGAAAAGAATTGTCATTAAGGGACAAAATTTGTCTAGATAACTTGTCATTGAAGCCCAACGTCAGTCTCATGCCCAACTGATGCGCGGATATTAGGTTTCAAACCTAAAATCTTCTTTGTCGTTTAAGCACTTTCGATCGGATCATAGCGAATACCCGACATCCAAAATAATGTCATCATTGCCCAAATAATACTTGCCCGGTCTCATATCATATCAATATCTTGGTCCAACCAATATACATTCCATCCAACATAACTTTCCTTAACAGAAAAGTCGAAACCAACCTGCAACCTTTTGATAATTTTGTCCAGTCCAAACAATTCTTATAGGCCAAGTTACACAACATATACACGGCCCATAGCCAAAGTCATATACCAACACAATGTTAATACACGGCCCTTTCAACTTAAACCATAACCCGGTCCATCAATAAACCACTAGGATATAAAAAATGATTATGCCCTAATTTAACTCATAAACACCAACCCTTATCTACTCTATTCGTTTCCTCCGCCACCATCTTATCTAATAATACAGCCAACACAAATCTCATCTCAAAATCAAAGTAATACACATCTCAGAAACGATTTTACATCTAACCCCTGCCAATCTTCAAGGATACCACTGATGTTCGACCATATTGAAAACCTACACGATTGCTTTTCTAAATCTATTTATACCAAGCAACCAATTCACAATCCTTTGATACATCAATTTGGCTTCAGACTCCATATGAGGGTCTCGGGTAAGGTGATGTGTTGGTTAAACTTGCTAGATGATGGTCTTAAAATCGAAAATACAAAGATCAAGATAATAACGAAAATGTTATGGATCTTTCTTTGATTTCGAATATATAAAAACATGGTGCAAACCTTTACAGATCTATGATGCATGTTGTCTAGATACGAAATCTTTAAAGGTTTCTTATTTTGAACAAATCTGAGATCAGTTGTGTTTGTTGATTTTGAGTCTAGATGATTAAGTGACGATGGGTTATAGAGAGATAGAGTCGGGATTGATTGTTTGATGAAGTTGGTATTGGGTTTTGTAAGTCATGGTCTTGGCAATGTTTTGATGCATGATACACATCGCAATGTTTTATTTTTAAAATTATCTTTAAAAAAATAGTCACATCGCAATGTACTCATTTAAAACTAGTCATTGCAATGTTCAGTCAACACCTCATCGTAATCCTAAGCTGAAGTCCATCGCAATACAAAGCACCCATCGCAACTTTAACATCGCAATCCTTACAAGACACTCCATCGCAATGTTGTACACCCATCACAATAAGCATCTGAATAAGTCATCGCAAAGTTAAGCCATCGCAAAGTGAAGCCATCGCAAAGTACAAATCACTCCATCGCAGTAACCATCAGAATCACCATCTGTCACAATCTGGGTCGCAATGTCAAAACCGTAGACATGGCGATGGATTTTTGTGTCGCAAAGTACAAAAATTCTGTCTTTTACCCGAAAAAGGTGGATCTGGTGATTTTTCCACATCTGCCTTTTTTTTCATCTTCATAAATTCGCACAAAAACCCAGATTATAATAAAACGAGACTTATTAAGAAGAACAGATCCCAATAAGACAGGTTTGATCAGCCACCGCTACATATTCCAAAAAAGAACATTTATCATGAAGCATTTTTGGACTTAAAAAAGAGACTTTATGGACTGTTATCAGATCGAGACATATGAAGGCATGTATTGGACAAAACAAACATTACGTGACCCAATGAATTTTAATAAAAAAAACTGCTATAAGCCACGAACACCAAAAAATTAAGCAAACACAACACAAAACACCCCCGGTTAGCTCTGATACCAATTGTTAACATCATAAGATTCAAGCTAACAAGAGGTGATCCGGAGGTCGGGGAGGATAAGAGTAATGTTTAGACATTTCTAGAGAGAGAAAGTAAAGCTTGAATGTAGTGAGTGTATTTAGAGAGAGAAAGGGAAATACACAAGTAAGAAGAATCCTCACCCCTCCATGGAAGTATGGAGGGGTATATATAGGCTAGACATGAGGTCACTTTGACAACATGTCAATAGTAGTCCTCCATGTTTTTGCCCATATGAAACTAATGTAATTCCGTAAATGGCGCTCACATTTTAGGGCTAACATTACTTCTACACTAAAATGAGTATTAAAGTATTATCAAAATTAAACTAAAAGTTTCAAATTGCAAATAACATTTAAAACATGTACTACGGCCCAATATCTTAATAGAGGCCTACAAATGAAACGTTAGGCAAAAATGAAAAGTGAATGGAGTAGCTTAAAAACAGACTTAACGAAAGGAAAACTTACTGTGATAACTACACACCAACCTAAGGTCTATAACTGTAATGAAAGCATTCAAAGTGAAGGAATAGGCTTATACACTACTAAACAAAAGCAATTCTCAAACAGAAAGCAATAACAACTTTGATGTTTAATAATCACATGTCTATTGTAAACATTTTTTTTATCAAGAAAATCTATCACAACTTATATCTTAGCTATGTCTAACAGCCTGTGTTCAACTTAACCTATTTATACTAACTCATTATCTTTCAATAATGAATTGAATTAAACAGATAGCATACTACTACTCCTATGTTAAACAGCTTAATTTGGGCCTATCAGCTGAATCCTAAGCTTATTATCTATGAAAAACTTATCTGTGAAAAACTAACATGAGCTTGAGATGAATACTTCCTGTTCTAGTACCATTATTTGCAAAAGTTTAACTATATAACTCCTATGAATTCCCGAAGCCGAATTACTATTATGATCTATCATCAATACCGAATAATCTGAATACGTACTAATCTAAAAAGGATAAACTATGCAAACTGAATGAAGCAAACTGAATAAACTAACTGAATTAATCAAAGCTATGCTAGCTAAACTAGAATCACTTATCAAACAGGATAAACTAAATACCTCGTTTCCAAGCCTGCCCGTTGTGGACGAGTGCTATGCTAACGAAAACCAAACCGATACCATGAGCTTACTGCGCAAACCGAACTGAAACCTGAAATCGAAGCTATACTTGAACCGAGAACTGAAACTTATCTCGAAACAAAAATGAAACTAAATCAATATCTGGATCGAAACCTGCTGAGAATCGAATCATACAACAACATCAACTGAAACGATAACCTGCATATAAAACTTCATTCGAATACCATATTTTGCAAAACGAATTCAAAATCTGCGAATTTTAAGATAATAAAAAAAACTGATAGAAACGAAAAAAGAAATATGAAAGAAGCTGCGAAGTTTTATTAATCCAAAGCGTACAATAACCGAAAGTCGAATTCAAGGATATAAAAGAACACTGAGATGATTTTAATTTAACTAAATAAACAGGAAAGTAGATATCTATATAAAACTGATTTTACCTCAAACTTACGCTACTAAAAAAACAGAAAAGAAGAACAAAGATGGAAATAAAAATAAAAGTTGCGTTTGATTTTTTTTTTATAAAAATCTCAATCTATCCTAAAGTACTACTACTACCCTACGAGAATTATTGAACTAGAACAGAAAGTAAAAAAGAAAAATAGAATGTAGTGAATTGTGTATGAATGAAGCTGCGTTTAGTTTTAGGAACAATAATGAAAAAGACAAGAAAATTAAACCTTGATCTACCCTAACCTACGAAAGATTTAAAAACAGATTGAAAAGATGAGATGGATAGATAAAATAAAACCTGCGTATAATCGATAACAAATTGTTCATAAACTGAGATCCGAATACAAAGAGAACTATAAACTTTTATCACGAAATAAAACTTCCATTAATCTGATGAAACTGCTTCTTCATAAACACATACAACTGAATACAAAACTTAGAACAATAAGTTGAGATTGATTTGAGTTTATCTAATCTACCTGGAATGAAATTCGAATCGAAAAGAAAAATGAAAGAAACAAATAAATTGAAAATTAATCTACCATTACCTATCTAGTCTAAATAAAACGCAGGAAAGAAAAAATACAGATAAAGGAAGATTGCATATTCTTGAAGCTGCTTTCCCTTTTAGCTACATATCCGATCTATCTTCTATTTTTATTTTACTTCTGGGCTGCGTCCCTTCTCTTCTTCTGTTGGGCTCCTTCATTCGTGGGCCTGTTGGGCCAGCAGCTTTCCTAATGGACATTTTTGGTTGCTTGATATATAAGTCCATTAAGATGTTAATGGGTCGGCCCATTAAAACTCGATCTTTGTCATCTTTTTATAATTCGACTCGGGTTTTGACTTTGACTTCTTGAAAATCTTCAAACTTTGTCAAGTTGATTCCATTCGATTTTGATAAATATAATTTCGGCATCGGTCTTGTGCATTTCTTCATTCCTCGTGTCCGTTTTGGCTCTTTGGCTTCATTTCTTGTGATTTTCTTGATACCCGTACCTGCACACGCACAAACGACAAAACAAGCATATATGTGGCAATATTGATGATTATTTGACCATTTTGAGCATTTTGAGCACGATTTACGAGGAAATATGATGTGTAATTAGAGTCACATCAGGTATTTTATTTACGTTTCAAGTACACCCTCATTAATTTGAGGGGGAGCTTGTGTAATTCATGAAGATAATTGGACTTGCATTTTTCTTCCCAAATTTTCTTAAAATACTATTAAATCAATTGATATTAAAAACATTGATTGGGTTAATATTTTTAATATGGGGGAGAAAATGTGATTTAATATGGGAAATGATTAATAAAAAATGGTTTGACTTAACGTGCTAGCTCATCCCGACATGTGCGAAATGTTTTCGGATATCGTGGCATATGTTAAGGGGGAGCAAAATGGATTTACACTTCAAAATGGATTTCATGGTGACATACACTTACCCAAAACATTTCTATTCACGACGGTAAAGATTGTGGTGACATAAGGATGGTAGGATAGGTTAAAGTCCAATGATTCCTCTAGAACCGGAGGTATCTTCCAAAGGACATCCCATAGCTAGAAATAATAGTCCTTAGGAAAGATGGAGAAAGATTGTGAACGTAGCTGAATGCCGACCAAGTACTTAAGTTAGCACTGGAACAATCACAACAAGGTGCTAGTGATGACGTATTGGTAAGCATTGAAGGGGTTGAAGAATGAAAAAGAATTGTAAAGATAAAGGGTGTAAAGAAAGAAGCCCTCCTTACAACTTAGGCAGAAACAGGATCAATACATATGCTATTAAGATCATTGTTTAATGATTCTTGATATTGAAGATAGACATCATGGACCCAGTGATGCAAGGCACAACCCATCCCAGCTAACTTAGATATCTCTCAAAAGATATTTGTTTTAATCACACGGAGACAACACATTATCTATTGATTTATTCACTCCGAATAAATTGGTATTGAAAAGGTGGCACTCCTCTCCAGCCTCCGATCACTAAAAATCCAAAATGCACGATCGAGTCTAGAGCCATTTGAGATCATCAAATATCTCATTAGGACACACTTTCATATTTCCTTGCTTCTTCACACACTGTGAAAAGTAAGAAAGATCTTAAGAGTCCTACGCAAAATCTTCATGATCTTGCCTGAACATCCGAGTAATACGAAAGTATTTACAATGAAGATGGAAATCCTTCTTGAGCGAATATCAAAAAGCTCATGGTAGGTGACTTGTGCGATTCTTTATGAATCAAACTTGTGATAACTGGAAAGCAACAGTGGTTTAATTCTTAAATGAATTTAAACACGTTCCATGCCTCTACACAATATCTTAGTGATCTTGCCAGAACATTCAGAGTCATACTATTAAGTATTTACAGTGACGAATGGAAATCCTTCTAGTGTTAACATCAAACAGCACTTGGTAGGTAACTTGCAAGATTCTATATGAATAAAGCTAGTGACAACTGGAAAGCAACGACGGTGCGGTTCTTAATTGAACTTCACTTGTTCCAGGAACATGAATTGACGGCTTCAAATCATGCGGATAAGATTATCCAAATGATTCACTCTTTACGTTCGCAGTCAGCTTTGGACGGTCGAGTAAAGAGAACGGGTTTACCCGCGAAATCTTGTCAAGGAGGTTCTTTATTGAAACTACCTGCCACAAGTACGATATTTAATATCATCCAACGGTCTTCACCGACCGGAGGTAAAATGCTACCGAATTAGAATGAAATGTTCAAGGCCATTTCATTCGTGTATATTGTTTGTTGCTAACTGTCTTATGCAGCGTAACAAGAAGGTGGCATTGTGGTGTACAATCCAGAAGAAGTCGTCACCACATGCTTATACTACATACAATTAGTACTTCAACAAATTCAAGAAAGTCTGAAGGTCAAGTCTGCCGATGTATCAAACTCTGAAGCTTTCAAGAATTTAAAGGTATAAGTATGTGGAACATGAAGTCACGAAGAGGCGAATGTCACAAGTGACGAATGCACAAGGTCAAGGCAAGAAAATATGCTCAAGACTTAAGTCAAAGATCACATCAAGCATATTCACAAGAACAAGATCGAAGACTCAAGCATAGATGCTAGGTTTAAGATTTTGTAAAAAGATGTGACCTCCCTTAGGGGGAGATTGTTGGAAATACGTTTTTCCCAATAAAGTCTCAGTCACATCTTAGTTAGCATAGATCACGAGATATGGAATATTTAGAACTTTGTAACTTGGAGCGACCTCCCTTAGGGGGAGATTGTTAGAAATACGTTTTTACGTATTTATGAAGGATCGGTCGCTCCAACGATATTTATGTAATGGGCTCGTGATCCACTTAGTAAACGTATAGTCCATATAGCCCACATGTAGGGTGGGCTATATATATATCCCCTCCTAGCATGTTAGGAGGGGTTGGTGATTTCATTTCTCTTATAATCAATCTTTTCTTTCTCTCTCTACTCTTCTCTTTTCTCTCCTTTCTCTCTCTACACCCTCATCTCCCTTCATCTTCTTTATTTTATTAATCAATTCAATCCACCTAATTAATCTAATCAATCATGTAGAATAGGCCAAGTTTTTCGTAGACCTTCAATAGCCATGGAGACTGTTGGTTCTACAACGGGTACGACAATTGGAGTTTGTTCTTCAATCAAAGGCTCTTGATTTCCTTGACTTTGGCGACGTTTACGAGCTCGTTTTCCTTGATTAAGAGTTAGCATAAACTTGACGTAGAATGGGAAGTGAGCAAAGAAGATTCTTTTTGGGTGTTTTGTGGATTTTCAATTTTTTTGTGTTTTTGATTGTTTTTTATTTTTTTTGAATTTTGTGTATCTTTGTAGACAACAATCTACCAAATCTCTCCTCGAATCAAACTCTTGATTAAAGAAGCCTCAAAAGAATGAAAACGATCACGTGGACTGAACGCCTTCGAATGACTTTAGAACTTTGGTGAAAACCAAATTGTTCAAGAGGGTTTAATCACAAAGAAACCAAGCAAATATATATGATACGTAATGATACTTTGGGCGGCAAAACCCTCGATTAGCTTTCAATCTCAAAATACTCACAAGCAAGCGGAGAAACGAGGCGGCGCGAAGCACTTAAGAGCCTTTTTCCTTAGGGTATATTTTATAATACCCGCCTTATACCCACCTTATAGTTTGTATTTTTCAAAATCGAGCTTCACGAAAGTATTTATCTATTTTTTCCTTTTTTTTGTTTGAGATTCGAATACAATAATTAGGAGATCAAATCCCAATTAAGGTTGTGTTTTCACACTTTTGGAGATATTTTGATTTTGTTGTGATACTTAATACAATATAGTAATGATAATTTCACAAGAAAACGAAAAAAACGATAATACGTATTAGTAGAGTTCTACTAATATAAATACTATTTATGGCTAATCTTAAAAAAAAGACAAATTAATCACAACACACCTCCCCGGCAGCGGCGCCAAAATGATTGTGGTAAATTACACCTCTTGTTTAGGAAAACAAAAGAGCGTAAATGAGCGGAAAGTATTAAGTGATGATTTAGGAAAATCAAACACTAATGACCCAATTAAGTTCGTTTCCAAGGAGGTATATGTGTGTGAATAATTCATAATTGATTTGAGATTAATATTTGAAAGAATGGGATGAGAAAATAGACTGACGGATACGTGAAAATTATTACAACGACGACTAAAATTAAAACCGTAAAAAGTGCCAAAATAAAAATTAATTCTAAAAATTCCTAAAAAATTACCAAAAATCAAATTAATTAAACTAAGAGTTTACAAATGATCAAAACGTTTTCAAACTTTTTAATTAATTAAATATTAATTTTCAAATGCTAATTAAAGCCCTAAAAATCAAAATAATTATTAAAAAGCCCAAATAAAGATTCTTCACTTTATAAACCTCTAAAATGACTAAATAAGAATAAAAACTACTTTTATAAATTTTTAAACTAATTAGAACTATTTAAAATGATTAAAAAACTATTAAAAACTTAAAATAATTCTAGAAATTAGAAAAATGAAGATAAAATTAATCTAAGAGTTGCAAAAATCCTATTTTAATGTATTTAACCTATGAGAAATATAAAGAAGTGCTAAAATGTGAAAATTTAAATTTAATAATAAAATAATATTAAAATAATATTAAAAATCCAAAAATTCTAAAAAATTCTAAAAACTTGCAAACTAGTTTATTTTAACCTAAATAAATAGAAAATGAAAGTAAAATTACCAAAATACCCCTAATGGGCTCCTAAATGGGCTAAAATAAAAAACAATCCAATCTAATGGGATTTTTGGCCCAAAAACTTCAACCAAGTCTAAATGACCTAAAAAAGCCCTATCTGACTCAAACTTTAATTCTAAACACAAAAGTCCGAATGCCCAAAAGCTGGTTTTGAGCTTATCACAGCTTATTGCTATAACAGGTTATCCTTATTGGGCCAATAAGCCCATTAAGCAATAAGCCAATTCCATAAGCTCATATTTGACACACAACCTTCTTTTGAGATGCCTAAGAGATCTGTGAAAAGAAATTTTGAAAAAGCAAACCCAATAAGCCAGAAATAAGCAAAGTAGAATTTCACTAAAAGGCAAAATAGTCGAATTAGAGTTCTAGACCACTTCAGACCTTCAAATAAGTTGCAAAAGACTCTATATGACTTAATTAAGACAAATCAAAAAAGAAAAGTTCAATAAGCCAAGCCAAATAAGCATAATAAGCTGATAAGCACTTATTTAAAAGTCAAAGTTCTTGGTTTTCTAGTCAAACCTCAAAGTCAACCCCTCAAATGCTCCAGAATGAACAAATGGGTCAAATAAGTGACACCTATTACAAATTCAAAGTTGTTGCAGGTTTAAATAAGCTATAATAGCTTATTGATAAACACTAGTTGAAATAACACTAGCAGTGGCTAGCAGCAGGGGAAAGGAGTTCCCACTGCTTTGACTATTTGACTTGCTTTTTTAGAGATATCCAGTTGGATTCAAATGGAAACAAGGGCTCCCTTGTAATCAGTAGATCACAAGGAGTCAATATCAACGAAGAAATCACAATTTGGTTCACTCAATAAGCACAGAATAAGAAAACAGTTCTTAGATATGTCATAGACCTTGAAAATAAGTAGTTATGAACAAATAAGCAGATTGAGCATGAATAAGCCAGTCAAATTGAACCAAATGCATACACAAGCTATAATAAAGTCCAAGAAGCAAAAATAAACTTGTTTCAAGCAATGGATCAAAGTAAATAAGCAGATTCAAGCACAAAAAGTTACTGATTAGCAAAGGTGATTATCCAAAATCCTTTTGCTGATCTATTTGACCACCAATCCAATTTCAAGCCCTCAAATCCCTTTCCCTGGTTGTATTAACTTAAATTTAACACTTGTTAACCCTAGTCTACCCTTTGATCTAGGTGTCCCCAAAATTTTAGCCAATATTACCAAGTAAAACTGATTTTATGACCCCTTGATTGATTTAGGTGTTCAAACCTACAAAACTTGCAGATAACCAACCCTTTATACCAGATAAACAGATAACAACACAAAAGAACCAAGAACAACCACAAAGGATGCCTTGAACCTTGAAAAAACAGTTAACCCAAACACCCCTTTGGAATCTGATCTCTCAATTTTCCAAAGGATTGTTGTGAGTTAACCTTCAATCCAAGATCAAAACAACCTAGCAACAATATTCCAACCCTCAGAAACACAAATCCACCACAAATACACAGATCCACAAACAAATATGCAAAAATCACCAAAAATCATACAAAATCAGAAAAATGAAAAAGGATTAGAGATGCAAACCTCCAAGATGTACATCCACACCTTGGATTGTTTAAGCTTAGGTGCTTAACAAAACAAGCACCAGCTTCCTTGTACCTGCTAAGAACAACAAACAGCAAAGATGAACAATAAACTATGAAATCTGATTTTTTTTTGAAAACAAGAGTTTTAATCCATAAAACCTTTCCTCAAAAACCAACAAATGATAAATTGGAACTCAGATCTTAGCTATTCAGATACTAAACTTTTACAAATAACACAAGAGAATTTAAAATTTTCAGAAATTCAAATTTTATTTCATAAAAAGGGATTACAAAGAAGATAGCTAAAATCTGGAACAAAAGCTCTCTCACATGTTGAGGAGTCTTTATATAGATGAATACAAGGCAGAAATAAACAAAACCCTAGGTTATGAAGTCCCTAAAATGCCCTTGAAATCTTCTAGACGAATGTTCATTTTAGCTTTGGGGCCAAGTAATGAGTATTAGCTGTTGATTTGGCCACGTGGCTTTACTTGGGGAGGAGGGTGTCACATGATTGGGTAACGGGTTGAATGGTGGGGGCCATTGGTGAGTGGGATTGAGTGTTTTTAGTGTGGGATGGGTTTTTGAGCGTGTAAATCAAACGTGGGACTAGGTAATTTTGATTTACCCTTTGTTTTAAGTAGGATAGTAACTGGGTTCATCAGGGTGAATAGTGGTAAGTTTTGATCCGATTTTTGGGGGTGGAGTTGTTTGGCGCGTGTTTGTGACATTTGAACTTTGGGAATTGACAATAAGAGTCCTTGTGTTTTGGCAAAGTGTGTATAACATGTTTTTTAGCTTGAAACTTGGTTTTCCTTTGTTACTAATGTTTCCAAATTCCTACTTTGGCCACAAAACTTTTCAACAAGGGTTTCAAGCGTTGTTTTTGCCATTTTTGCATAGTTTGAGGACTGATCTTGGACATTTCTCATCTTTGAAGGTCTTCAATGTATCTTTGACTTCATGAGGGACCATTATTGACAATTTAGAATTGTTGAGGGACTAAACTTGCCAAATCTTCAAAGTTGAAGGACCTTTTTGTAATTTTGACAAACTTAAGGGACCAAACTTGTAATTATGAATATACAAGGGTATTAAGTGTCACTTCTTCATAATTGAGGGATCAATCTTGTACATCTTCAAGTCTTCAAGGGTTTTTTTTTGAGAAATCCATAACTAGGGCCTGGTTCATTGTACGGCTTTGTTTCTCGTGTCCGTTTTTCCTTGTTTCTTGTGATCTTTTGTCTATTTCACAATATCCATACCTAAAATACACAAGTAAACAAACACAAGCATATATATGGTATTTTTATGACATTTTATGCATTTAAAGCCCGAAAAGAACGATGAGATCATGTATAAATGCCATCTCATCATGGTTCTAGCGAAGACGTAACGAAAATATCACCGACAATTTGGTTGCCCCGGAAAATCTAACACATGACCTAGAAATCAAAATACGAAAACCGAGTCAATACTCCGTGTACATTATTGTACTAAACACGCGTATATAAAAACACTTAATACTTATAAAAACTCACGCCAAAACTCATACATGTGATCATTACTAAACTCATACTATCTATCTATGTAATTAGAAATGTGTAACACCCCCAAATTTATACAACTCAATACAGCGGAAGACTCGTTGGTGTTACGGGATAACACATTACTCACATCATAGACAACGCATAAAAATCGCGTCGTTTAATAATAAAGCATTTCCATTCATAAATATCAAAGTTACATAGGTCCCAAGTCATATTATTTCATACAAAGTTTTACAAAGCATTTGAATGGAAATTATTGTTTTAAGTGCGGGCCATGAATTCTTGTCGTCTTCCGAGAATTACCTTCAAGTACCTAAGATAAAACATGTTAAAAGAAAAGGTCAGCGATAACGCCGAGTGAATTCATAGAGTTTAATAAAATCAATCAATATAACTTTGGTATAAAATTATTACCAAAAATCATTTCGTACAAATCATTGTAATAGGCCATAAAAACATCATACAATACGTCTTATGACGTTGTATGAAAATAAAAACCGTTATATGAATATGGTTATGAAAACTAAAACACAAACATAATATCAATAGTATGACCCCGTATTGCTAGTCAGGCAATACATCGTAATTCGGTGCGTCTAGTAGTATTTCGTTAATTGGATTATTATAAGCCGCATGACATTGTTACCTTACTAAACCAAACAACGGGTAGCTAGACCGAAACTCAATTTGCCCATCTAAATTAGCGTGTCGTCACAAAGGTCACGCTATGGAAATCTTCTCATACATAAATTCGCTTATCAATCAATGTGGCACGACGGGGATCAACCGTCAAGGCGCGAACTGGGGTGATCGTCCCCAAATAGTACTATTATATGCATAAGCGTCTACCAAATCCATGTAGTTCACAATTCATGCTAATGGGACTTCTAGTGACATAACCTAACTTTAATAATCCATTTAGTTTCATCTATCGGGTCATTTAATCATTTATCGGGTCATACAATCGGGTCATACAATCATTCGGGTCCAAATCAATAAACAAACAATCGGGACAAATGGTGTCCTATTTTATAAAAACTAACATGTTATCTCCCTCGCGGGTTTATAAAACATTTCATAAAAACATTTAAAAGAGTGCGAGGCTATGAACTCACGTTGATGTGGGAAGGCGGTTATCGGCGATTCGGATGTACGGTACGTGCTTCAATCACGGAAACCTAGACAAATAATACTCGTCTTAGACTCATGTCCAATGACTTTATAAAAATAACAATTATGTATACATATGATGATTATATATATATTATGATCAAGTGGGTTTACATATTCTCATTTACTCATTTTAGTGTTATGTGTCGGTAATTTCTTACTAGTTTACTAGTTTTACCTATTTACGTGTTTTAGGTCCAATAAGCCTATTATAAGTTCATTAAATTGTATTAATCCATTTCATACTTGTATTATCAGTATTTATACTTTATATGTTGGGCCCAAATGGTTTAAGCCCAATAAATAAGTTTATAAGTGTTTTAGCCCATTTTGTTGTATTATTAGTCCAATAACGTTAACTTAGCCCGTTAATGTCCGTATGTTATATAGTTCGGGTTTTATCGGCTTTTACTTGTTATATATGCTTATATATCAGTATATGAGTTTATAAAAGTTTACATTAGACGGGTCCAACCGTCTAAGTTTTATTTAACAAAAACGTTAATTTTACGGTAATAGCCGAAAAAGTCGTAAAAATCATGTTTATAGTTTTATAACTTATAAAACTTATCAAACTACCATTTTTATAAAATGTCCATTTATTTATCCTTATACAAATTTATATAAATGTATTATATAAGTTAGTGGGTTTTAATTCACATTTTATACTATTTTTATTTGAGTGCTTATATAATACTATTATACTTTAATTTCCAAAATCTGATTTTTATTTTCATGTTCACCAAAACTGCCATATCTAGAGTTCTCTATGGAGATAGAAGCTCAAATGTTTATGACATAAACTACATGATATGTGCTCCATTTAACTCTTCTATAGCTACTGTTGAATCAGCCTCAAAGTATTTTCTAAAAATCGTCCAAAACAGTGAACTCAGATTTGTACTTTAAACTTGTTTTGATCATATCTCACTCATTACAATGATTCCATTGCATGGCCAACTCTCATGTGTACAAGACATATTACTTACTATATATTGCTTCTACTTTGCCATTTTATCAGTCTAACATGTGGTTCTTTACTATTTTATACAGCCAACAATCTAAACAAGATTTTAGCCTTGTTTCTTATAGTTTTTCATCTTTTTAAGCATGTTTATCAACACCAAATCCCCACACAATATTTTTAATCATCATTCATCATCATATACATATACATAAGTAAAATAAATACAAGATTACATAATCAAAAATAACAAGAGGATGAGGAGAACAATTTTTATACCACCATGATGATGTAGGTTGTGATCAAAACATGGATTTTGATGGAGAAACTTGTGAATAACCAAGACCATCTTCAAGACCACCATTCTTCATGAACACCTTGTGGAAAATCAGCCCCAAGACTCCATGGAAACTCCTCATTGGATGTTATAATCACCACCAATCAATAGGGTTTCAAAAGAGCTTCATCATATGTAGAGATAACATATGATTTGTGGTTTAATCAAGATCAAGTGAGGGTGTTTTTGTGTTAAAGTGGACGGCACAAATGGGTTAGAGAGAGATTTGAGAGAGTTGTTTGCATGTTGAATGAAGCTAGTTGTTTAGGATAGATGGTTTTGGTGTAAGCTTTGCTTACTTTGTAAGCTAAGGTGACAAGTGTGTTACTTAGCTTACACTTGACACCAAATGTTGGTGTGGTAGCTAGTTAAGGCCGGTTTTGAGTGGGGGTGGGACAAGTGTCCCACTTGTCTCATCCCCATTTATTTACGGGTACTCCTCGATTCTAGTTTCTTCGATTTGCGTGCCCTCGGGTCGTTTTACGGAAAACGTTTTTATAAATTATGAATCAACGGCACAAAACGAATCTAATAAAAATTGTCTCATAAAAAACGGAGTTCGAAAACGTAAATACGTAATCCTAAGGTTTCCGGTTTAGTCGTAAAGGACGTTAAAAATAAAAACGTAAGTCCTAATCTCTTCTCGTAAATTTGTGAGTTTATGAACCAACACAAATTTAAAATCTCAAAATAATATTCACGGATAAATTTATTTCCTGAAATGTCGGACTGTCACCAAAACGGTGTATGTAAACGTAAGCACGTAACGTTGAATCCTCCGGTTTGGACGTAGTCGATGCTACTTCAAGAAGTAAATCCAAATTACTTCCCAAAAACAAGTGAGTTCATAATATAACATTAAAATAATGTTTTTAAATAATACTTGAGAATAAAATATCAACCATAAATTGACGGATTGTCACAGCATTTACCCCTAAACAGGATCTTGTCCTCAAAGATCATCTTACCTTATTACTCGCTTCTTATAGAGTTAAAGCCATGTGGGTATTTAACTCCACATTCGGTCTTTTCTCACAAGTGTAATTCATTACAATACGCGAGTTTCATCAAACATAACTACGGGAATAAGATCAGGCTAAATGTTGACTTACTTTCTCTATCCATGATGTTCACGGGTTTCTGATGAATGCAACTTTTCGCCGATCTAAGCTTTATTAAGAAGAATTCAGATTTTCACTTGATAGATATTTTATCAAGTTCGATATACGAAACATAATTCACGCATCTCTTGAAGTCCTAGGGTAGATCCAGCTTATATGCCTTTCAAACCAAATCTTTTACATCATCTCAATGGTCCCATACAACAGGGACTTATATCCCATGATCTTTCAGATCATTAATTCATTTTTCCAAGGTTAAAATTTTTGGCATAACTTCGCTACCCATCTGGCACTTCAAGATCTACATTTCATATTCACATAACCTCCTGCCCACTACCGGTAGTCAATAATTAGATCCTAATTTTGACAATTATTTCAGGTCTCGTGGGTCGAGTATTTTGTAAGGTTAGGTTCGCCATTATAGGAAACCTTAAACCTAAAAGACATGTCCAACTCATAGTGGGTGTATGTCGGGTGTCTTCATCTCAACTCCTGCTTACAGTTGCTCTAATTTCTAAATCTTAACAAGATTCGATTTCGATCCTAATACGATAGTTATTAATGATAATCTCTTCAAAGGAAAGTGATTATACGGTTTATTACCAAAGGTCAATCATTCAAACATAAAACAATACTTCTAGTGTTTTGTATCGTTACTTTACCTCGTCCCTTCGATTTGGGGTAGTAAACAGTACTCTCATCAAGGTTCGTTCCCAATGACTTTTGAGCAAATCTCTAGAAATTCGATGCGAAGCGAGGATCTTGATAGAGATGATTGATACAGGCACACTATGTTTTCACAACTCCTTTAAATACAAAAGAGTCGATTTCTTCATTAAGAATCTATCATTAACATGAATGATATTAGCAGATTTGGTCAAAATGTCGACGATTACCCAAATTGAATCAGATTCAGATGATGACCTTTGCAATAGTTAGACGTTTACTAATGTATGAGGCGATGTCTGCCTTCATAATTTTTCATTAGTACAACTTCTTCAGACAAAGATACATTTAGTCAAAAATATCATGAATATAATAATTATACTTATGAGATGACTACATCTCAAAATCTCCATATTTAGGCAACCACAAGTGGCCTTTTATACGTCTAACGCATCGGCTTCTCAATTCTAATGGTTCACATAAGCCGTGAACCCCTTTTTATTATCTATATTATCCTTCTTACAAGCATTGTTTATTTTTATATTGTTCGGCAATTTATTTTGCACCTTCATTATTAAGGAACATGTCTTAATTGGTTCTTTATCCTTTCTATATTATGTGTCGATATCTACATTCATCTTTCCTGATGAAATAATTATCATGTCTACAATTTACTCAGAAATTCTTTCTTCATATTTTCTAAGTTTTAGTTTCGTCTCAACTTTCATTTTTATCAGTTTTGCTCAATCCGACGTTTAAAGCGTCGATAATTACTACAAGTAAATTAACAATAAATATTAAGTTTTTATGAAACGTAAATGTTAAAAGTTTAAATTTCTTAGTTCGACCAATTATAATAAAATGTTCAAAACAAATTTGAATTTAGTTAACACGATTTTTGCTGATTTATCGAAAATAATTAAAATATTTAATAAGATCCGTAAATGTTCGAAAAAAATCTTTGTTTATACTTTGGTCAAATTTTCTTAGTTGGAAAGCAAAAATTATCGTTTCAAATTTTAAGTCATGGTTTAACGGTTTCCTCAATCCCTCTTAGGTTGTCTTGAGGTATACACAAACATTTACCCCTAAACAGGAGGTTAGTTAAATGATTTGTGTATAAGGGAATAATCCCTTAAAAATCCTTTGTTAAAACATTTGTCAAGACATATTTCCATTTTTTTTTGTAAAACCCAAAGTCTGAAAAAGGCTCTAAATTTAATGAAGAGTCAATATGGATTCCGTTTTCTATTAATCGCACAGTCAAATAATGTAAAGAATTAAGTCTTTAATCATATGTTAAATATTTAAGGTACATGTTTTTATTGTTCGTCCAATTCAGGGCAGTCTATAATTAATTATTAACTTCTTTCTTATTCTTATAAACAAATAAATGGTTCTTAATGATCACAAGCATGAATTTATCAAATTACAGCCTACACATGTGATTCACCAAATTTATGAATACTACATGTGCATTAGTCAATCCAAACGACATCACGTGAAACTCATAATGTTCATTACAAGTACCGGATGTAGTGATTGGAATAGATAATCTTTTTCGCAAATGCGAAGTTGATGATAACCATGCCATGGATCAAATCTTTAAAACATACGCTAAAACCTTGTAAATGATCGAACAAATCTTCCATTTCGAGTCATGGATATCATTTTCGATTGTCAATTTACTCAGTTCACAGTAATCTATAAATATAAGGAATGATAACACCATAGCTCTTCATGATGACGAGCTTGGTAGAATAAAATCTTTCTCCGACAACTCTCTCAGTTGTACGGTAATTCTTTTAATTCAGATGGTGTTGACGTATATTGCACAAGCCACAGGTGCAGCACCGGGAATATAATCAATACCAAATTCAACTTGCCTTAATGGCGAAAGTCTAGGTAATTCACCAATAAATACCTCCTAAAGTTTCAGATAAAAGAAACATCTTTTTAATAAATTCATATTAGGTTCTTTCTAGATTATAATATCTGTGACTAATTCACAACCATTCATGGTATAAATTTCAAGTCTAAAAGTAGGATATGAACATCTATTAAGAATTATTTAGATCACTTTTGATAATCAACATCTTATCTTTTAGGGGAATCTTATTCGAGTTCCCATTAATTAAGACAATGTCGTCATGTCATAATCAATCAATCCATTCTACTGGCACTATCAACTTTCCAGTTTTATAGCCGTCGATAAGATGTGAACTTCTCAAAAGACTAATAATAACTCATAATCCTTCACAAATTCAAGGATATATGGAGACATAACTACTATTAAAAGAGTAAGGTCAACGCATAATCTATGCGAAAGAATTTCAAATGATATAGACGAAAACATTTAAAGAATATGAATATATCCCATGTTTTCATAATTTGAGTACGCATTCGAAAGCTCCTCGGATCGTTACCCAGGTCATTCAAATGAAATAAATTCAAAAGAAATGATAGGAACGTCGATACATCCAGTCGGGTATCAACACTCGGTAATCAGATATTTTTCCTAAGAATCTCACTACGGGAGAATTGGACAAGAAAGAATTGTCAATTGTCAAATAAGACAATTTCTACAGATGAGTAAATTCGACTCAGAAGAATAGATGCTACATGCACATATGTAGGTGTCCCTAACATTATGTCCATATTTTTCACTTCTTGCAGATCTCATAAAATTTAATCTTTCACAATCTTCAAAGAAAATGTAGTGTTTATTCATTAGTTTTATGGCGACTACTAATCAGCCTTGCATGGTCACTTCCAAATTGTATGTAGGCGCGCAACAATATACAATTTCAAGATTAACGATGCAATACTCAGTTCGTCAAAATTATATCACCATGTTTATAATAAAAACATTTTCACGCTTAATTCTTAAATAAGAATCAAAAATAAATTTACAAAGATTTTCTTTGTTATGAAAACAATTAAGCTTTCCAAGGTGTTTTATAAACAACTTCATTTCGATAACAATCACTTATAATTCTTACTTTGATAAATCCTTATAGTGATGAAAATTAAATTTTCTCAAATGATACGGTTTTATCTTATAAAACAATGAGTGATCTGCAAAAGAGTGATGAAAAGTTGTTCACCAAGAACTAACTACAATATGATAGGAAATGAGCTTAGCCAAATAATCATGAGGTTCATGACCTCGATGGCACTCATGAATACAAAGAGAATAATCCACAACGTAACTCAATTCAAGATGAGTACTTGTTCAATGGTTGCATCACTAATGCGAA
Organism: Glebionis coronaria; assembly: GCA_025667525.1. Taxonomy (NCBI): domain Eukaryota; kingdom Viridiplantae; phylum Streptophyta; class Magnoliopsida; order Asterales; family Asteraceae; genus Glebionis; species Glebionis coronaria. The sequence goes on along the minus strand of CM046876.1, from coordinate 317,455,555 downwards.
CATTAGGATATAGCAATAAAGGATAGATAACATCGATACATGTAGGATTTAGCAATCAAAGGTAGTCTTTTTCATTAATCACAAACAAGTCAAAATTGTACCGTAACACATTACATGTCACTGTGTCATACAATTCTCAAAACTCATCCTACCAACTGATATCTCAGTTAAGTTAGGGATTTTTACTTTTTTAAAAGATACCACAATGAGTACTAATCTACAAGAGTCATTAGGTGTTCCACATGTCCCAGAAGATCCATCGGTCTCAATTCAGAAGAAGATTTCTTCAATTTATTTCTTGGACACTGGGCATCCTCGTTAGTGGACAATGGCCTAGGAACAACACTTATCACAAACTAACAATCATTTAAAACCTTATAATTCAATCACAGGACTTAACGACTTTCTCTTATCAATCTCATATTCCATACGGGTTAAATATTACTTTATTCAAGTTTCAACCAAATCATACTCAATGTGATATCCTACCTCATTTTCCAATACTTTCAACCTTATTCATAAACCTTAAAAGGCCAATAAAAGCTCGATATGATCAACACTTAATTTCCAATCCTATTAGCTCTTACAACAACAATTATCAAATGAGTCACTAGCATGAGATGACTCATACATTCAATTAGATTTCTCGGAAGGGTACTAGTGGCATGAGGCTTTTGGGTAATGGTTCCATTGACAGCCTCAAGTACAACATTCACCCCTTTCGATTTCAAATTTAAGAATTGGGTGACAACGAATCAGATGACACCTTTCCAGGTGGTAACGTTTTGTCAACCTCCACTTTATAAGGAAAGATCGTCATGGCATCGATATCAAATTTAATCTCACCAATTCTTCTTCAATTTCACAGTCAACTAATATCTACATTTCTACGAATATCAACCATTTGTTGGGATCATAAATATCCACAACTTGGTTTAGATCTAGGATAGCTAGAATTCCTACGAGAATAGCTTCGATTAATTTACTAGGGGATTTAGGGTTCCTTGTGACAATCTACGTCGTATAAATACCTCGTATAAATATCAAAATAATCATCAAACAATCATGTAATCAATTTACAACATATATATATAATCCAAGTTATATATATATTAAAATAACACTTCTCAGTCTGGTCTTGTCGGTAACTCGGGAATTCTTCGGCACCGTTATAGTCAAAAGATTTTTAGACATTTTTAGAAAAATGTTTATAGTTAAATGATTTTGAAATGCTTTATTCAAAATCTTGGTTTTAAAAATCTTTCGTTCTTTATAACGAGAGCTCTGGTACCAAACTGTAACACCCCCAAATTTATACAACTCAATACAGCGGAAGACTCGTTGGTGTTACGGGATAGCACATTACTCACATCATAGACAACGCATAAAAATCGCGTCGTTTAATAATAAAGCATTTCCATTCATAAATATCAAAGTTACATAGGTCCCAAGTCATATTATTTAATACAAAGTTTTACAAGGCATTTGAATGGAAATTATTGTTTTAAGTGCGGGCCATGAATTCTTGTCGTCTTCCCGAGAATTACCTTCAAGTACCTGAGATAAAACATGTTAAAAGAAAAGGTCAGCGATAACGCCGAGTGAATTCATAGAGTTTAATAAAATCAATCAATATAACTTTGGTATAAAATTATTACCAAAAATCATTTCGTACAAATCATTGTAATAGACAATAAAATAGCCAAAGTCATCTTATACAAATCCTTATCAAAATCATAATATAGGCATTTGCCTTAAAAATCGTTATACGAACCATTGTCGTTAAAAACATCATACAAAACGTCTTATGACGTTGTATGAAAATAAAAACCGTTATATGAATATGGTTATGAAAACCAAAACACGAACATAATATCAATAGTATGACCCTGTATTGCTAGTCAGGCAATACATCGTAATTCGGTGCGTCTAGTAGTATTTCGTTAATTGGATTATTATAAGCCGCATGACATTGTTACCTTACTAAACCAAACAACGGGTAGCTAGCCCGAAACTCAATTTGCCCATCTAAATTAGCGTGTCCTCACAAAGGTCACGCTATGGAAATCTTCTCATACATAAATTCGCTTACCAATCAATGTGGCACGACGGGGATCAACCGTCAAGGCGCGAACTGGGGTGATCGTCCCTAAATAGTACTATTATATGCATAAGCGTCTACTAAATCCCGGTAGTTCACAATTCATGCTAATGGGACTTTTAGTGACATAAACTTTAATAATCCATTTAATTTCATCTATCGGGTCATTTAATCATTTATCGGGTCATACAATCATTCGGGTTCAAATTAATAAACAAACAATCGGGACAAATGGTGTCCTATTTTATAAAAACTAACATGTTATCTCCCTCGCGGGTTTATAAAACATTTCATAAAAACATTTAAAAGAGTGCGAGGCTATGAACTCACGTTGATGTGGGAAGGCGGTTATCGGCGATTCGGATGTACGGTACGTGCTTCAATCACGGAAACCTAGACAAATAATACTCGTCTTAGACTCATGTCTAATGACTTTATAAAAATAACAATTATGTATACATATGATGATTATATATATGATGATGATCAAGAGGGTTTACATATTCTCATTTACTCATTTTAGTGTTATGTGTCGGTAATTTCTTACTAGTTTACTAGTTTTACCTATTTACGTGTTTTAGGTCCAATAAGCCTATTATAAGTTCATTAACTTGTATTAATCCATTTCATACTTGTATTATCAGTATTTATACTTTATATGTTGGGCCCAAATGGTTTAAGCCTAATAAATAAGTTTATAAGTGTTTTAGCCCATTTTGTTGTATTATTAGTCCAATAACGTTAACTTAGCCCGTTAATGTCCGTATGTTATATAGTTCGGATTTTATCGGCTTTTACTTGTTATATATGCTTATATATCAGTATATGAGTTTATAAAAGTTTACATTAGACGGGTCCAACCGTCTAAGTTTTATTTAACAAAAACGTTAATTTTACGGTAATAGCCGAAAAAGTCGTAAAAATCATGTTTATAGTTTTATAACTTATAAAACTTATCAAACTACCATTTTTATAAAATATCCATTTATTAATACTTATACTTATTTATATAAATGTATTATATAAGTTAGTGGGTTTTTTTTTTTTTTTTTTTTGGTAAAAGGGATTCCCTCCCCGGTAAAATATATTATACCAAAAAATCAGTTTAAGTACAATGGAATGCGACTGATAGTCACATTAACCTCAAGCCAAAACTTGAACAACCAATACTCATATGACAGACCATATGAATACCTACCCAACAATTACATACCCTATGGTACCAACAGGAAAGTACCATCTAATAGTACATAAACACCAAAACATTATGACCTAAGAAGATTCGCTTCAAGCAGCTCCCAAAGCCTAACAAATGCACATCCATCTGTAGATCTTTTAAATCGACAAGAAAGTAGCTTAAGGCGAACATTGGATATGATGCACTGAATGAGCTCCATAGCTGTTCGCTTAGTTCCTGTAAACATTCTTCTATTCCTTTCCTGCCAAATATAATAAGCACAGGCCGCTACTACAAGTTTCCCAATCGTACTACGAGCTGATCTCCGATGCATATAAGGACCAATATAAGTTAGTGGGTTTTAATTCACATTTTATACTATTTTTATTTGAGTGCTTATATAATACTATTATACTTTAATTTCCAAAATCTGATTTTTATTTTCATGTTCACCAAAACTGCCATATCTAGAGTTCTATATGGAGATAGAAGCTCAAATTTTTATGACATAAACTACATGATATGTGCTCCATTTAACTCTTCTATAGCTACTGTTGAATCAGCTTCTAAGTATTTTCTAAAAATCGTCCAAAACAGTGAACTCAGATTTGTACTTTAAACTTGTTTTGATCATATCTCACTCATTACAATGATTCCATTGCATGGCCAACTCTCATGTGTACAAGACATATTACTTACTGTATATTGCTCCTACTTTGCCATTTTATCAGTCTAACATGTGGTTCTTTACTGTTTTATACAACCAACAATCTAAACAAGATTTTTGCCTTGTTTCTTATAGTTTTTCATCTTTTTAAGCATGTTTATCAACACCAAATCCCCACACAATATTTTTAATCATCATTCATCATTATATACATATACATAAGTAAAAGAAATACAAGATTACATAATCAAAAATAACAAGAGGATGAGGAGAACAATCTTTATACCACCATGATGATGTAGGTTGTGATCAAAACATGGATTTTGATGGAGAAACTTGTGAATAA